>VZRH01006489.1:177798-253761 GCA_013397555.1 Urocynchramus pylzowi
GAAGCTGCAACTCTGGTTACAGGTTTTGCCCAACATGAACTGTGCAGAAGACTCAAAATGCTTTACTTCAGGTTGGTTTTAAACCAAGCCACAGGTTCACCAAGGCATCAATTTTCCTCTTGAAATGTTTCATTGCCCTCTAGGTCTAATGCAGATTTTTATTCCTGTCCTCATGCCTAAGGGGTTTCTTTGTCCTGAACAAAACCACTTGGGACTTTACAATGTTCTCAGGGGATTTACCCACCTCCAATTGATTTGGAAAGTCTGGCATTTAGAAATATCTGCAAACCTCATCCACCTACTCCAGAGAAAAAGCCTCCCCCCAGCCCCACGTTGTGCGTCTAATCAAAAGCACTAGACAGAAAGAAATTAAAAAGTTCTTTCCCTAGGCATTTATTTCCAATGCTTCTTTTGTTGTTCATCTCCTTAGTTCTGTCCTCACTTTCAATGTTTTGTGAAGCTTTGACTGGCACAGAAATTATGCTAAGCACATTTTAAAGTGGTGCTACCAATAAAATATGAAACCTTCCATTTTGGAACACTAAAAATATTACTGCTTGTATCATTTCAGAGCAACAAAACTATGACACTTTACTTTGTTAACAAATTCAGCTGCAACAGACTTGGTGATCTCTTGCTCTCACAGATCAAAAACCACCAGTCAAAACTCATTCCCCATCAGCACTGCTGAGTTTGCCTTTTGCTTATTGTGTACCCTGATCAGGCTTCTTAAGATTTGCTTTGAGGTTTTGCTGAGCTAGAAGCAGCTTTCAAGAGGCAGCCAGCATTTGCTACAACACATCATCGATTTAGGAGAGCCCAGTAAAGCCTGGAAGTCCTCCCTGGATCTCACAGTGCTTGGTAGGGCTTTATCTGTCCTTGGGAGATGATGACTTTGCTCCTGTGTGCAGCCAAATCAGTGTAGCATATTTGCTTCATTTGACATGCAGTGGCCATTTGGCCCTAATAATTAGGGGTGTTTTGCAGAGCCAGAGTTTCACAGCTCCCCATAGCTCTGTGTGTATATATAGAGCAAAGCCACTTTGTGCTCTGCTTGCCTGAAGACACACCCTGACCCTAAAAGACTTGAATCACATCCTCTGTGTAAACCTATCATTTACACTCTGTGCTGAAGGTGCCTGCTGAAGCCCTATCTCCTGCTGAAACCTCTTTTTTAAAACACATTTGTGCCTTCATGTCTCCTGCAGGAGGAACCTTACTCCCAGGGGTTAAAGGCTCCAGCACTTTGCCCACACTCCCTGCCACTGAGAGAGAACAGAAATGAGTAACTCTTATAAACTGAGTGCACTGCTCACTCTTTCCACCTCATCAGAAAATTAGAGAGAAAAAAAGAAAAGCCTCATCCTCCCCCATAATCATTTCAGATGAGTTCTTATTTCAATTACAGCACTGTTTTGTTCCAGCTCTTGCTAATACCCTGCAGTTTGCTCACCTGTAGAAGCAATTGTCCCTTACAGCTCTTCTCCCTCATTCCCCTTCCCCTGGGCTATTTGGGCTTGCTAGAATAGAAAGTATTAATATAGCTTTCCCACCAAATTTCAGCAAGAATATTCAGATGCTTTAGCAGCTGCCCTGGCTTCTTAAGAACTCGGTAATCCTTTAATCTCCAGACACTTTTTTTCCCCCCATAAAAGATTCACAAGCAAAATAAATGCAATATGGATCAAAAATTCAATCAGAATGCTTAAAATGCAATTACATTCATCAGTGTGTTCTGTTAGGTTGGTATTAAATCTGGGGTTTATTCAATATCCTCCTTTTATTACAAAGCAGTATTTTTCCACTCTGTAAATCATCTGATCCCTGGGCTAAAGTACTCTTTGCCCAAAACATACACAAAACATGGTGGGAGACAGCTGGTTAGGAATTCCTGCACAAGACCACTCCTATGGAGACATAAGGAAGGACAAATAAGACAGGAAGCAAAGACATTTCTGGAGCAGGGAGGCTAATTTCAGAATTGAAGATTCCGCAGTTATGGCTTTAATAAGTAGTTGTCAAGTGAATTCCTTCTTGAATTCCATTTCCAAAGCAAATCCATGTGTCTGCCTGCACCTCTCTGTGAGCATTTTCCCCCATCTTGCAGTTTTAAAGGAGTTCTGAAATTTAATCACCTTGTTTTGCACCAGAGCTCTCTGGAAATTTTCGAACCCAGTGGATGTTTCTTGGGGGAATGCCAGCCCATTTAAACCAGAACTTCTTGAAAAAATGCTTTTTTTTTTTTTTTTTTTTTTTGGGGGGGGGGGGGAGGGGGGTTTTTTTTTCAATCTTTTCTTTAGCTCTGCTGGTTGAAANAACACACATCCTTTGCTCCCTCCATTCCTCTTGTTTTTCAGGACTGGCTTGGATAGCATCCAGCAGAGCATGAGTGGAATTCCCCCTGCAAATACATGGAGAAGTCCATGATGATTTGGGTTGCTCCATGGTCCAGAGGCAATAACTAACCAAGCCTTCATAGCTCCACACAGTGACCTCCCTGATGCCTCAGGTGTTAGCTTTTAGATCTTTTAGATTCTGAACTGCTTTAGTGTGTACACTGCTTTAGTCTGAGCTTCACATTAGGGGATGGTAGCTCTCTTCACAGAGTAGGGAGACAAAACAATTCCTTCTCTAGCTGGGGACCAAGGAGAAATTATCCAAATCTCAGGCCCAAGAGCATAAACAATGTGCACTGAAGAGAGAAAACCAAGAAGGATGGGACTGCATGGGCTGAAGCTGTAACTGGACAATTAACTCCAATATGCAAATCGACCAGAACTTAGAAAAATGAGAAACCCTGTGACCAGTTGTCCATTTTTTTTTTTGGGTCCATCTTGGGTGTAGCCCTGGCTGGGCTCTTGTGCTGCCAAAGGTGGATCCATTGAGGCCTTTTAATAAATCCCTACTTTATTCTTTAACTTTGTCTAGCCTCTGCTCTAGGTCAGCCTTCACAAGGCATCATCCCCACCATTTCTTGTTTTCTGTGAGATGCTTTAAATTTTCTGTCTTTTATGAAAATTGGCCACAATCCTGTACTGCTACAGGCAGCAGTGTACAGAGGCATTTTGCCAGCTGACACTCAGCTGAGTTGGACTGACAGCTGTCACAGTCCAGTGTCTGGAATACCAGAGCTTGGCAGTGTGGAAGGAAGTGGGATCTGTGTGAAGCAGCTGGGTCTGAGCACCAAGCTGCTTCCATTCCAGCAGTGCTCCCCTCTCCAGTTTTCAGGCACAGGGCATCAGCATCCTTAAAGGCTCTTGGTGTCCTTCAAGGGTCTTCAAAACCTATAGAGTCAGATTTTCAATTCCTCAGAGGCTCACTGATGCTCTCTCTTCCATCAGAGACAACTACATTCCTCTTCCTGGGCTGTCTACTGCAACACACCCCCAACTGGAGATATTGAGAGAGAGATTTCTGAAGATTTTAGTTTTCCAAAAAATACATATTAATGGAGTTAAAGCCAACTGCAAGATCAATTTTGTAAAAAATTCTTTTTGAGATAATGATACCAAGTGTTTTGTTAACTTGAATTGAGAGTGTTGGCATTTCCATTCCATCTATTAGAACAACTTATTTGAAAATAAAAGTATTTTTGGGTGATGTTCATTTCCTTAATTTAAAGTATTTGTTGTCAATGATTCAGTTCCTTCAATTAAATGACAGAAATCTGTCAACATCAGCCCCAAACTGCATAAAATTTTGGTTTGATGACACTGACAATTTTTGGGGGGTGCAGGGGCCACTGTGGCATGCTGTTCCCAGACACATTTGTCTCCTGGCTGCAGAGAAGGGACATACAGGAGCCAGCCCAGCCCAGAGCTGCCCTGAAGCCCTGTGAGATGTGGGCTTTCTTGTCAGCTCTTCTGATGAGAAGGATGAGAGCATTCTGCACAAGGGAATTGTGACTATCATTTCCAAATGAGCGATAAACCATGAAAAGGTGTCAAGGTAGCCAGATGGAATAATTGGTACATTGCTTCCAGTTAGAGAAACTGCTGCTGCTCTGTAATTCTGTTCTGGTTTTCTTTTCCTTTTGTTTGCAAAGACACTGAATCAGGAGGAGAACTTAGGTCTCCAAGCAAATAGCTCTACAATGAGCATAACAAAACCACTTTTCTGATTTCATAGCTGAAATCATACATGGAGAAGATGGAGAATGTTTGCTTTCCAGCACAGATCTATTAGTGATCAGCAGCAGTGCAAGCAAAACGCAGGAAAAAATTTGTATTAAAAACCAGATCTATTTATTCCTGCATGTTTATAAGAGTAAAACAGAACATATATAAAATCTGCTAAATATAGAAAGAGTTCTTTGATAAACTGGTTCCATATAGCTAAAACCAATAGCTCAGAGCCTGAGTTCCTTCCCCATGATGAAAATGTTAGCTTTTCAGCTGCTAGGTTATTACTGTCACACATGGAAAGGGCTATTCCTGGTTTATAGACACAGAAAAATACTTCTAAAAATTCCCTTGCAAAAACAGTAAATTTTTTTTTAATTAAAAAAATTAAATATCTCATGAATTTAACTGAAGAAGGTTACAGACTTTGGAAAGCCATATGTAAAGTAGTCTGTCAGAAACATTAAGATCTCATTAGGGCTTTTCCATTAAGTTGGTGGATCACTTGTATAGCACAAGTGATTTCAAATCTTTATTAAATTTTTCAGGGAGATAAGGGTTAGCTTAATTCCCTGCCAGCCAAAGTCACTGAATGAGAAGCAGGAGAGAAGCAGTAAAGTCAGATAAGTTGTTCTGGCCATAAAGTCCAGGTGGGAAAAGTGACTGTTCCATGCCCTCTGAAGCTGGTCTCCAACAGCCCCATTTCCCTGGCAGAGATGTTTACATGACTCAGAAGTTTTAGACAGACAAAGTGGGTCATGGAAAATAGCCCTGGTTTTAATAACAGTCATACTCATTAAGTTCAGCAAGCAGATGAAGAATGAAATCAGATGCTCCCAGGAAACACAACTTGCTTAGATTTCACCTTCTGTGGCATCCAATTTACAAAAGTTTCCTTTATACTATGCTTCATTTTCACATTCCTTGCTTTCTCCTGCCTGAATCCTTCTCTTCATTTCCGTCAGGGTCGTTGCTGAATTCCAATTAAAGCATAATGACGAGTGAGAACAAAGAGAAGAGCAACACAACCAAAGCAGACCTGAGCAGGTGACAATTGCACACTGCTGCTCTCATGGAAGGTCGTTTCAAAGCACCATGTCAAACAAATGAACTAATTACAACATGTCTTCAGTGAACCCTGGACAGGATTTCGTGGCAGAAAAACTCCATGTCTAACATAAATCTAAAGACAGGAAGAATAGCTTGTACCCAAAATTCAACTTCAGTCAAAGGGGCCCTGTGAAAGCTTAAACTCAAGCAAATGCAAAAGCTTAAGTCACAAAGGATGAGCAGTAAAGGAGCACAGAAACAGTCAACACTGCTCAGACTAGGTTTCCTCCTATGTCCTTCCCTGTTCTGTTGTTACACAATGTTGGAAAGAAGAGCCTGATTTTAAAGGAAATGCATTCCTGCCACTGGGGAGTTGCAGCAGATTCATGCTCGGAAGAGCACTGTAGAGGTGAAAGCACCAACATTACTGGTGCCTGCTGCACTCCTGACTGCAGCAGGCACTTCCACAGACCAGCCAGCAGCCTGCAAATGTATTTATTATTCCTTGTTTCATGCTTGTGCTGTTAGTCCTTCTCATCTGTGTGATGAAAGCCTGTGAGGAGGGGAGTTACAGTGAGCATTACTCTGTCTGCTCACATGTGCCATCACTAGATCCACCAACCAACCCAGTACTCACTGGAAATCTCCCTCAGCACCTGTTCACCTTTTTCTTGGGGCTGCTTAGTTTATAGTACAAAAGGGAATAAAATACCAATCTGAAGTCTCTCTGCCAAGATTTATATTGGGTGCCTGGGACAACACACCATTCCAGGGATGAGTGAGCATTTTGAGATGGTACAACTGTTGCACAGCACTATGAACAGCTTGTTACAGGAGGGGCAGCACTTTCTAAACTATTTCAATAGCTCTTCCTTGTACACATGTCTATATACTTCTTAAAACAGCTTGAGGAAAAAAAAAAAAGCAGATGTCTTTAGTAAATTGTTGATCCTTTGATAGCAAAGCAAGCAATTTCTGGAACAGCCTGAGGGGAATTCACATTGGGTTTTAAGCAATAAAGCAAATTAGCACCATAGCTTGAAAGGTTAACAGATAAAATAATCCCATGTAATAGTAGGGGAAAAAGATGAAATTATTAAAAAAATCAATTTGTTCCTATCTTGTGATGTTTATTATCAACGATAGCATAAAATCACCTCCTCTGCACTCCATAAAGAATTCCTGCACACAGAGTAGGCATGACTGCCTCTGCCCTGGGCAGGTGGTACAAGGCAGGAGAAATAAAGGCATGGAGACACAAAGGGGATGGGACAGAGTGGCTGTGGGTACATCACAGCCAGAGCACAGCCTTTGAATGCACGATGTGAGGCCTTAACCCGTGACCCACGGAGCCTCTCAAACACACCCAGCAAAGCACAGCTGAACCCCCTCCCCCAAATGCCCATCTCAGGCATCTGCAGAGAGCAGTGATGTGCAGACCAAAGCTTTTGCTCTGTCACACAACATCAGAAAGGATTCTTTGGTCCCCAAGCACAGAAAGCCCCACTTCTCCTGAGGGCTGGTGGTCAAGGAGAAGGGACCAGCTCGTGGATGTTGTGGGTTGGCAAGCTGTCACACACACACACACACACACACACAGAGGCATTCCAAGTGGGGCAGTTGACTGTGCTGCACAGCTGGGCTGTGCTTGGTGGCTGAGCTGGCTCACTTGGAGCTAGTTAGGTACCTCTCTAAACAGATACTACTCTCATACAGATGAGCAAGCTTTATCTGTGCTCCCAGTCCCCCAGGAGCTCTGTATGTGCTTCAGCAAGTGCTAGACCTGGGCTAATGCATTCTGACACAGGGTGTTACTGAACAGAGACAGCTCAGCCTCAGCTGTGGGCATGAGCAGAGCAAACTCACACAGACCTGCCAAAGGCTGCAGCCATAACTCCAGCCACCCTGCAGTTAGCAGTGTAAGCACATCTCCTCCAGAGGAGTCACGTCTGATTAATCCTCCGGCACTCCTTCACTGAAACACCAGGCAGAAAATGAGACGGAGCCATTCTTCCCTGAAAACCATGTAACACCCCATCATTACTCAAAACACCTTCTGAGTTATCACCTCCCACTTCCTGTCACCACAGCCTTTCAGAAGATAAGGCAAATGCACAAGAACAAAAAAGCAGGAAAGCTCCATTTTCCCCAGAGCCCATCAAACACACCCTAGAGCAGACCCCTTCCATCTTCCCACCGCAGCTCACAGGAATTGTCTGACTGTCAACACAACACTGAATTCATATCACCTTTCCCTCCAGGCCCCTGAATCTTCCTCCCCAAAAAGCACTTGAAAGGACAATGGGCATAGCCACCACAAACCCTTTCCCTCCACTGCTTCCCACAAGACTCAGCTGAGCCACCTTTCCCTGGGAGCTTTGGACAACCAGGGTGAAGATGTGTCCATCACCCTGGTTGTCCAAAGCTCCCAGAGAAAGGTGGCTCAGAGGCTTTCCTGTCTTGCTGCTGGAACTGTGGGGGACCCACTCCCAGCACCCTGCAGTGCCTGGCACAGCTCCCGTGCCCTGACCATGCTTCAGCTCACTGGACTTGGGGGCTGGAGCAGCTTCAGCTCCTCTGTGATCCAAGATACCAGCTCAGCAGCTTCAGAAATTCCCACCAGTGCTGATTTATTTCAGTCCCTTGGTAAGGAGCTGCAGTTCAAATAATAGAGAATATCTTAATCAGACACCTGTGTGACACAAGGGCCCTTTAAGACAACAGGTTGTTTATCTTTGCCTTCAGTCAAACAACTGGTGGTCACAGAATTACTGGATATTTACTGGTCCCCGTGCCAGAGTTTGAAAAGCTATCTTGTCTGGAACATTTAACAGTTTGGTTTTCCACATGGATGATTTTACCATATCTGAAACTTGTTCCATCATCCCACAGAAGCTTGCAAGTCACCATGTGAAAGTTATTCTCTTCCGTAATGGATAAAATATACTTGCCCTGAAGAATAACACAAATTTTCTCAAAACATGTTGGTTTGTTTTAGTTTTTTTTAATTTTTTGGACTTATTTTTTAGAATTAAAAGACTGCAAACATTGCCTCATATGATGGAAAGAGGAAAGAATTTAAAAAGGGAGGGAAAGAGTAGAAAAAATCTGTAGGTGGGAGAAAAGAAAAGGCTTATTTCAGCAAAACCAAAACTAAGTGCAAATACCAAGAAAAAGATGAATGACACATCTCACAATGTGACATAGTAGGTGTGGTGACACAGGTTATGGACATTGGTAGCTTTAAAAATGGAAATCTGCCAAGAGTTTTGTCCAGTTCCACATGCAAGAATGAAGAGTTTGAAGGCTCACAGGTGGTTGTGGGGCTGGACCATGCTCTCTCTGTTCTGCCTGTGATGTTCACAGCTGCACTGGACAGGGAGGTAAGGGGTCCCTGTCCAGAAAGAGAGAAAGCCTTGGACAAAAGTGTGGGATAGTTTTAACCCTGCCTCTTCCTCTCCTTTCCCCTCCTTGCTTCAGGCACCAGGTTGAGCTGTGTGGACAGAAGAGACCAAGAGTGAGCCCATGGCAGCTGACTCTCATCCAAAGGACTATGCTGCTCTCAACTGCCTCTTTCTTGGACCAGGAGCACCAGCCATCCTGCTGAAAGCAGTGCCCCAGCCTCTCTTCTGTCCTGGGTGTACTGGGGCCTGTTTGGGATCTCACCATTCCTTATTTCTTTACCTTAAGGCTGTTTGTAATGAGACTTGCCTATTTAGTACTCTTCTGAGGTGGGATCCTGCATGAAAGCACGTGGTGGTTTAGTGACTACCTGTTCCCCTAGCACGTCCTCAAAGCCTTGCACATCAAAAGGTGCAGGAAGGCCTGCTCTGAGCAGGGGCTGGGAGGCAAACTGGCTTTGTGCACCACGGCCCACGTGTTCATTTCAGCTCCTGTGTGGAGTACAAAGAAACCAAGCAGCACTCGGGTTCCTCTGGCACTTTGAACTCGGTGGAGCTGAATGTCCTGCTTGCACTCCCGGTTTGTTACGGAAAGACAAAGTTGTGATTTCCAGTACGGAAATAAAGGGAAGGCCTTCCCAGGTGAGAAATCGTGTCTTTGATAAATCTGCAACAAAGAGCCATGCCAAGTGCTGCTCTAGTGCTTTTGTTTTAACATGGAATGAGCACAGGTGTTAGAAACTAAAACACTACAGGAATAATGCAACATTACTAAGCTATCTTTTTGCCATCTGTCTAGTTTGCAGTATTTTCAAACTGTTCCCGAGCGAATCGCTAAATCATCACATCTCTCCTCCTATGACATAATCAAATAGAATACAATTGCTAATGCAGTACATTTAACCTCTGTCAGGAGTTTGTACATTTGTGCAGAACCATAAACCAGTTGTTAGTGCGTGTCAGAAGACTTCTGGCAGCCTTCCTAAGGATTTGTCAAAAAACACTTAGGATCCCTATTGCAGCTAATGTGGAGCCACAGGCCAAGTGGTGCTGGGCATCACAACCCTGTCACCAGCAGCCTTTGCAGACAATAAGGATCCAGAGCTGGGGCATTTATTGCTGTGGACAAAAAAAAAGCATTGTGACTTTCTTTTCCCAGCATCATTGTCACTTGATAAGTATCACGCTTTTCTCCTCACTACCCAAATTGCCTCCTGGGCTGGGTGCTGATTGCTTCAGAGTGACCAGGCAATGTTCTGACTCTGAGAGCTCCAGTGAGGCCTGAGTCACAGAATCAAAGAATCAACTGGGTTGGAAAAGGCCTTTGAGGGGATCGAGTCCAACCCGTTCCCCAACACCAACCTGTCAACCAGACCGTGGCACTGAGTGCCACATCCAGGCTGTCCTTAAACACCTCCTGGGACAGTGACTCCACCACCTCCCTGGCAGCCAGTTCCAATGCCCCATCACCCTCTCTGTGCAGAACTTTTTCTATCATGTCCATTAAATCTTGAGTGCAGGGATTAAGCAAGAGAAAACAGCTGGGCTCATTATTTTTTTGTTTTTTCTCTTCTACATGAAACCAATGGGACCAGTTTATTTGTGTCCTGCTTTCAATTTCAAAAATATTATTATTTTTAAGTGTTAAACCAAACATGGAATGAGCCACCCCAATTACTGTTAACTGTGGATTTTACACTGTCCTACCCATCTCAGAAAAATAATTAACTAATTCTTTATTCTGTAAGCTTTTCACGTATCTGCAATTTTCTGCTTTTCTGCTCCCTTGCTGATAAAATTTTATCTTACAAGTTTATTGACAGTAAATACCCCAATTTTTTCTCTTCTCAGAAGAAAACACTGGTGCTTTGGACCCTGCTAAAGCTGTGGCTCTTCAGGATGACATAAGCTTTGCATAATGATATGCTATTGAATATTAGCAACCAAAATATTAATAATTAAAAGAATGCGAAGCAATAGGAGCATTTTCCAGATTATGACCACCTATGGATCACCACCAAATAGAAGGAGGTTTGAGCAGAAGCTTGGACATAAACAAAGCTTTGAAAATAAAAAGGGTGGAGAAGTTAAGAAGGGAGGAAAAAATTGCTTTGAGGTAATAAAAGAAAAATCTGGCAGTGTGATGGAAGGAGAACTACAAGAGCTGATTTGATACAAAGAATGCTTCAGTTTTGCTTTAAACACTCTAAAGCATAAGGGCAGGCCTTCTTTTGGTACACCCCCAAATGCATTATTTCTCACAGAAAGAGCAACTGCAATATATTGCAGGTTATGGTTTTATTTAAGAAAGATGTTGGACTGACAGATCAAAACCACCTCTGACCTCTGGACTATTGCAACAACAAGGACTGTTCCATCAGAGAGATGAAGAAGAGATGAAAATAAATGTGCCTAAAGGGCAAGAGGTGCTAAAGCCAAGAGAGAGCAGAGCTGGAAACTGAAGCAGCACTATCTTTACTGAAAAACTGGCAGAGGCTAAAATTAGCTAGTTGAGGAATAGGAGATGGGCAGGAGGCTCCTGAGGATCGAAGCCAGGCCTGATAATCAAAGAAGAAAATAAAAAATGGTCAAGCCAGCAATAGAAAAGCAGTGGCTACCACGGATATCAAACATTAGTCCACTGCTTTTAGTAAAGTGCTGCTCTCATCAGATAACAGTCTGCTTTGGAATTTTGGGGTACAGAATCAAACCAGCCAAATTCATTCCCACCCACAGTGCTAAAGGGCATCTTCCACAGTAACATCACGTTAGCATTTCAAAATCTGTGCATGCATGTGAGTATCACTACCCGTGTCCTAAAGCAGCTTTTTGGTTCTGGTAGCTCAGGTCCCTGCAAGACTCCCCATCCTGAAGAAGAGTCCACCCTGTCTCTCTGTTCCCAGGACAGCCAGCATGGCACAGTGGAACCACCAAGAAAAAAGTCACTTGCTCAAAGAAAACTGCTTTACATGGACTAACAAAACCCCTAAGCACAATAAACAAATCTCTGTTGCTCCTGAGCTCTTCAAAAATCTTTTTTAATGCACTTCAGGGCTCTGGTAGATGAAAACCACAATATATTTTCAAAAGACATTCACCCTGTCACATCACACATGGCGTGCAATGTGCAGGATAGAAGTCATGGCACCAGAGGGGCCAAAACCAGAAATGCAGAGGTAACATTTAATCCTTCAGCAGCACAGGGAAGTTTCACAATGGAATTTGAATGGATGTGGAGCTAACACTTGCAAGAGTACATTTGGGAGCTTCACCCCTGGGGCACAAATTAGCAAAAAAAAAAAAAAACCAAACCCAAAGAACATTTTGTTTCTGAAGAGGGCCAGTAGATTTTGTGATTTTGTGTGTGTTAATGTCTGTAGGCTCCTGAGCTTGTTACCAGCTCTGGCATTATATCACAATACCTGCTTGCCTCTCTCTCACCAACAGAAATTTTTATATTTCAAAAAGGAAAAAAAAAAAAAAGCCAATTAATAAACAAGAGCAACTCTAACTTGTAATGCTTCACTACTCCAGCTAAATGCCTGTAGTGCTACTCACTGCCACTTTTCCCACATGTTTTTTTAATGAGCTCCAGGAAGAAATTAGTCCCAGGCAGGATGGAGTGTATGAGACCCAAGCTGAGGAGCAGAAGTTGTCACTGCTGCCTCCACGGTGACTTGTCCAAGCCACAAAAGGTGTTGTTTGTGGCAGCAGCCTGAACACAAGTGATGCCAGCAGGACCTTCCTGCAGGAGCAAATCCTAATGGAGAGGTTTGGCTGAATGGGGTGATACCTCAGGTTTTAGCTTTTGTATTTTTCAGATTCTGTGCTGCTTTAGTGTGTAAGTCTGGGCTTCATATTAGGGCATGGTGAGCTCTCTGCACAGAGTAGGGAGACAAAACAATTCCTTCTCTAGCTGGGGACCAGGGAGAAATTATCCAAATCTCAGGCCCAAGAGCATAAACAGTGTGGACTGAAGAGAGAAAAACAAGGAGGATGGGACTTCATAACCTAGAGCTGTAACTGGACAATTAACTTCAATATGCAAATAAACCAGAACTTATAAAAGTGAGAGACCCCCATGACCAGTCGTGCATTTTGTGACCATTTTGGGTCCATCTTGGGTGTAGCCCTGGCTGGGCTCCTGTACTGCCCAAGGTGGATCCATTGAGGCCTTTTAATAAATCCCTCCTTTATTCTGTAACTCTGTCCAGCCTCTGCTCTAGGTCAGCCTTCACAAGGCATCAGGGGCAGTAAAGGTGTGGGGCACCAGCACTGACATCCTGCTCCTGCTCACCTGGGGTGAACCTGGCACAGTCTCTAGAAATAAAGAGCTCTCTTACATTTCCTTTGGTTTCTAAATGCCCTAAAAAAAAAAAAAAAAAATTGTGGCCCCATCCTTAGCAGATAGATATTTACATAGCTCCCTTATAACCAGTGAACCATGTCTATTTACACCAGATGAACATCTAGTCCTACAATTTCAATGGCCTTCCCATTTTAGATGGTCTGGAAAATTAAGATTTCTCATTTTTGGATGCATTCCTGAAGCGCTCTTCTTTCTAATGTGCCTACCCTCTCCTCCTTCTCCTTTCCATTTTAACCCACAATTTTTCAGGTCATTTAGTTCAGAATGCAAACACAGATGAGTTATTAGGAGTTGAACATTGCCAACTGTGCATGTAATGTGACTTTGTTTCACAAGGAGTAATAACCTTATCCACACTAACAAAAAATAAGGACTCCCAGCTCACAGAGACATGATACAACAGGAGAGGCCTCAGTAAGTGCTCTTCTTCCACTGTGCCTAAAACTTGTTGGAACTTTTTCAAGTACTTTTGAGCTGAGGATATAAGTTCAGAGTAGCTAAAAGGACTAGGACAGTGGAATAACCTATAATTTTATGTACAACCACCAGGATGGAGAAAAAAAAAAAAAAAAGGATCATTTAGAGGGGAAAGGGTAATAATGAATGTTCTTCAACATGTCAGATACAAAACACTGCAGAAATGTTGAGGTCTGGAAAAGGGCTAGGCTAAAAGGGAAAGGGCCATGGTCACACAGCATTGGAAAAAGTAAGAGCTGACCCCTAAAAAAAGTGTCATTTTTTTAGACAATCTGATTCTCCAGGCTCAGAATTTAACTTGTTTTTACTGCTGTTTTATTAGCTTTTCCATTATGCCATGACAAGTTAATGATTTTTGCAAAAATGTACCATGACAAATCTGCCCCTGCAGGAGGTTTTACACACACTACGTTCATTAAAGACTTTGATCTCTCTTCTCTTTTTAGTTTTTCCCCTTGTGTTATATTTTCAGGGTTTTGTTTCTTTGCCTTCCAAAGAAAGAGCAAAGGAGAGAAATACAGACACTGAGAACTAGTAGGTAGACCACCATCCAGTACTGTGACCCTGAACCAAAAGACACATGGCTAAAGGAAGGTTTGCAACTGATTTCTCTGCTATTCCACCTCTTGTAAATGCAACTTTATTACATTGGATCACATTCCCCAGTATAATTACTACCTGATAGCTGTGAATGGGAATAGCAACAGCTGTTGCACAGAGGCTGGGAAGAGAAGATTGGGGGCGAGATGGACTTTATAAACACTTATAACTTCTGAAGATTATTCCTTTTGAAGCTATACATACATTTTAATCAGCTACTTTCATCATTATTCATGAATGAATTATTAATTAGTCCTCTTGACTAAAAATATAATTTCCAACTTGCTGCAAAAATACACACACACACACACAGACAAACATGAAAAAATAATACAAGAAAAGGAAGATATTGCACATCATTAGCACCAGAGTGAAGGCTGAGTATTTGATCTCAGTTTAATTATGAATGCCTGGTTTGAAAGAACATTTCCACATCAGCAGTCACTAACGCTGCTGTGTGCACTTGGGTGTAAGACAAGAGAAGAGGCCATACTGGCAACAGCTTATTTTTCAGCAGCTTCACTCCCTGTACCACTGGGGTGTGTGCATAAGTACCTGCACAAATATATCCCTTGCTAAAATGCCTTTTGTCTCGTGGCTTCATATTCAGACCTGGGGAAAAAAAATCAACCACTCAACCTTGAGGCTGTTTCTGGTTACAGGGCAACCCAAGGCTTCAGGCACCACAGGAACCCCAAAGGGAGGGACAGCCTTTGATCCCAAACTTGTGTGGGCACAAGGAAAAGAAAAGGGAAATCCAAAGAGGAGTACCACCACTGAAAAAGAAAAGGGAAATCCTAAAAGGATTACTGCTGGTTTGCTTTACAGATGGAGAAACAAGGTAAGAGCAGTAGAGATAACTCACCCATGCCAGAAGCAAGGTGTGAGCCCAAGATCTCCCAGCCTATTAGGCTGCATGACTCCTTTCACCTCCTTATTTATCTAGCCATCCAGCAGGGGAAAACCCTCCAGAACATGCATATTCACTCCCTCTCTGATCCCCCTTCCTCAGACTGTCACCTACAGATAATCTGGCCAGCTGGAAGTGAAGTTTTTCCATCAGGGAAGGGGACTGAACACAGTATCTGGGAGCCAGCAGCTACAGAGGACTCTGATCAGGCTGCAGGGTCTTTTTTTTTCCCCCCATAAGAAGAGAGACAACAGACAATTGTGCCTTTTTGTTATCTGAATTGGTTTCCTTGATAAGCACATCCCTTCAGAACCCGCTGCAATGTTAATTTCTGAAATGATCAAAAAGCTTCTAAACTAAGGAAATGCTGCACACTCAGGGAAAGAGGAGAAGGGTTCAGAGGAATTGGAAATGACTTGTTATTCTTCAAAAATCTGGGCCATCCTCCCAATAGTGTTATTTTTAAACAGTTTGTGTTTTAAGTACATGGAGGTTCATAAACAGTAGCAGAGCTAATAAGATTGAATGACTCCAAAAAGTTCTTGTTTTACCAGAGGTCTTGTAAAAATTTTAACTAGCAAGTTTCACAAACCCTGTTTGAGCTATTTTAACTGTTGCTGTATTACACCTCTGCCTCAAGCCTGCTCCAGGAAAGCTGCAGTTTCTTTACATGTGTTTCTCACGACCAGTGCAAACAAACAAAGGTTACCAATGGAGAAGAACTCCAAGACACAGCTTCCATCTCAACTTACCAGAAGAGGCCAAAGTTAAAGATGTCCTGTGATAAATACATCAGGAAAAGGAGAGCTGGCACTTACTGCAGAACAGCAATGTTGCAGTAAGGCAGAAAAATTATAAAGAAAGGCCTCTTAAAGTCAAGCCTACTGTCCCAAAATCAGTGTCTGGCCTTGTCAGGCTAGCCCTTTGCAAGTTCCCACGTGAAAGTAATCCTGGTGTAAGCAGTTCATTAGCATAACAATGGGTGAAAAACAACCAGCACCTGTATTAACTAGTTTTACACTGATAGAAAAATGAAAACTATCTCTCACAAACAACCTTTCCTGCATGTACACGCTGGGGGTTTGAGTTACCAATCAATACAGGGTAACAACTTGTTACTAACCAATAAAGTAATTGGCCAGAAAGCTACTAACCAAATGGAGTCACACACAAGGTCTGTAAAACTGTATAAAAGGAGTTATGTGAATAAAGAGTGGGCTTTTTCCACCATGAAGAAAATGGAGTCTTGTGTGATTTATTCCCATACAGCAACTCTTCCCTTGCACAGCAACAGGGGATGGATTTTTAAAAAATCAGGGAAGGTGCTTGCAGGGGTATCTGCTGCACTGGGATGATTTTGTTATCCCAGGACCAAGACGGGCTTCTCTGTCACTTCCTCTTCTCGCCAGATTCTCTTGGAATCATGTTTACAGCTGTGTCCTGTTTCTTTGCCTCCAGACTTCCACGGAGATTTTGTTCACTTAGGCCCATGCTCTTTTAGCTCATTTTTAGCCTTTTCAGCTCTGCAGGTTTGTGGATGTTGCTCCACTGCCCACCCTGACTCTGATTTACTGTGGATCCCCACCTGCTCACCCAGGAGTGCCCCTGGGGACATCAGGCTCATGGCAGGCTCTGTGCTGACTTTCCTGCTCATGGAGTGCAGAGCACATTCAGGTCAGGCTTCTCCAGAGTGCAGCCACACACACGTCACTTTGGTTGTTATTAATATTTCATTAATTTGCCAGCCACAGTAGTTTTCCCTTGAGAGATCATTAATAAAATACCACCCAAATAAGCAGGATAACAGACAAAGTGACCAAACTACAAAACAAGTTTAATTACCTTGGTGTTATACCTTTGCAAGTACCAGCTTTAAATTGAAGAATTCTATAAAGCAAAGCTTTGATGAGGCTGAGGCTTATTGCTTCCTATGTCTTGCCATTTTAATTACTTCTCCAATTTCCCACACACACTTCCTCTGTTTTGTTTGGAAGAAAAATGAAAGTGCCTGTGGGTGTTAATGGAGGGTTGCTGGGAGGATTTGGGCAAAACTTCTCCAGCACAGATCGCTGTGGTGGAATCACCTCGCCGATATGCAAACCTCACCTTAAATTCTATGCTACACAAAGTGGTAACTCTTCCATGGATGAACAAAAAGATGAGATTATTCAATTAGCTGAATTAATTTTCTTCTGAAGCTAAAATACAATTTTTTTCAATAGCTAGCACATGAGACTTAAACTAACCCAAATAAGAAAAGCAGCAAATCACATTTCAAATGAGATCTACCCATCACTGAAAAAATGCATGTCTGGCTTTTACACTAAACACTTTTAAACCTTTTAAACTTTTTAAACTTTTAAATAGGACTTCTTGTAAGTATCCATAAAATTACATGCTATGTGTATGCATTTTTGGGTGTATACAAAGTTTATTTTACAGAAATTTCTATTGAAACTACAACAGAAGTAAACATGTAATACTGAGGCCAATTCATGCCTGCTTCAATTCTCAAAAGAGCATACCCACATGTGTATCTCTTAAAATTTCTTTCCTGTTGAAAGTGTTATCGGTTTCAGACTTGAAATTAATTTACTGCACAGAAGGCCCTACCAAACTGTACTCTTTTTAATCCTAACAAAGGGAAAATGAAGTAGATTTCTTATACAGAGAAGAAACTGAAAGGTAAACACTTCGTCTGCCAAGACAGAAAGTCAGTCAAAAACTGATTATTTGATGGTTCACTAAGAAAGCTGAATCTTGAGTGACAGAACAGTGAAACCATTTTGAAAACGTACAGATTTAAAATAAGACAGCCTAGAACAAGGAGCAATAAGAGAATGACACATGAAATAAAGAAATAATTGTTGTAGTCTGCTCTGATGCTTATTGTGACTTTGATCATCTTCAGTAACTCTTGTGATGTGCAGCAAAATCAGTTCCAGAGCAGATTTGCATAGAGCAGCTTCTTTACAGTGCTCATGATGCATTTCTTGAGCCACAGCAATTTCTTGAGGCACTGACCAAGTGTACAGACACCTGCATGGAGCCCTCTCTGCCCTCCTGCCAAAGCTACACTAAACTTGGGAATAACCAAAAGAAGACACAAATTATGGGGCTGGCAAGTGCTGAACCCCACCTGAAGAGCCAACACAACCTGTAAGATGGTTCAGGAAATAGTTTCAGTAGTGCCAGGGCTGTCTAAGTGTCAAGAAGCAGGGCTTTGTGCAAATGGGGCTCTCAGCATGGCTGCCTGGAGTGTTGTGTCTGGTTTTACTGACAAAATCTGAATAAAATGAACTGAATATGGTTCAGAAACGAGCCATAATGACTGGAAATAATGATTTATTGTGAAAGGCTTCTGCATCTCCATCCACTCTCTTTTCTGAAATAGAGCTCTGTGCTGGCTTGATCACAATCCACCCATACCATGACAGGGAAGAGACTCTGGGTAGGAAAAGGCTCATCATTTTAGTAGACTCATATGCTGGACATGACCAATAACACTACAGGAATTCAGGCAAGAACACTCCATGTGCTCTGAATGGGAAAAGGTACCAGCCAGCCCAGCAAATGGCCAGGGCTGAGGCAAAGCTCCTTTGTGGAGGCCTTCCTTCAAAAACCAGACAGCCATTGCCAGTGCACACAAATCAGTGGCCATTTTTTGGGCTGTTTCACGTAGGAGATGTAACTGCACAAATCACACCCTTCCCAGTTTGACAGTGGGATGGTCTTTGGAAACTGTGGGGTCACATAAGGCTCAGCCCTTTAAGAGCCTGAGCATTTCAAAGTAAAATATGCAAATAATAACATTGAAGTCTATGGACTGCTTCTAGAGGAGACTCTTGACTAGACTGTGCTCATACCCTGCAGGGCTCTGGGGTCAGCACCTCTGCAGCCCCACTCTGTGTGGGCAGGGCTTTCAGCAGGGAGATTTTCTGGGGAGATTTTTCATCAAGGGCTTCAGTGACGCAAAATCCTGCCGGAACACCACCACCACCAACTGCTTTGGAAAATCCTGCCCTACGTGCATGAGCATTCATTTGTTTCATCCCACTTTTACTATGTAACATGCCTTAAAACATTGCCCTGGGGAGCCTGAAAAAGTATTAAAGTGATTACACAGAAATTTATGCAAATTGCTATGGTAATTTCGAAATTACTTAATTCTATATGAAATGCCTGCAGTTTTTAGTGTCCTGTTCTGAGCTGGCTCTTGAAACAATCCCTCAGAGGTGTGAACAAGCAAAGGTGGAACAACTATCTCTCACATAATGTCACAGAAGCACAAGGGAGGGAAGCACACATCTTCAAAGAAGCCCAAAGCGTTTCCAGAGGACAGGAGGCAGGGTCTCCTCATTAGGGCCCAGAAGTACTTGAGGAATGAAGAGGGACAGAAGCACATGGGGTTCAGTGACTGCTGTCCTCACATGACCACCCCCCACCCCCAACTGCAGCTCTAACAACTTTTAGAGATGCAAAATTTTTCTGCACCTCCTTCCATCAATTTCCTAGCTCCTCTGGAGAAACAAACTCACCATTTCCTAATTTGTGAATAAGTCAGTGAATAACAAAAGTTTGCACGTCTATTTTCCTCAAACCAGGTTTCCTGGCCAACTCCACAGGAGGAGGTGTGTAGGAAACTGGTTAAAACAATGTAATGGGATCTACCTGCACAAAGCCTGTTGCCATTTCTGATATGGGGTATTTCCTGCTTACATATCATAGTTCCTATCCCTGGACATCCTGTCAAGGGTTCCTCCTGCTTTCAGACAGGTTTGCTGTTAGCCATTGCTCACCCAAAGGTGGCCTGCTCTTGGGGAGCAGTGAAGCAGGATGGAAAGTATGCTGCAGCACAGGGAAGCCACAGAAGTCCTAAGGGAGTGCCACTCACTCAGAGAGGAGGGAAAATGCTTGACTGCTTTCAGGGAAAGAGGAGGAATGAATGAGGATCCCCCAGTCTGCTGCAATTCTGAATAACAGGTCTTAGTAACTCCACACCTCATAGCTACAGTCCAGTGGACATAGCAATTCCCTCCAAATTCTGACTAACAGTGGCTAGATTATGAACTCACCATTTATGGTTACTTAGTCATGATTGTCTTGATGGAGAAGGATCTAAGAAATACTTACATCTTTTGAACAAATCAGTTAAGAAAAGAGATTTTATTGAGCAGCACATTAAAGCAGACGGGCACAGTGGAATAAGCTTCCAGCCTTAATTAATAAGGAAAACAGTGACCTTCTTTCAATTTAAAAAGTATACACAGTAATAATTTACAGGACACAGAGCATCCTGTGGCCTCAGTAAACTCCAGGTCTGGCTGACTGTGAACCACCAGTTCAGTATGTCTTGCTAATGGTCAGAGTATGCTTTTAATATGTTAAATGTATCCCTAAAAGGATACTAAAAGCCTTACATTAGCATATTCTGGATGATCTTTGAATATAGGAGCAGTGCGAGAGAGGCAGAGATTCACTGTCATGGCCTAATTAAAAACAGATAGTGTAGCATATTGACCTAACAAAAGTAATTTTTTCATCTCAACTTACTTCTGTCCTTGTTTAGTCCTTTGGCTGAAGCCAGCAAACAGCTGAACTGAACTCCCTTTAACAATCTTTGGGGTGCTAGTTTTTCATCTCAATCTACATACTTGGCTAAGAATTCCTTTAGGCTCTAGCTAGCTAGCTAGCTAGCTATCATAAGAGAAATAAATCATTACATAATTTATACCTGTCTATTGCCACAATTAGAATTTTTAAGTACTTTCTCTCCATTTTTCTTCTTTTGTACTTTTTCAACACACAGCCATCTACTGTCATCTTCATTACACACCTGTGGTTTACATTCCTGCCCTCAAGAGAATCCTGGCAGGGTTGTCTATTCTGTTTTTCTTAAACAGAGCCTCAATGCAGAGGTGCATTACACTCATAGATTTCTTATCAGTCCCTGGCACTTCCCATAACCTTGTTTTGAAGTTCAGTTCCTTTGAAGGTCAGTCTTTTCACTTGTATCTAGTGATTAAAAAAAAAAACCCACTGGGATGAATGCTGACAGGCAACATAAGGGAAAAACATGCTGTCACAAACTCATCATTAAATTACTATTACAGACTAGTCTGCTTAATCAAAAGCAAGTCACCACTTTGCAAAGTGACTTCTTTGCCTTCCTGCTAAGAACAGTAAACCTGGTGTGTCCCATGAGGTGTGCAATTCAGGCCTGGCTGTACCTCCTGAACTGCTCACAAGCTACTGCAACTGTGGTGTTAACTTTCAGGGGTATTCTAGAACAGATCTCAGGATTCTCACATATCAGAGCTGGCTGAAAATGAAATGTTCCCTTCACAGCTCAGAACTATCAGACACAGAAATCACAAGCAGCTGTAATCTTCAACCCCTGGCACAGAAAACCACATTTTCAATTCCTGCTTAAAGTACTACTTTTCTTGCTCTTATACCAGAAATGTCTCTGGCAAATGACAGTGGCTTGCCTACACTGAGCTGCTTTCTATTCTATTTTAAAATAATAATTTTCCAGTCTCCAGTGAGAAAATAACACCTTAAAGGGCTCTATCCTGCCCAAGTAAGGCAAAATGTTCATTGGATTCAGCAAGTCAAGAACACGCCTGTAATCTTCAGGTTTATATTCTGCCTGGGGATGTACCTATGGATGGGTACCTTAGTCTTTTTGCAGTCTGAAGGCTGAAAACCTGCCAGACTCCCTGAATGCTGTACAAGCACACCTTCAGTTCCACTAACAGTGTTCCAGTTACACTCGAGCACCTTCCCGCACTTACATGGCTTTACAAAGACAGCTGATTCCACTTTCAGACTCAACCCCAAACCTAATCCAGCCTTGCAAGCATAAAAAGCTCTCTGGGTTGCCTAAAATTACAGGTCCAGAGCTCAGCTTCCCAGGTATAGTGTGATACAGCCACGGGACACAGAAGACAAGAAGTGTGGCTCTTCCCTCTGTGGCAGGCAGCTATTGCAAGCAGTGGGCAGATGCACTGCCCACCACAGGCACTGACCAAGGCAACCTTTGCTGACTTAACACATTTCCCAGAGGCTATTTTTGATTCTTGCACATAATGCAGCAGCACTCAAAACATGAAATATAAACATGAAATATAAAGAATAACCCAATACATGTGATGAGGAATAGGGAAGGCAGATGCATTTTCTGCAAATGCCATCCACCCCCACCCCCAAAGAATGAACTGCTTTGAAGCAGGGCAGAAAGCTGGGCAAGTTTTATAATTTTTCCCTTCTCCCCAACACAATGATTGTGGCCTGGCTGGTTTGTACTTAACAGGACCTGGCACTGAAGTACACAACTGCTGTTCACACTAGAATTGCCTGATAAGTGATTAGGCTCAGCGTGAGTGATAAGATACGGACACAAACTACGAGCAAGACGCTCCGTGGTGGCAGGGATGTCCACACAGCAGGACCATGCTGGATTGGCTCCAGTTGCCCTTGGGGGAACTCTCTGTCCTGGCCTGCACAGGCCTTGGGTTTGGTGAGTGTGGGTTTGTGCTGTCCCCTCCTGGAGCCACTGTGGTGGAGCTGCCTGTGCTCTGGAAGGTGCTGCTCTCACCTGCTCCGGGATCACCGAGCTGACCGCCGGCAGCCACAAGTGTCCTTGGGCTGAAAGTGATCTCCAAACAAAAGGCCTGTGAAGAGTGGGAATTCCTGAAAAAGGCTCTTCTCTTTGCTTCGAGTTCTCGTTAAGTGGTGTCTATTTCTGGACAGATTACAAACACTGAAGACAGTTGTTGCCACATTTAAAAATAGCCCTGGAGGAAGGCTTAACTGTTCCCTGACCAGCAGCAAACTGTAACTGCTATTCCTAGATCAAAAAGGCAATTATTTAACAAATCCTAAAAAGGAATGAAAGGATCAGGAATATCTCCATGTAGCATGACTTCAGAAGTGTCGCCCCCACCCAGCCCTGAGTCTGCACCCAAGCAGCTATCCCAGCACTGGAGTCCTGGAATCAAATCCCCAATTTTATTTATTACAATGCCATAGCAACACCAACTGCAGTGGTCCCCCACTCACTTATGAACCTGTGAGAGCAGCAGGAAAATGTCCTTGTGTTTGAAGCCCACTGGAACATCCATTCACCCTCTACTGAACTTTGCAGCTCGTTTAAGCTGTGCCTCTAGCGCCAGGCATTTGTTTGCAATCCCTGTTTACAGCAGGAGGTGTTACCTGCTTTAAAAACTGACGCTCAGTGGAGCTGCACTACAGCCAATTCAGCAAGGGCAGCACCCTGACCAAGGGCTTCTACACACAGCTGTGATAGCACCACTAAGGTGTGGATCTAAGGTGCTGCAGTCAGACCCCATCAGCATCTCTGGGGATGGCCTTACACAGGTATGGATGCAGTGTCTTTCACTGCATGCTTGAGAAATCAGGGCAAGTTTTCATCTGTTAAATAAACTCTCCTACTGAAATTTAAATGATGGTACGAGCCTTACACAAACCTATCTTCAATGATTTAAAAGTTTATCCAAGTCATGCTGGCTGCTGTTCTGAGAAATTTCACTTCCGAGCTCAGTGTCACGCGCTGGGATCACTTTTCCAGCCGAGCTGCTCTGTGTGTACAGTTACACACACAAGTGCATCCAGCCTAGGTGGGAACCAAAAGGAAGCATCTCCCAGCCTCACGCCCTCGGAATTCCTGTCACTCACATGGTGCCACTTGACCAAGCAGCTAAACCCAGCTCCCTTCAGCTTGTGGTGAGAGCAACTCTAGCCTGTGACTACAACACCCCATCTTCTCTGCCCTCCTGCCTCTTCATATTAAATATAATGGAATAGCCAACTCAGGGACTATTTAAAATACCTTTCCAGGAATAGTCTCAAAGAAATGCTTCCCTTCCTGTGATCACATTTTAGAAAGGCCTTTTTGAACCGTGGGGTTTACAAGCTAACACCAGGGGAGGCACAGCTTCAGGGCATGTGGGGAGCCACATGCATTCCCAGGTGCATCCCACCCTACAGCTCCCAGCCCAGCCCTGCACAGCACCCAGAAAACCAGGGGAAGCAGCTTCCTCACGGGAGATTAGATGAAAAATATAGCAGCAAGAAGAAGTGATGAGGACACCAGGTAGCTGTGGGGCTCGTCAGCCTTGGAAACTCCAGGTAGACACCCTTTCTGAGCAGGTCTTTATCTTGGATGCAGTATACCTGTGGCTTTCAGAAAAAAATTCCAGGGGATGTACTGCATGTAAAGCATACATATGCTTTTAAGATATATACACTGTTTTAAATTCAAGTATGATCAGTAAGGAAAAGAGCTTTAAAGCAAACCCCGTGCCTTTAGGTTGTGAGTGTAGGTTCACAGACACAAACCTTACCTTTGGGCAAATGCTCATCTAACCTGATTCATGCTGTAATAATGCAAAATTTTCTTGGAGCCAAGCACTGAAGGATGTGATATTGCATAAGGAAATCTCTCATCTTCACTTTAAATCATTCTTTTGTCATGGGAAATGTAAAACAATTTAAAAATTAAAATATATCACAGACTAATGACAGAAGGTCTCATCCAAAACCAGTGGAAAAAGCCAACAAGTGGAAAAAGCCAATAATTTTATTTTGGCTTTATCTCAGACATTACTCTGATTCAGGACAAACTGCCTTGCCACAAAGGAGCAGAGGGCAGGGCAGCACTGGGGCAACAAGCCCAGCCCAGGTCTCATGGAAGGAAGTGCCAACTGGATTCAAGCAATTCCTGTTGACAAGGGAGCAGGTTCCTGACACAAAACCTGACACAGCTCAAACTGGTTTCTCCAAAGGAAAGCAACTGTAAGCACAGCAACCTGTAAGGCAAGGAGCTCATATTTAAGTCAGGACAGAGTCCCAAAGAATGTAGGAACATAAAAAACCCTATAAAAGCAGGGGGAAGTTTAAAGTAATAGGTGCAAAGAATCTTGAAAGCAAGGAAGTCCTTTGAACACAGAAGTGCTGTGGGCAACCAGATAAAGATTTACTACACTAAACACAGAAACAGTCTGTCTTTAGACAGCATCAGAAGAAAATCACATCTGTAACCACTGAACACCTCCTTCCCTCTCAATATCCACAATGCCAGGCTGGAAGTGTGCAAGCAGTCTGCTTTATACTGAGTCAAAGTTGAAAAACAAGCTCTTCTTGAACATGAATTCTGTAATCAGTAATGATAATGAAATACTGAGGTGTAACTCAATTCCTTATCCTAGAAATACTGTCAGGGACTGCCACTGCCTTCCTCCTCCCACAGCCAGGACAACATTCCACTCCAGGAGATCAGGAGTGAGGAGCTGCCCTTCCAGAGAAGAGGAGGAAAGGGAAATGGTAAGGACAGAGCTACAGGTGTCTGGAACTGCAACACAAGCAAGAGACTTAAATTTCTTCTGAGAAGTTTCAATGCTATTCTGGGACAGAGTGAACTGCTGGGCGCTGGTGACATGCAGGAAATGACTCTGTGGCAGTAATCTGAGCAATCCCTGTTTGAGCAGGGATGCCACTTTTGTCCCTCTTTTGAAGACAAGTCCACACTCTGAGATACCAGCATCAAAATACATTAGGCAGGGCCACAGGGCAGCACCGGACTGAACTAGTTTGGGGCCATTTGTGAATTTGTAATCCCCTTGAGACTGCAGTATTTATTTTTTTCATGCTGCTTTGATAATTGATTAATTAACATGCTTGGAGGAATAGGCATGGCAGTATGAGTTCAGGAGTGCCATAAAGGAAACATACCACTGTCATTAAATACTTGCCCTGCAGGAGGGTGGCCAGGGCCCACAAGAGGCTGGTACTCTCTTTGTCTTAGGTACTCCCTAGGAAACTTAGTTTTTTTGTGACTCACAGGATAAATTTATTCCACTGGCCAAACAAGGGTGGACAGCACAATAAAGAGGGGCAACTTGCCAAAGGTCACTCAGGAATGGGGTGCCTGTACCTGCAGCCACATCTCCAGTGCCTCAGGCCAGTGTCTGCCACCTGGAAGATGCTCCCTGCCACATTTGATCTGTACAGCCCTCTGCACAATTTTTGACTGCAGGTGAGACGAATAGGCACAGCACTCTGAAGTGGCTATGAGCATATATCGAGGCTTATTGAGGCATAAATCCAGGAAGCCATGTGTTCAGGTGATTTTCAAATTCACCTAAGCTTTATGAAACCTATTTTTTAGCCAAACAACTGCAAATGAGCAGTGTCTGGTTGACATTTTATTACATTTTCCCTTATTATGCCTTAGTGGTGAATTGTTCTCGCCAATCAGTGTCGCAGTATCAGAGAGACTCTCACGGAGTCACCTAAAGAAACAGAGATAAGAGATTTGGCGGTCTGTCTCTGCAAAATGGGCTTCTTTTCATTTTTCAGTGCAGGTCAGAGTTCTGATTAAAATAATAAACCAACACAATGATCAATTAAGAGAGTGGAGAAGCGGGTATGCTGTCAAGACTAGCAACCATCCTATAGGAATAAATCAAAGTAACAGCAGAACTAATTAAGGAACAGCTTACACTCAATGTTACACCAAACACTGTTGAGAATCATGTTTTACAGTGATGCTATTAAGCATATTTACATCACAATGATGAGGAAGAGCACACCATCAAGGATTTTTCTTCTCCAGTTACATTCAAAATAACATGAATATTTGAGATATTAATTTACAATTACCCCACTATGACAGAAGAGTATCCGCCCATGGAAACACCCATTTTTTAATGGTGCTATTAATGAACAGCACAATCATTGAGTTTTCAAAGGCTGATGAGGAAAACAGGAGCTTACAACCACAGATGTTTACATCCCCTTCCCAAACATTTTGGTTAAGATTGTTTGAGTGTAACACACCAAGAGCCAGTCAGAGGAACACACCACCTTTCATTTCCATTTCTAGGAGATTATCAAGGGCTCACCCACTTTGCCATTTGGGATTTTCTTTGGGTTTGCTTAAAGAATACCAGAAACCTCTTGTTGTGTCCTCCTTGTCTCTCACACATCCCTTATGAGCTGGCAGGCACCGTTCACCATTTGGAAAGCAGGCCTGGCGTGAGGGTGGCAGCTCATTAAATGCTGTTCCTCAGGGCTAATAAACTCCCATTAGCTGAATCCTACATTGCAAGTGACTGGCAGAGCTCAGACCTCCCTGCTGCATTCCATGGCCATCACACAGCACAGTGCACTCCAGCAATTAACAGGGAAACTCATGCAAATTCTGTTGATATTTGATACAGAGCTGTGTTGCCTCAGAGTGGTTGTCACAACCATGTTTGCTGACAATAAAGAGTTCCCATGCAAGTGAATGAGGCAGCCTGCAGTCTTGGTGTTTATTATATTGCTGTGTTAGGGACTCCCAACTCTGAATATTCATGCTGGGGAATTAAGTCCTAATTTTCAGATGCCAACAGTAGCTGATGTTTAGTGTCATTGGCTTTTGGTAGAGCTTTAGGTTGTGTGAGAAATAAAAAGCTAGACATACAAACCTTCTTTAAAGTAGCAACTGGAAGGAAGGCTCTTAAAAAAGGATCATTTAGGCATCAAAATGAAAGACATTCAAACAACTGCATACTTGGAGGGGTTAGAAGCAAACAAAACACTCTAGGCCCAAATTCTGCAAACGTTTATACATATGCTTCTCTAACTGGGAAATCAGTACTTTACTAATTTGATATTTTATGTCAGTGTTTCACTTGCAGCATTTTTCTAAACACCAGGCTCAAAGCCTGTTGAAGTACTCCCAAGCAAATAACAAAGCAAGGGTAAGCTAGTTACTCTGGGGACGGGTCTGTGCCCTGTGAATGGACCTAAAGGTTCACTTTCCTCCAGCTTCTGTTTGTTAAATGTTTTTAAAAGCCTCACTCATTGTTTGCAACAAACTGAGAAGGTGCCTGAAACATCCATCTGGGACAGAGTAACTAGGGAGGAGGATGGCACCAGAGCCGCATTCCTTGCAGGGGTCAGAAGCACATCGGGAAGGAGAGTTCCTGGGAGAGGGGCTTTCCCACCCCTCCAGAACATCTGACAGAACAAAATCACTGAGGGGCTGCTGACTGCCCCAGCATCCTCTGAGCACACACTGTGCCTGCACTGAGGCTTGATCTGTTTGTGTCAGTCACTAGATGAGAGCAGAAGTGCCACAGAGTAGCAGAAGGCAGCACAGACCTTGAAAAGCCCAGAAGAAAACTCACAAAAGGCACAAAGTCTGCTGTACGTTTTAAGTGCTCCATCAGTTCACTGAATTGTATGCTAAAATATCATTCTTTACCAATAACAGTTATTAAAAGTAGGAGACTGAAGCTTTTCATAAAGCAGGCTCTTGGAAGTCTATCCTATCCCATCTTGTTCTTCTCCCTGGTCCTCAATAGCTAGTTCTGAACACAGTCCTGCTTTGCAGAGCTTGTTGGTCTGGTGTTAGCCCAGAGTCATCAATCTGTGGCTTTCAGGTGCTCTGTGATTTCTAAATGCAATCATGGAGTCCTTTCTGGTATTCCTGTGTTGCTAAGGAATGTGTAGTTCCGATCCCAGGCTGAAGTTTCTCACCACAATCCTATACTCCCTTGGATGAACACATTAATTAAAATGTCACAGTGCCATTTCTTTCCGCATGAGACCATGGGTTTTTCATTTTAAGAATGCAGCAACAAAGTGGGAGAAATGCACAAGTGGGCTGTGGGAAGGTAAGAGCATTACTAATTACATCTTTCACCTGCCTGCAGTCCTGAGATACTAATGAAATGTGAGATCCAAGGCAAGCAACAGGCTGCAAATGGGATCCTGGGCACTTCCCAGCTCCCACAGAACCAGTCTGGATGATTTCAATAGTTGTTCATGCTTTGCAGCTCCCAGTCACAAGGCTTGGACAAAAGACAAAAATTGATTTAACAGAGAGTGAATGTAATGCTCTGCAAGTAGCTTAGACTGCACCAATTAATCAATTACCCAAGTACATTCCACTTTAATACATTCATTACTATTCCAATCTTTAATCAACTGCTTGTTCCACATACAATGAGGTTCCTGCATTTCTGTGTAAGGAACAATATTCACTTTACAAGAGAAAAACACCACTTCCAGTGCCAAACATGAAAAATCAGAAGTGTGTTGATGGCTGTATGATGTGAACAATCCTGTAACTGGCTTACAGGCTGTGCTGGCACTTGCTGTGGCTTTGTTTGATATACCCACTAAAAATATTTATTGGAGATTAGGAGCAGGAACTGATCTGAAGGCTGTTTTTGCCTTCATGTCTCAGTTTGGCATGTGCAACTGAAACTGCTGCAACCAGCTAATGCATTTCCTACAGTCAGGAGCTTTTCAAGCTGCAATTTTTTTTTAAACTTATTTAAAAGCAGAAATAAACTTTGTGTGCAGCACCTCCAAGCCTTCAGCTGTTTTGCTTCCTTGCCCCCTCTTCTGGCTCTAGCTCAGGGCAACTCCATTGCCAAATAGACCCTTAAGAGCTACAAAACCTCTTCCCTGACTTCAACTGGTGTCAGAGTACATCCATAACAATTCTGTTGTTAATTTTTTGATCCACCTAATCTATAAAATGGGCTAGCTGGATGTGACTGCTGCAATTCTATCAGTCCCTTTGACTGTACAGAAATGTCACCTATTTGTTCCCATAGGGGAGAGTTTCTGCCAGAAATCACTCTGAACCCCCACCACCAGTCAGGAGCTCGGGAAGGTCTTTCTGTAAGGCCCCCTCTTCATCAGTGAGGAGTCCTGGTGACAGGGGACAAGGGTGTGGGGTGGGAAAGGAAAAGTGAGATCTCTGATTGAAGGTAAAAGTGGATCAAAAATTATCTGCAGGAGTGAGAAAAATGTGTTTGTTGATAACAAGTGTGGTGTTTGATGTGCGGCCCTACTTCACTATCTCGCCTTTCATCAAGAGCCAGAGGATTTATCCTTCAGGCATGAGAGATGGAACAGCTTAAAATGGTTAGTGACCACAGAAAGGATTAGCACATTATTATCTTTTTAATCCACAGCATTTACTTTTTTGGGATTTATTTGAGCTAATACAAAAGTGATTAGTGTTGTGGTTTTGCCAAAGTAAGAGGTTGTTTATGACTCCATTCCCACACATGGCCTGTAATAAACAGATAGTGCTGCCTGGAAAGTGGCCAGCAACAGAAAGTTTCATCTTCTACACTGCATTCACAGAAATAGAAATGACTTGTACATTTGGCAATAATGTCCCAATGAGGACCTTCTAAAAGTAAAGCAAAAGTATGTTACACTATCCCACCCTGCAAGCACACAATAAAAGGTGGTGTGGAAAGTTCTTCAGCTTTTTTGCATTTGCTAGACATGCTTTTTTGCATGTACTATTTTTACAAAAGTGGGATAAACCAGCCCCCAGCATTCCAGAATCTCGGCCAGCCCACGAGACATCATGACTAAAAAATGTTGAGATGTTAAAAATAATCAATGTTATTTTTTGTATGTGCAGTCCATCTTGTCAGAATTCAGGATTCATATTTTTCACTTCTGCTCTGCCTTTGTGATGTCTGGAAATGGATTTATTTGGTTTATTTGGAAGCTGAAATTCTCAGGCCATCACAAAATTGGAGCATCTAAGGTTTTCAGAAGAATCCTCAAACAGTTTCACAAACCTGCCTATGCAACTTAAGCTGTTCAGTCTTTTTTTCAGAACAGCACGGGAACGTGAGACTCCAGGATTGTGGCCTGCCCTTTCCAAACTGGACTTGTGTTCCTAGTCCATACCAGTTTAAAATGTTCTTAGATGGCTAACTCCTACTAATATGAGTTACATGCTTCTCTATTTTTAAATATGTGGCCATCACCACCTTTTGGAAACAGGGGTTATTATTTTAGATCTTTGGCTATAGAAAGTGACCCTTATAATATTGCCACAAGAAGAAAACTGGTAAGCTGAAGGGATAGACAGACAGACACGTGCAGAGAAGCAAAAAGCAAAAAACTTTCTTTTTCCCATTTTATTCCTTTGCAATGAGTATCTCTACTAAATCTCTCCAGCATGTAAATGCTCCTTTAGGAATAAAGATGCTAATATTGAAGGAGAAGAAATCTAGCAGTGGGTTGATTCCTTTAGTTCTTCACTCACTGTGAGGAGAGCTTTCTTTTCTACTCCTTGGTTTGGACAGTGCTCAAATGTGCACTGCTGCAAGGCTCTGGATCAGGTCAGGGTTTTTCAGGACGTCTGTTTTCCCTTAAAGGTGACGCCTGTGCTGCAGTCATGGTGTCTCAAGTGGGTGTTCTGGGCTGGCTTCAGGCCACTCAGCTCTCACCCTGTGACCAGTGTGACTTTGGTAGCATGGGGAACGTTCCTGGCCTGCAGCCCAAATGTTTGCTCAGTGCCTGGGGAAGCCTTTGTGGCACATGCCAGGTTCCCTCACTCCACCTCCAAGGGCAGCTGAGCCAGGAGGCAGCTAGGATTTCTATCCCTAGGCTCGGTGCACAAGGCAGGGCTCATAACCACCCTGCACCCTCAGGCTGCAGAATTACTGAATTCTTCATGTGCTGAGGTTGCCACTTTCCCCTGTGAAGCAGCCCCTGTGCCAGGCCAGAGCACTCCAGAGGGGCTAGTGAAATGCTGGAGCTGCTCCTGCACATCTGCATGTCACAAAAGTTACAAAGAATTTAAACTGTAGTTTAAATTAGTTGTCACTCTCCTTCCATTCCCTGTATTCATTTCATACCCACGTCTTGGTTTCTATTAGGATTGTTTCTTGCAGAGCAAGGCTTTTAAAACAATACTGGGAAAACTCCCACAAGGATTCAGGTAATATACTTCCCAGTCACATGGCAGACAGGTGGAAAACATGAAAGGAAAACAGTCAATAGCAGCTTGCTATCTCACCCCCTCTGAACTGCAAAAATTTCTTAGGGAGCTGTGAATTACTCCCCTATTGTTCTTGCTACATTATTATTTTGAAGTGGCTCCTGCCTGTGCTATTTGGTAGGCCGCTTTGTTTGCCTTATCAGTTTGCTGGGTGATGTATAATTAAAAAAGCCCTGTTTTACCACCTCACTCACAGATCCCTTTAGATAATACACCAAGTGTGATAGTAAGAGAAACACAGTGTAAACTTCAACCACTGCAGCTTCCTTGTACATTTATTGAAACCCTCCTTTCTGGGAGCCATGTCTCTCCTTTAGAATGGGCCTGTGCTACAAAAGCGACTATTTGTTTCCTGGTGACATCTGCAAGCATGACAGTGTGTTGACATAAGAAAGCACAGCCTCTGCTGGCAGGGGAGGCTGGACAATCCCCCCCAGCTGCTCAGCATCCACCACTCCTGACAAAATCTCCCAGGAGGTACTTGGAGATACACCTGGAGATGGCAGTTGCAGATTAGAGCCAGACAATACCTTTCTAAGAGCCACGCAGATAGCTGTTTGTCACAGAGAACAAACTCAGCAGGTCCTTCAGCCCCAGCCAATGCCACCTGCAGCCCTTCCTCCTCCCACCTCTTCTTCCGAGTCTCAATCTATGTGACACATTTATGCCACCTCTGTTCTCTCTAATACAGCCTTTTTTTTTCTATCACTGAATCCTCAGCTCCTGTCCAGGCTCTTCTCATGTCTTGATGACAGCACCTCTCCTTTAAGAAGCAATTTTACCCTTCTCTGTTTCCTTCTGAATCCCACTGTATGACTTCTTCCCTAGCTCACCACTCAAAACAATCTTTTTTCTTCTCTCTGCATCTCATGTCTCCTCATCACATCAAATAAAAGCAAATTTTATTCACTTTCAGGATCTTCCAGAGCCTATCATTCTCTCATGCACTATTTATGCCTTCTCCCACCTTCAATAGGACCGTCATGCCACCTTTCATCAAACACCAGCTACATTTTCAAACATCTTTTGTTCTTTCTTCTATGCTGTAGCTCAAAGATGCGGACATCCAGCAAGTTATCGCATTGACCTTTCAAATCCTTCCCCTCAAACCCCCTTTGCCTTCAAACAGAAATGAAACTTGGCTGCCTTGGGAGCTCTGGATGTGCAGAACTGATGCTCCATGAGAAGCTGCTCTGTCTCCCTGTCCTTGCTTTCCCCACCTCCCTGGCTCCACTAGTGGCCCCCTGTCATGATCACATTGAGCTATTTTTTTTTTCAGTCTACTCCTATGAGTTTCTGAGCTACAGCTGGAAAGTGCTGCTTACAGATGAGTCTGCTGTAAACTGCTGACCCTTATGTTCTAGGAAGGAGTAGCTCAGGTCTGTACATTATCATTTACAAAAGTTTAGATTTACTTGCAAAATCGTGACCTGAAACAGGAACACAGCCCCTACTTTTGAAATGTCTATGCAGAAACACTTTTCATAACAAGTAAAAGAAAGCTCAGTGTTCATTGTGGAGATTCTGCTGCTGCTGTTTAGTACTGTCTCACCATCTAAACTTTGCTAATAGGTCCAGTAATCCTATGTAAAAATCAGGCAAACCACATTTCTGTCATCCATTTAGGGTGCAAAGAACTTATACAGCACCAGCTATCACAGCTCAAATACTGAGTGACAATTTATGATCAAACAACTCACAGATCTGTGGTGACTGGCACACCTGAGCCATATCCCACATCCTGTCTTTGTGAGGAATAAAGGGAAACCATGCCCTCACTGCCATGCTCAGCAGGATGGTGGGTTAGGCTGCAATTCCTTTCCACACTGTCAAGTGAAGCAGAGGTTTGGCCACAAGTGTCAGTTTGGGCACTTCAGATTAGCTCTAGGTGGCTGAGATAAAAAGAGCCTGTCAGCTTAGTGGTTGAAGGGACTCTGGTATGTGGCACAAAGAGACACCAAGATTAACCAAAGCTGAGAGGCACTGTCTGAAAATGGAAAGAAACCTCTGCTTGAGGGCTCCTAACTGTTGTTTGGCTGGGGGGCATTAGACAGGAAGGTGGAGAAGTAGGTCTGCAAGCCTTTTGTTTCTCTTTCCTTCTGCAGATACCAGGGGACAGAGCATCTTGGGAGGAAAAAAAAAAAGGATTAAACAGTCTTTTTCCAACAGCTGCCTTGCAGAAGGAAGGCTGCTACTATCACCTCAAAGTCAAATTTAGGGGCATGGTGAGTAGGGCACCCCAGGTGCAAAGGGCAAAGACACCTTTTCCCCCGAGGTGTCACATTGTTCTTGGCCAAACCAGTAGCAACAAATAAGAAAAGCCTGTTCTTCACACACAGCTTGCACTGCTTTAACTGCAATCAGTTTTGAAGTCAAGTCAGTTTGCCAGGTATGAAATCCCAAGAGAATGCACTTAACTTAGTGCACAGACATCAATTTAGCTCATCTGAGTTACTGAAGTAGGCTAAATCAATACAAGGCACTTGTAAATGGATTTAAAAGAACATTCATGTGGGGTTTGTTTCAATTTAACAAGTCACGTTAAGGAGCAATTTTATTTAAACCCGAGCAAGGTTTCTTTGTTGGCTATCCTTGAACCCTAGATTACCACTCTAATTACCCACCTAAGAAAGTAGAGAGGAAAGTAACCCTTCCATGTATCTCTGAGAGAAAGTCCCCTGAGCAGAGAAACACACAGGCAGCACTGCCACTTCATCCTCAGAAGCAAAGCAGTAAGGTTGGATGGGCCCGCTGACAAAACAGTTTTTTCTATTTATACCAGAGGGTAAATTAGCAGATTAATATTTACTTCCAGCCACTGCTACCAGCCTGAAGGGGAAATGGAGCAGAATGAGGCCAGCAGAGGTCATAGCTCATTCAACCCATCAGTGTCATCAAATTTGCTCAGCAGAGCTTTGATTATTTTTCCAAACTTCAAGGCTGGTTTGTGGCAAGACATTTTTCTAGAAAGGGAGGAATAGAAGGCTTAAAACTAAGGCCATGTTAACATATTAATAAATCTCTCAACTAGCAAAACTATTATCTTTATTTGGGCAGCTGAATGCTTCTGAATATTAAATCAAAACCGCTAGCTCTGAACATCTACAAGTCTTGTTCCTTGAGGATGAGGTGGGGGCTGCAGTGAGGTTTATGGAGCTGGCACAGGGCTAACTGCACAGCCCATGGGATTAAGCTGTTATGCATTCAAAGCCATTAAAATATCCCTCTGAGCTCTTCTTTGACACACAAAGAGGAGGATGCTGCCCTTGCAACCTCACCCTGTGCATACTTTAGCTCTGTGCCTGCTTTTAAGACATCAAACCCCACTCACAGACCAGCACTCTCTGAAGCAGAAGAGCCTCTGAGCCTGGCTGTTGCTGAAGTGTTTCAGGACTGCTACCTTCACCTGAGAGCAGCCCTGCAGAGCACACCTGGATCAGCACTTCAGAGAGCAGCTTACTGTGAGCAAATGCCAGCCAGAGGCAACCTGTGGGATGGGGGCTTTAACATCCAGCTGAAGAGTGCCATGGTGGGGGGAATTAAGAAAATCAGGGAGCATGGTATCACCATTTCAGAACAAAACACAATTAATTCCTGCTTGGTCGTGGTGAGACTGGCAGGACACAGCCACGCTATTGATACTCCAGGCTTTGGATGACCTGCCAATGCCAATCAATGTCCAACTCTCCCAAAACACAGCTTGTACCTATTGATTCAACATGAAGGAAAATCTTTCATCAGCCCTTGTGGGCTCCTTCCACAGCCTAGGTAGGACACATTCAGCTGAGTCCAGCCCAGCTTCCCCATCCACCACATTTGGGACAGGGTGCTTTGCCTTCATCCTCCCTGTATTTGCCTTACCCTTTTCTGTAATATGACTTTTTTGTTTTTCATTATTAATGGTTGACTCACCTCCACATTACATTTTTTTATTAGTGTTTGCAACACTGTGCTCAGGATAATGGATCTTTAACTGGCTGAGGTTTGTAAAGAATATTAGGGGAAGATGACTATTTAATGGAACAGTTAACTCCAGCAGAGATGAGAAAGCCATCTTCCACTCTGCTTCCTGTACAATGCTAGTAAAGAGTAATTTCAGCAGGATTTGGCCTGGGCCTTCAAGCCAGGGAATGAACTCAGTCATGACCTAAAGTTCATTCCACTATTTCAGGTGCACTTATTTGATGTTGCTTTGGCTTAACAAGAAGGAAGCAGCATGCTTTTATAAAATAAAATTCAGTCTAAACCAGATTCAATTATTATTGTTCAATTAACATAATTTGTTTGATTGAAAATACAAGTTAATTGTTAGGAGAAAGCATGAAAAGCTCTTAAATAAGCCATACCTTTTCATTTTTAAAAGAAAGGTGGTGCCTAGCACTTTCCCCCTTGTTTTTCCAACTGTTCTTCCTCACAAAAGATTTCCCTGACAGACATTTTTCAATTTTAAAAAAGCTCCTTAAGAATCTTCCACTTGCCCTAAGTCTACACACATGAGGCTGGAGGGGAAGAGCAGCAGTTTAAGCATGAACATCTTGAACCTCCCCAGATAAACTCATCCTGCCCTTGGGTACTCATACTCCAGATTCATTTTGGAAGGTCACTGACCTCCCTTCTGATGGAACCCACACCCAAAGTTTTCACGGCCTGTAGCATCAATCTGAATGCACGTCCAGCTGACCAGTTAAAAAACACCAACAGAAAAAAAAAAAAAAAAAAAAAAAAAACCCAAAGCAACACCACAATCTCCTCTCTCCACAGCGTGGCAGACAGGGATGTCTTTGATGCTGCCCTTCCTTCTGTGCACCCTCCCCCCAAATCAAGAGTTTCAAACCCAAAGCACGTGGCTCTGCTATTTCTGACAGGCAGAAGCAGAAGCCAGCTCCCCAAGGAATTCCAACGTGAGCACAGCATTTGTACAAGGGCTGGACGGATGGATGTGCTTTCACTTCTAAGCCTTAAAGAAACGAGAGTACATCTATGAAAGTTTCACCAAGGAGAAAAAAAATAAAATAGAAAAGAAGAAAAAAAGGCAAGGCAAAGGGGTTTCAGAGAAGACAGCCCCTTGAGCGATTTCCAAACATCAAAGAAAAAGGCCTCCAGCGTGTTCTCCTCATCTGATACCTTTGTTCCCCCACTCCATGCCCGCAGGCATCTTCCTCGTGATGCACAAAAGGCTCCTGCAGCCCCGGACAGCTCCGTGTCCACACACATTACCTGCCTCCAGCTCTGACTCCCTCATGCTGGCACTTCACACCAGTCACTGCTCATCTTCTGTGGCTGAAGCCAGGTGGGACTGACCAGGGAGTCTGGAGTCCCAGAGAACTCCAGCAGCTCCGTATCCAACAGGCTGAATGCTCTCTCATCTGCCATGCAGGTACATCCAGGTGAGTTCTGCTGTTCCTCCTGGGGCACCTGCTTGGCTCCCCCACCTCGGTTCACGCTGATTTCTTTTCTGCAGGGCTGCATTTCTGGTTTTCTCTTTCTATTTGCCCTCGAGGTTACCTTTTCCTGCCCATCTCTGGCTTGCCCCCGGTGTCTTTGCAGAGGTGCAGGGCAGATGCCTCCTGTATTTTCCCTGTTTCCAGAGCACACCCACACCCAGCTGCCTGGAACTGCTGCCCTGGGATGCATCCCAGGGCAGGGAGTCACAGAGTCAGGTCAGGAAGGGTCGATTGCAATTGTCAGTCAATGGACAATTGCTATTGCAGTTCCCTTTACTTTCCCCAGTCACAGAAAGAAGCTCCTGACAGCAAACCCCATCCTCCCCACCAGGGACTGCTGTTACCTGCGTGCAAATTCGGAACCTACCAAGAGTTTTCCTCACCCTGGACACTGAGGGCAGGACCTGTCAGTGCAGCACTGCAGAGGGGCTGAGTCTGTTGCAACTTCTTTTACACACTAACACCCAACACATGCTCGTGACAGCAGGGGTTTCCTGTCACATCCCAGCTGACAAAGCTTGTGTGATCAAACTCTGTTTCAGATAAGCTCTAATGACCTGCTGTTCAGTGCTAGCCCTGCACTGCTGCACATCTCCAGACCACTGCAGACCAACCCAAGCTGTAAATACCCCCTGGGGGCTTTGATGAGACTGGTCCCATCACTGGTGAGTGTTTGGAGGCTGCCCTGTCTCCCCTGTCTGCAGGGACTTTCCTGCAGCTAAATGCAGCAAAGGAAAGTTTGTGGTTCATTGCCTCTCCAGTCCCTCCATATAGGGTTTCTAGGGAATTTCTCTCTGCAGCAAATGACATGAAAATGAACAGGCATGAAAATATCCTAGGGACACCAACTACTTCCAATATGTAAACTAAGGGGTCTGATACAACCTTCTTTAAACTCAGGACTTTTTTTTTTTTTTTCTTTTTTGCAATGAATAGTGACCTAACCCAAAACTTGTTACTTCTACAGGCTGGCAAGAAAAGCTAGAAAAAGGAGCTCATTCTTGGACTTGGGTTAAAATGCAGGTCTGTGAGCATATGCTGCTTTCCAGACCTGTGTGCAAAGTCACTGAAATGCCTCTGCTGAGCTTTAGGTTATGGCACTGAATTGACACCTGATCCCTACAGTTTCATGCCATTTTCAGCCCTAGAAGTCAGCAGCTCCATAGGGCTGGGGGCTGGCCCCTCTGCCCCACCAGTGGCTCACAGCTCATGTCCCCACTGTGGATGGTGACAACTGGACTATGGTGCTCAGCAACTTGCCTTTGGCCAGGGAGTGCAGATAGATTACATTCCCCATGTAACACAAGACTTTAATTACGTTACAAAAGCACAAAATTTCTTGTCAGCTGTAGCCTGTCAGAAGGAAATGAGAAAATCAATGAATTCAGAAGACTGTAGAGAGAAAGGGGGGAAAACATAAAAAACCCAAACCAAACAACAAACACTGAAAGTGATGCTTCTTTCATTCATCTCAAGAAGATATACTACTGGAGCAGCAAGGATTTAAATGTCTAGAACACCTAGTCAAGACTTAGCCTAGGCTGGGGAGAGCAGTCCCACTGCTCCTTTCTCTCCCAAGCTGGTGGGAGGCTGGGATAGCTATTTGTTCAGCAGTGCTGCCACTATAAACTGTAAGATCCTTCCCAACTGTAATGCTTGCTGCACTTTACTGAAGTTATAGTGCAGCTCAGCACAGATCTGTCTGCCAAAGTTGGATCTTTTGAAATGCCTCCCATTCCTGACCCGTGTGATTGAAATGGAGGGATTACTCTGTTCAGATGTTTAACTCCCTGCAAAGCATGCAGACAGAGAAATCCCCATGCTGCTGAAGCTCTTGAGTCACAGAAGCCAGGCAAAGCTACTCCATTACCACAAGGCTTCAGTATTACTGGATTTATCTTGATTGCCCACATTTCCAGAAAGCTAAAGGGTGTTTCACACCTCCAGAACTGGGAGAATTTCTTGCTTCATAATTGAAAAATGCACAGACAGAACTACTGCAGAGAGGTGAAAGAGAGAAATTACCATGGAAAAATAGAATGAGTGGTGTTATTATTTTACATGGCATTATCAGGTAACAATGGCAACATACCTGGATGCATTTTTTAATGGCATTTAAACTAACGTTTGACAGTGTTAAAGTTGAATCCCACATCACACCAGATCCTCTCTGAATAGCATTTTCAGTGACACCCTCAAAATTGGTCTAATTAAAGCAGGCAAGCATTATTTGCTCTGTTGTAGAAGTGGTATGATTCACAAAATAAAGCAGCAGATGTGGAGATTACTGCAGGGCTAGGAAGGATTTCCTCCATCTACCCTGGACCCAAGTCTTTACCTGCAGACCCTTCTTTACCCAGCAGCCACATAATTAAGGTCCTGAGAGCCCAAGGAAACATGCTTCTGTTTGCAGAGACCATAGTTAAGCAGGAATGATCTGCTGGGTTATTCAGAGCAAGCACAGGGCCCAAGTGGTGTGGTCAACACCATTCCCAAAGCCAGCAAGACTGGATGCTGGCTCAAGGATCCCTGGCCAGAGCTCCCAGGGCAGACATGCCCTGAGTCAGCTGTCATTAGCTGGTATTAATCCTGGCAGAGCAGCCTCTACACAACATCCTTAAAAGGTCTTCAGTGGATGTTAGGCACCAGTTAACTTATAAATTTAAGTATGAATTAAATTATCTACTGAAGGAAGTAAATGGCAATTTAAATTTCAGTTCATTACAAAGTCAAAGCAAGTAAGCCAATTTACACCAGATAAGGATTAGGCCTCTTTTCTCTTCCCCTTGATTTTAAGCCCTGTTTTGTTGCAGGAGAGGCTGTGTGACACGAAGTTATCGTGCTGCATGACAGTACTGGCTCAAATCAATAATTCTGTGCATTACTTTCAACAAGCTGGTTTAGACCACTTGCAATAGATGTGACTCCCAGTTCAGATGAAAGCAGTGGGGAGGAAGGGGAATACCAGCACACATGGGGGATCCTTTAGATTTCTAGTTAAAAACATTTACCGGTATATCATTATTCAGATGAGCTTTTTGCTTAAATCCTTGCCATAATCATTCCAAACCAGGTTGTACATTTCTAACAGATTTGAAAACAGTGAAGTGCTCTGAAATAAAGAAAACTGAGCATAATTTGTTGATCAATGATGTGAAAAGAACCACAGACATTAGCTATACTGTTTAGCATGAAAGAGCATATCCAAACCCTTCAGGGACACTGCGCAAAATTTTAGCCTTGCTGAAATTTAAAAACCAAAGTCCCACCTTTGTTAGTGGACAAAATAAACTCATGAATATAAATCTCACAAGGCTCACAATCAGTATTTATTTCTGGCCGTATAAAACACAGTTTTTTGCCTTGCTAAGACCTGAGAGCAATTTTCTGCCAGCTGGAGGCAGTTGCTCCTCAGCCTGCAGGTCCCTTATCTGGGATTCCTCAGGGCCACATCTGCAGCCAAGGAGAGCCTGGAAGCATTCCCAGGCATTGATGCCAAGTGGCAGGGAGCAGCCCGAGCCTGTGCTCCCACTGCCACCAGGGATGGGTCCTGGGCTCTTCCAGCTGTCAAATCACACCTGTGATGGCTGAGGAGAGCAGCAGCTGGAATGGGATCGGGTTTTTTTTTCCTTGGGAAAGAGTATAACAGGGGGAGAAAGGATAGACATGTTCTAGCAGGCACACTTGCATTTATGTGCCTGGGGGAAGCCACAAGCCTCGTTCCCTCTCTCCATAGGGACAGGATGAGCAAGGGGGACTCAGGGCTGGTTCTTTGCATGTCCCTGAGGTCTGTGGTACTGATGCCTTATGAAATCTGACCTAGAACAGAGACTAGATGAGTTAAAGAATAAAGTAGGGATTTATTAAAAGGCCTCAGTGGATCCACCTTGGGCAGCACAAGAGCCCAGCCAGGGCTGCACCCAAGATGGACCCAAAATGGTCACAAAATGGACAACTGGTCAAGGGGTCTCTCACTTTTATAAGTTCTGGTCCATTTGCATATTGGAGTTAATTGTCCAGTTACACCTTTAGGTTATGAAGTCCCATCCTCCTTGTTTTTCTCTCTTCATTCTGTTGTTGTTTATGCTCTTGGGCCTGAGATTTGGATAATTTCTCCTTGGTCCCCATCTAGAGAAGGAATTGTGTTGTCTACCTGCTCTGTGAGGAGAGCTCACCATCCCCTAATATGAAGCTCAGAATTACACACTAAAGCAGCACAGAATCTGAAAAACATAAAAGCTAACACCTGGGGCATCAGTAGCACACAGAGAATCCTCCACAGCCACACTTCCCTTGGCAAAGGAGGTGTCCCTCCCTCTTCTCCTCCCCACTGGACATCCACAAGGCTGTGCTGGGACACAAATGCCTCGGTGGGCAGGGCAGCTGCAAGGATCCAGGAGAGGAGCTCACCTGGGCAGCCACAGAGCCGCTGCAGCTTCTCCTACAGAGAACTCCTGCGGCAGCCCCGCACGCAAAGGGACCGCAGGGATTTTTAAACCAATTCCTCACGCCTCCGTGTATCCTAGCAACCCCTCTCCGAGGTTACAGATGCATGCCTCGCCCACCTGTTGCACAGCCAGCCTGAGGCAAGTTACACATTGCTTTCTTCCCAGCTCATTCCGATTAAGGAATGCGGGAATGTGCCAGGAGCAGCCGGTGGGTGTCACACACAGGCACCTCTGGACACCAGGACTGGCTTCTGCGCGTCTTCTGAGCAAGGGCTTTGTGATCAAGGCAAGGAAAAGGGGGTGGCCTTCATCCCTGCCGCAAAAATGTGCCATCCCTGCCTGATGTGCCATCACTTGGGTCCTGTGCAGACATCCAAGCATGACCTCCAAAAGAATTTTAGGTCCAAAAAAGGCACAGTGAACAAAACTTGACTCCTCCCGTGGCCTGCCCCCCAGTCTGACTGAGCTGCATTATAATTACAGTAAATTAGCTTGTTAAGGAAAAAAAGACAAAAAATTGCTTGAAAAGCAACTGTTTTAAGGAGTGATGCTACTCCAAAGAACCATTTAGCATTTTCAGTTTCCTTTGAGGGGGGGAAAAAATACTATAACCATCAAATACTAAAATTTTGCTCTACAGAAAAATAAAAACAAAATTTAATCAAAAATTAAAAGGTATAAAATCAATTACAAACATCTGTTGAAGAGGAAACTTGCAATTTTGCAAAATTTACTTTCTACATCTGTGAAAATGCTCCTTTCTTTATGATTCTCCTGCTCATGAAATTAGATTTCTATTGTTTGGCTACCACTGATCAAATCATTTAATCTTCAGTATCTATCACCCATGTGAACCTCAGTTATCTTAATTTATCATTCAATTTATCTGCATTCCTGAAAAACAAACAATGAAAACCCCTAAATCTTTTGCTGTGTGTTTTTTTTCTTTTTTGTGTTACTGCACTTATCACTACTAAATCCACCTTATTCTAATATATCCAAAGAATTCAAGGGATGCACGGCACCTTCTGTCCCCAAGGCCAATAGGGAAGATGAAGTTGTCACTGCTCAAAGACACAGAACTTGCTGTAGAGCTCTCTTATTCATCTTCCCAGAGGAAAAAATGGGATACTTCTGTCCTAGGTTGTAAGATATGGTTTTGGGCTGTGTATTCCATTCCCATCTGTCAGAGGTGGAGCAGTTCTCTTCTGTTCACTGGGCAGTTTTCTTTATCTCTTCCACAACCAATCCTCCCTCCAGGAGATCTCTGCTGTTCATGGCCAGTGAGTGTCCCTGCATGGCTGATAAAATTCCATCATCCCACTGGGAGATGCTCTGCCCAGGGGAGGAGCCAAGCATTCCTACCTGGATCCAATCTGACACTTGGAACACCACAGCAGCCTTTGCCCACTGCATTCCCAGGGGAGCAGCTTTCTTCTCCACTGCATTCCCAGAGGAAGCCCAGGCCCATCTCCAGCACCACTGGAGCTTCAGAGGAAAACTCCACCCTTGTCCAGGATCCCTGCTCCAAAAGAGCCACACCACAGCTGGCACTGCAGGAGGGCTGCAGCCACCGTGGAATGGGACTGCTGCCACCACCCTGACCCACAGGGTGTCAGCTCCAACTCTGACTCTGGCAGTGGTGTTTTGCATTACTGCATTTTTTTTTTCTTCCCTACCAAAGAACTGTTATTCCTACTCCCATATCTTTGCCCGAGAGCCCCTTAATTTCAAATTTATAATAATTTGAACAGAGGGGTTTTACATTTTCCATTTCAGGAGAGGCTCCTGCCTTCCTTAGCAGACACCTGTCTCTTCAAACCAAGACACTTCCTAAATGGTTCTGGCACTTGTGAGTTACCCTCTTTGCCCTCTCAGGCAGATAAATGCTGGAATGAGATGCAGCCATCAGGTTCCCTGTCTTTTTGGAGTGCTCCAAATGTGAGCATCGATGGTGCCCTTTCCCTGGGTAAGCAGAGGCTGACTGCCTGCTGACCTTCAGTGGCTCCTGGGCAAAGGCTGGAAGAAGCTGGCACACCACCTCCCTCAGCACCACCTACTCTGCTCATCTCAGGCTGAAGAACACAGCCAGGATGTCAAACCCTCCTTTTCACTGCGAGGCTATTTGGCAGCTGAATCTGCACACTGAGATGAGTCCAGCTGAGATGGCAGCAGCCACTTCATTAGTTCAGTGTCAGTTCAGTTTTGACACGTTTGTGGAACCATTGACTAAGTTTTTGTAAAAAGTGAGAACAGGATTTTTATAGCTAAGATTTTTTGCAAGTGTCACATGCATTTTAGGACATAGTCCTGAGCTGAGCTATACAAACAAAACTCCCTTGTGGTTTGACAGACATCATGAGTGAGAATTGGATCATGTTTTCTGTGTGAGATAAAACTAACTGCCTTCACAGCTGTCATTTTTTTTACAGTGCAAGGGAGGATATTCAAGCATTTAAAGTTACATTTAAATATGAAAACTTGATAGACATATCTGGCAATAAAAACACAGCTGTTAACAACACATAGAAAATACTGCAGTGAGTGGTACAGCACAGGAGGCTGAAACTCTTGTGTCTGAGGAGAAGCTGCAGGTGAGAGCAGCTTCCTCATTTATTTAACACAGGGAGTAGGGCTTGTGTTTGTATACTGTACAGCACTAGGCAGAAATACCCTCAGGAGCCTATCATCCAGCACTGCACGAATAAAAACAGAATTTCCCAGACTCTGGTGAACAAGGCATAAGCCCTGGAATGACAATGCTTCACATGCAAGACAAGAGCCATGTAATATTTTACTCAAGTGGAAGAGATGCACAATTCAAAGCCAGTCTCTTCAAATCTGCAGTGGACTTGAAGAATGTGAGCCCGTGGGGGCTGCTGCTTCTTCAGTTTAGCAGCTCACCCGAGGTTTCCGGGGTAAAGCTAAAGAATAGGTTCAGATACTGCTGATCCATCACTGCCTTGCAACATCACCAACTCCCACATCCACCAGTTATATTTATGCAGCTATCAGTGCTAAGGATGTGTCAGGAAAATTAACGAAGGATGAACGTGCTCTGGGAAGAGCATGTGCAACAGGAGGCAGGCTGGGGGTTAAAAGAGCCCGGTGCATCTTCACCGGTGCACAGAATGGTCAGAGAACAGCTGCTGGAGAGACTCACAAGGCCCTGGCCTGGCAGCTAGAAAACATTAAGAGTATTTTCAAGCACACACTGGCTCACGTTCAGCCCCCAGAAGCTATTTTAAGTGCTCCATGGAGACAAGCTGGTGTTATTAGGGCACTTTTCTTCCAGAAGACAACAATTCATTTCGAGTCCAATAATCCCATCGGAGGCCTTTGTAAACACCTAAATCAGAGGAAGTGGCCGTGATGATCTCATGTTGGGAGAGATTCACAGGCTGAGCTAAGGCCAGTTTTCTTAAGACACTTCCAAAGAAAATGAAACCACTTGCTGGGCAGTTTTGGTGCCGCGTCTGTCACGTCACAGCAGCTCCCAGAGGGCATCTCTGGAGTCTGAGGAACTGCCAAATAGCACAGGGAAGCTGGTTCAAGACCAAAATTGCAGTAGAATCCTACAAGATAAGTTTTTTTTACCCTACTGAGCAGTAAAGCCATGGCTAAACGAGCCCTAGGAGTAAAACTCTCACCTGGGAGAACCACCTCAGACCCAAGAGTTCCATCCTTCTCTGGCCTTGGCCTCACCTCACCCCTCTGTCTCAGCTTCACCCAGCCTAATATCTTTGCAAGGCATTTTGAGACTCAAAGATCAGAAAACATATACAAAGAAAGAGATAATGCTGTTATCACCCAGTGCTGTGGCTCTGTATGATGTGAAGGCATAGACAGTCACAATGAACTCCCTGTATCAGAAAGGTGAGAAGAAATATGGGAGCAGAAGAGGAAGAAATTGGGATTATGACAATGACAGAGTGAAGAGTAGTAGATCGCAGGGATTTAGAGACATTTGGGAAACACTCTGATATTGGCATGATGGTCTCAGTGAAGAAAATTGTCAAAAATATGACAGGAAAGAGGAAAGAGCCGAATCAGAGTCATCCAAAATTGGTTTATTTTGTAAAATATTTCAGGCCTTCTTTTCTCTCCTGTTTTTAAAAGCCTTGCTGTACTACCTGGTGAGGCTGGACAGGGAACTGTAAGCACTCATGCTACTCTGAATACTGACAGACAAAAGAAGCAGAGAGGGAAGGGTGCCTAAATATAGTTCAGAAGGCTCCCACCTCTCCATACTGAGGCTCAATCTCCACAGCCAGCTCAGGTCAGTGATTTTCAGTCAGCTTTCAGCCACTAGCAGATGCAAGGCCACATCAAAATTACCAAACTTTAGGGTAGGAATTATCATAGTTGATGAGGAACCAGGTATAAATAAAATACTTCCAGTGAATTCCCTAAGAAGAGCCACTGCCTGCTCTTTATTAAGTTACAGTCCATTAATATTTAGCAAGTTTTAATCTCCCAAACCACTGACTCTGGATCCTCAGATGGAGGAAATGAATGGTTGATCTACCCCACAGCATGATCCAGCCCTGAATTTACAGATAAACATGAAGCTGTGGACTTTGCTCATATTTTTGTCTCAAAAAAAGAAGTACTTTTCTCACTGTATGTAAGGCACTATTTTTGCTTAGAAAAGGGAGTTGTACAATTAAATAAACCAAAGATACAGAGGCTCAGGGGATGTGAAAGCTAAGGTAACCTGGAAGAAAATAGCCAGCACCTGAAGGAACACGTGTGCAATAATCCAGGATTACCAACATGCCCATGATACCAACACACAGAAAAAAGTTCCCATACTCTTTCAAAAAATGTTTTTGTTTCAAATATGTTCTTGCCATGACTCTCATGGATCATTATGGAGAAAAGTACTTTTGTGAACCAAAAAAAAAATGAACACACAACTGCCAGGCTCCTGTGGTACCTCAGTCTCCTGCAGAACGCAAGTGACTGATGGCACTGGGGAAATACTCAACAGGCTCATTTTTTGCCTTGCAATTAATCCACCACATCTCCAAGTTTCACTTACCCGTCAGGTTCCTCAAGCCAAGTTCCCTGAGCCCGAAGTTGCCATCCTTCCTGTAGTTGAGGAATATGGCCAGAGCGTATCGCTCTTCGTAGAGCTTGGTCCCACGAACGATGCGCAGGTTCTCCAGGGGCAGGTACTCAAACTGGTTCAAAGCCACCAACACATAGCCCGTGACCTCTCGGATAGACTGAAAGGCAGAAATGAAACAAACATCAGACACGGCCCATCTTTAACTGTCCTGAATTTCCCAGACAGTGGGTGCTTTAGGACAAGATGCTGCTACCTAAGACAAAAAAAACCAAATCATCTGAAAAACAAATTCTGTTTCAACTTGATGATTTCATGCACATTCCTGTTTTAACTTTAGTGAGTTTACTGGAAATAGTTGTTTAAAAGGTAGAAAATAAAGAGGTAGCGTTTTTTATCAGTTTATTGAAACTTGAACAAAAATTCACTGTAAGGTATTAAGGATTCACGAAAGGATGACTCTGCACAACTCAAAGCAGAGAGCAGGTCAAAGGCCTCTGCAGTACATGAACAGAATCCACTGGGGCAATGCCACAGTTCAGATGAGATTATCTGTCTGCAAGTAACTCTGTGTTGTACGGTGTATTTCAGGGTGGGACTGAAGGGACAGAACATGGAAAACACCACTGGAAGAGCTCACCATCAAACAGGAACAGATGGGAGACAGGGGGGCTGGTTTGGAAGAGGAAACAAAGACAACACACATCTGTACTAACACCCATTTTGAGTACTTTCAAATGGAACTGATTACTGAACATTTGCAAAGATTCCTCTCCAAGTTTCATTTGGCAGTGCTGGAACCATCCACGCCCATATATCCTGGTCTTGGATCCAAACTGCAATCCAAATCTTTAGCAAAATGATTGCTGCACCTTGAGTTGGCTGAAATCTTTGCTGGCTCTAGACGAACTGCTCAATAACTCTCCTGCTCATATTTAGGAATTGATTACCTGGGCTGGAAAGGAGAAAAAAACCTCAAAACCCAATAAACAGAAAAACTTTTTCAAAGTCCAAAAGATTAACAGAACTAAGATTTTGGTAGAGGAAAAAAAAATACAGAACACCCAAACCCAGAGAAATATGCTCCCTTAGAAAATAAAGTTCATTCTAATGAATTGAAAGAAATGGCCTAGAAATACACAAATGCCTTTAAAAAATGTAATTTCAACACTCACAATGACCCCCCCATCCTCAGCAGGACTTGGCACAGGCTGAAGGATGCTCCTAGCCAGATCCTGGAAACAGAATCTCCATATTGGAGAGGGTCTCTGGAGTCTGTTTCTCAAAGTTCACCTCACCCCATGCCTGCAACCGCTGTAGACAGTCGTGTGTTTGTGTGCGTGTGCATATTTTAACGGATGGAAATTGACACCACTACTTGTGTGCTTAAGTGGCTGCACGCACTTTTCCCTTCCCCTTGGCAAAGTCAATACCTTAAACAAAACACTGAAAGAAAAATTCTGCTCACAGTAACGTGCCCAGACTACAACCAACGTGAGGGGGACTCCAGTCGATACTGTAATAAAAACAACCTGACAAGCAACAGCAGGCAGAGAATTCAACCTGTCATGTATGTATCATTAATAAAGAACGGCAGCAATGGATTTGCAGCACCAAGGACAGGATCGTGCTTTGCTGCTTCAGCGCTTTGCCATGATTTCACATTTAAGTGTGCGCAAGCCTTTTAATTAGGCTTATAAAAGCCTGCAAGGTTATTAATACGTGTGGCAGTGTACATAAGGAATGATTTCTAGGCCACAAAATCTAGGTACTAGCTGTCCTTCTGAAGTCAAACATTTGTAATCAGCTGAAGCTGCAGAAAAAGCCATTTCCATTTTGTTGGCATCTAAATAAAGCCCAGTGTCCTGACAGGACTCTGATGAGAACCCACTGAGTGGAGGTAGGTTGAGAAGTAGTGTTCAGCAGCTAAGTACTAAGTGTAGAGCTGGATTATACCCTGGGACACTGATTCCATTATAATCAGAAGCTTTATGGCACTTTCATGATAGCTCTTTGCCTTCAGACATTCGAGCCTAGCCAGTTTGGTCAGGAATTCGCTTTTCATCACATGCAAAAATTTCTTTAAGCTGCCTTTTCTAACATCTCCTCAGAATTCCGGAAATACTTAAATTACACTCACGGCTTCGGTTTCTCCACTGATATTCTAGGGATACTGTGATTGCTCTAATTAATTTAAATGAATGTTTAACTTGGAATTGAGTAGAAAAAATTAAAAGCAGTTCCAAAATTGCATGTGAACAGGTCCTCCCTGCCAATTGTTGTCACTTATAACCACATTTTCTATTTTTAGGTTATGTCTTACTGCCAAACAGCAATTCCACCTGAAAGTGCTGCAATTCAGAACAGGACTGAAATGCCACACACACACAGAGCATCATTCCAAACTTGGGGGAGAAAAAAAAACCAAAAAAAAAAGTCCAAAACAAAACAATAGCCCACCAGAGAAAATGACAAAGTCCCATTCCTGATAATTGTGAACTGCCTCAGAAGCCCTGCACTTTGTGTGGCTTAACCAACTGAAATGGCAAATTATGGCAAGTATTTTGACAAACCAGAAGGTTCTTTGCAGTCCCATGGCTTCCACCATACTGTAACACGCATTTATTTGCTGGTGACACTGCCATGTTCATCTTGCAAAACAAAATTATGAAAATAAACCCAAAAGGGTTTGCAATTTCCTAGGAAACAACCACCTGACACACCAAATCTAGTAGTCTGATATACTGAGACAGAGTTTCATATTGGGTTTAAATTCAAACAGGAATGAAAAATGCAGAACAATAGCCTGCTTTGCAGGATGGTTTCTGGTTTGCAGGGTGTCTTCTGACCAGTCCATCTTGAAAAAAATGTACTGGGAAGGTAGAAGGCATCTCAAGTTTCAGCTGCTCCCGGCCAACACTGTCACTTGGCCAAGCACTACAAGTTTTAACATGACTGTCACTGAAAATGGACACCAGCCCACTTGGAGCTCACTCCCAGCCCTGCTGGTGTCACAGCAAAGATGCCTGTTGGCTTCCATACTGACTCACCAATCCTCATGCCAGATGGGATCAGCATTTAGGTCTCATCCCCTGCACCTCGTGCCAAGGTCAGGCATGATTTGAACTTCTCATCCCTCGAACTCAAGGCTGGACACTTTCCTGGGCAGGTATCCTGGACTCAGCTACCCTAATGCTCTCTTTGAGCTGCTTTGCTCCAGTTTCCATCTGTGTTCCCAAGAAGGTAGAGTGGCTCACAACACTGAGTGCCATCTCCCAGTCTGATTCTCCTGCTAGGGCTTGCAGGCACTTGCAAAAACACATTTCTCTTGAGTCTGTCCCTCAGGAAAAACAGAAAGGAAACAGACTGTCGAGCATCAGCCCCTGGGTAAGGACAAGTTTCCAGCAGAAACAAAAGGTGTGTTGGGAGAAAAAAGTATTAATCTTTGACTGTCACAGGTGAGATGGCCACAAAACACAGAGTATCACCACACCATTTCAGAAAGCTTCAACCCATGCACAGTAACACCTTGCCACAGCAGAAGGCTTCAGGCACCTGCGCACACAGAGTAGCATCATGGCACTGCACAAGGCTGCAGACATCTGCCCTCCTTGTCCTTCAGCCCAGCCTTTTATCCCCCTCATGTCCATGCACTGCCCCTGTGTGCCCTCTGTTCCTTTGGTGTTGCTCAGTGCCCCTGGGCACTCCATGGCTCATTGCTGTCAGTGCTGCTCACCTGCTGCTCACAGCTGTGCCCGCTGGGGGTGAGGCTGGGCTGCAGCCCCACTCCCAACTACCACAAACTCTGTGCCTACACCTATTTAATGCCTCATGAGCTGCTTAAAAAACACACCAAACCACAGGGTTCTCATATATTTACCAGGAAAAAAGCCCTTTGTCTCTGTTTTAAGACAGGAGATGAGCACTTGTACTCTATAGTTTGCTGTCCCTGTGTCCAGCAGTATCCTGCACCCCAGGAACAGCCACATCAGTCTACAAACTATTCTCCTAACAGACTGTACGAGCCCAAACATAGCCATTTTTTTTTGTTTTTAAACCTAAAAATAGCTACTCTGAGATAAGAACAGAGCCAGTGAAGGTGCTGCCCTCCCCAGAGGTCTCCCCCAAGATGGGCAGCCCTGCAGAGAGTGAGGAAGAAACTCAAAATGACACCAAAAGCAAAAGGGTTCCTTTTGGAGATTCTTTTTCAGGTGATGAACTGTAAAAATGAGCTTTAGACAGCCCATTCCCTTAATTACAACTAATACTAGCTGAGCACAGATGAAGCACTTGAAGCTCCCAACAGCAAAACCAGAATTATCCTGTCAGCTGGGAGTAAATGAAAGTAAAATTGTGCCCTGCCATCTTAAATCGTCCTTTGGTTCGAATCAAGTGAATCTGAGTGAAGCAGAGCAAAATAACAGCGAAAGCTTCATCATTCCGCCCAGAACAACAGATCAATGAACGATTAGGGAAGCTGATGTTTCTTATAAACACTACCAAGGCTTCTTAACATCCATCAGGAAGGCTGGGCTGTGGCAGAGGCACTGAAGAGAACTCTATTGTGGGGTTTATTTCAGCTGCAGACACATTTATCCAGTGGCTGAACCTGATCTGGTAATGTCCCTGCAGCCTCAGCTGATCAGACACTGGTCCCAGCACGGAGTCAGAGCAACCACAGGAGTCAGCTCACCCCTGTGGGACCACTGACAATTAATTCTCTTTTAGGATGTTTTCCCCCTTTTCCATAAAAGCTAAGAACATTTTGATCTTCTTCAATCTCACTTGAAAGCACCAGTAAACACAAGTGCAGGAGGGGAGGATCACCTGAAGAACAAGTGTGTTTAATTCACAAACATTAAAAAAAAGGAAGAACTTTTCACATCTCAAGTGGCCTTGAACAGAGTATCTCCCATTTTGCTTTTTTATCAATTAAAAAGTATGCATTTGTATCTGGTGAGAACTGCCCAACATCCAGCTGGCCAAATTTTGAGGAAACAAATTTTATTACAAGAAAAAACCCTGCAATACAGCAAAATCAACACCTGCCTAACTTTAAATAAGTTCAAAAATTCAGTTGGGCATGTTTGTGAGCATGCTGGTAACCATCAGTTAATTTTTTTTTTTTTCATACATTTTTACCCATGCAATGCAACACACCTGTCACTGTCACAATTAAAAAATTAATGTTTACTGAATAACTGTGAAGTAGTCTCTAAGCAGCTACATCACTTGCAATTCTAACTCTGGGAGAAACAATAGCAACCAAAATGTGGAAATAGCAGTTTATGGAGCTCAATTAGCTGTTCCATGCATTGCTCATTGAGAGTTATGAATTTCTAATGACACGAGAAGCTGAGATTTTCAAAGCAGTTCAGGTGTTTAAGGGATCCAGCCTTTGCCAGCTTCTCTCAAATGAGAAATATGTGGCACATGCTGACATTTCTCCTGTCTGAGAGGACACCCCATTTAGAGACTATGTCAGAGCTGACACTGCATGCATGTAAGGAATTTTGTCCCATTACAAGCTCATGTCTTGTCTCCTTCCACACTGTGCATCCTTTAATTACATCAACACTCGTGAAATTGTGATGTTAAGCCCTCCTGAGCACCAGTGATTTTCCAGGTACTCTATACAAGCTTCAGTAAAAATCCCTTAAGTTTGAGCACGTTGATCAATACCAGAACACAGTTTGTAGAAAACCTTTTCTAGTGCCTGGTCAGGAGCAAGCAGTTTATCCAAACTAGAGCTGCTTTGGCAGCTGCAGAAAGATTACTGTCCACAGCACTAAAGATGCAGTTTTTATTCAAATTGGTTAATAAAGAAAGAAGATCTTCTGGTAGTCTTTCAATTAGCATTAGCAGCAAAGGAAGGGCTTGGATTTAATGTTGTTAAGAGCTTTGCCTGCACTGCTGTGTGCTGCAGGATCGAAGTGTGATTCAGTTATTTATGACAGTTGGGAGGAACTTTAACTCATACTATTTCCCTCACAGACATCTGGTCTTCTTTGGTAATAAGCTTACAAAACATCCTGAGCAGCAGATCAGTGAACTGAACACAGCACTCGATTCCCTCTAAAGCAGTGGTTAGTCAGATGCATCTTTTCTTAAGGCCACTAGAAATTTGTACAGATTTTGCTACATAATTTACAGAACCCACCTTGGGAGTTGTTGAACTAAAGCTCTGTTTTCTGAATGGCTGGTCCTTCTATTGCATTATTCCAAGAGTGGGACTTTTCATACATTAAAATATGAGGATAAGCTGTGCAATTATTTATTTACAGAGCTTGATGTAGGAAACACCTTGTGGCTGATCTGAGGTAAGTTTGGCTGTGTCTGAGCTAATATACATTACAGTGGGGTCTAGGGAGGTCTTGGAAGAAAAACAAATACCAGTCTAGAAACCTTTAAACTTCAGGACAGCGTCCAAATTGGGCATTTGGAATGAAAGGTGAGGGGTAAAAACATGGGGAGCCTTTGAAATATGTATCTTGACTCATTTTTAAAGTACTGATGAGAAAACAATTTGGGACTTTAAAAACCATATAATAATAAAATAATATGGGAATGGGAATATTCAGTAGAAATAGGCAAATAACAGGACCAAAAACCCCAACCCTTTTGCTTTCAAATTTTGAAATACAGCTTCTATTGATGTACCCAAGTATTCTGCCTGCCTAATACTTAATCTGAAGATATCAACTTGCCCCCTGTGTCTCTGCCCATTTTTCAGCTGAAAATATCCTCTAAAGAGAGAAGCTGAGCAAGGTTACTTCAGTATCTGAGAGTCTTCCCAATGTTTCCAGTCTAAAACATAATTCCTCTGTTTGTATATCTGCTTAGAAGTGTCCTAGAAGTGTCTGAAGAAGTTTGAGGTGCCCAGGCTGGCTGAGAGCACACGATAAATCCTAAGCTGTTTATGTTGAGCAACATTATGACCTAGACAAAGCCTGCACTCTGTAACAACCCCATCCTCACAGCTAACATCTTCTGTCCTGAGGAACGCTGTGCAAGATACATGTTTAGCCAGTCAGTAAGACTTTTGACATTACACTCTAATTCCCTGATTGGCTTCAACATATTTGCAGCGTGGTTTCCAGGAGAGTTTAATGTATCATCTCCCAAGGGAAAGCTTAGTCCTAAATGAGATTGAAAAGACTACAATGAGAGCATTATGCTGTTACAAAATGCTTTACCACTCAGGCCGTTCAGTAGATGCTGCATTTTGCAGACACTCAAAGCACATCAGCTTATAGCTGCCCAGTTACAGGATTTCCAACAGCACAGATTGATGCCTTTTGCTCGCTCTGCTTTCGGGAGCTTCAAATCGAGTAAATCACAGCTTCTTTCCAGGCAACGTAAAATTGCACAAACTGCTACTTCATAAACTAAATAATATCAACACTCTGGAAGGATTTTAGAAAAGCAATAACCATGTGCAAAGACATCCTTTTTTATCAATTTCCCTCTGAGAGCCACAGCCCGTGAGAGGCTGAGTGCATTCAAGGGTCTCAGGACACTTTCACTGAAAAAGCCAACGCGAGGGCTGTGTTGTCAAAACTTCATGGTCCCGTTTACACTGCCTGCAAGGCCACAGGCATCCTGAGATGGCAGTGGGCCGAACCAAGGGGGTGTATTTATTCTGGCAGAACGAGGCATCCCATTCCAAAGAAGAAAAGAGCATTCAGCTCCTCACTGTCCCCTCACGATTTTGCTCATGTCTAAGCTGAACTAAGTCTTAGCAGGCTGCTTACTTGGTGCTCTGGCTCGTGAGGCTGGTTGGAGCACCACAGGGAGCCCATCTATCCATTCCCAAGTCTTCCCAAGGGGAGAAAATGGAAGAAAGGGAGGAGGAGGATGGATTCTCAGTCTCATACAGTTCAGAAGTGCTCCTGGCTTCTCCAGCTCACAACCTGAGGCAGCCCGTGGCTGAAGAGGAATGAAACACACAGTGAACAAAAGGCAGAGGTGAAGAAGGATGCCTTCCCCACGATGGGTTTGAGAGGTCAAGTGTCTGATCAGAAGTCAGATGGAGGAGTACCCATGACAAATGCAGTGCAAGCTCTGACAGGCTGTCCAGAATTGCACACCATGGTAAGCAAGGTGAAGATCCCAGGAATGTTTTGTGGTCATTTAATGGAACAAGGGACCTTTATTTCTTCATTTGATAGATGGTGAGTGACAGGCTTTGTACATCAGATATTGTGATTGCTTTTTTCCTACTACACAGCCAGGCTAGTTGGTATGAATTACAGGAAAATCTATAGTTAGACAAATAAATTAAATGCATTTATTAACATTTCTTCAGTCTCTACCGTGGAAGCAACGGGAGCTCTTGGCTGTTGCAATTCCTACTCTTTGGAATAATGCAGAATGAATTAAACATCCCAGAGATCTGGTACAGAGGTGGAGCTGAGCAACAGGACTTTTCCATTTTTTCTATTTAAACTGCAGGTGAAGGTGCCCCACCACTCCTTCACGCAAAGGGCTGTTTCTATTTCTGGACACAGGAACTGACTACACATAGTGAAAATCTGTTAACCTTGCCAAATTTCAGCTCAACATTCTCAGTCTGCGTTTTTGCAAGAAGCAAATAGCTGGCTGTCCAATCCTGGAAAAGCAGTTTGCTTATTTTTGGAGAGCTTTGCTTCCCTTTTCCAAGAAAATAAGTTTCCTAAAAACCCACTTTCAGTTTGTTTCATATGTGCAACATCCACTTTTTAATGAGTATTTTAAGAGCATTTCCTGGGAGGAAGTGATTTTATTGGTGCTCTAGGACATTTTTGCACGCTGAAATTAGTGAATATTTGAGTTCTTAACCGTTTGTCCGGTTTCACTGAACAGGAGAATCTTCATCCAGATATTGGATTTTAGCAACTCTTATTTCTAGCTGAGCATATATAAATGCAACATCTGAGCTCAACATCACACCTACCTATTGAAACTATTTCAGCCTTTTAAACTCTAATCTTTTCAAGAATAGAAACCCTGAAGAGATTCATTAATCGCTGGCTTTTGATTAGGCTGGCTGGCTTTATTTCCATTTAGATAAAAAGTGAAGAGGCTTCTTGTTTATAAAGATGTGGTTTTGTTTTGTTTATCTGGAAGCTGGAGAATAACTCTGCTACTCAGGCTTTAATAGATTGTTAAAATCTCCTTCAAGGATAGATCCATAATTTATAAGATGTGAGCAATTAGTAAATGATCTGATTTTCAAATGCAGAGGTTTACTTTAAGAAAGAAATGTAAACTCCACTTTTTGAGGTTATGCAGGGTGCCACCAACCAGGGGAACCATCATTAATCTGCAGTGACTGCACTAACCCTAAAATAAGATTTTCCTCTGCATTAATTCCACTACTTTTCTTCAAGGGGGCACATTAAAACTTCTCCCACTCATTGCATTTTCTGTGTGGTTTCTGAACCAAGATGGATGCACAATCTTATAGGCAACAGGAACTTTTAAATCATGCCCAGAATGATCAGACAAATGTACCATTATTACTACATGCAGTTATTGCACCAATGAACAAATGGTGGCTCCTTCAAGGTGTGCAAACACTTTTTTTTTTTTTTTAATTACAGGTGAGTTTATGGAGGGGGGTGTTGCAAAAGTTGCAGAGAAAATTATTTCTTTCCAAGACACAAGAGCAGAAAAAGACATTTGGTCTTGACATAAAAATTCTAAAAAGGTTAAGAATTGAGACTTTTGGAGAAAAGGTGATTTTATTAAAGGAAAAAAAATGGGGTACAGGGCAAGAGATAAGAGATGAAAGAGGAAAAGTTCATGATTAGGAGTGGGGAAGGACAGATCCAGACACCCATCATGCTGGCACTATCTAATTTCTGAGTGCCTGAGTTTGCAATCTTACTGCTTATTTTTATATCATTTTGTTCTTTTTTTAGGGGAGGCATGGCAGGAAAAGTGTAATACTCTCTACAAGATATAATTTCTTTCAGTGCTCATCACCAGCAAATGACTGGACAAGCAATCTTTTGCCAGTAACTTAATTAGAGGAAACCTCTGTAGTTAAAAATGTTCCTTAATGTGCTGAACCCCACACAATAGCTTGTTGAAGGGAAAAAAAGCAGAGTGGTTATTGTCACAGCTAAGGATGGAAGAAAGGCTCAGTCATTAAAGTCATCACAAAAACAATGTTATTAACTACACAGGAATAATCTCAAGGGAGTTCTGTGCTGACTGACAGTAATGAAATAATGCAGGAAGCTAAAACCAGGGCATCTCTCCTCACCTGTTTTTATTAATACCCTTATTACCTTTCCCTGAAAGACAGCTTTTCAAGAGCTATTATTGCGCTTAATATTAAATCAAATTAAGCCTGGCATATTGTCAATTATGTCTTCTGAACCCCAAAAGAGAGGGTGCTCACCAGTACACCCCTCAGCTGGGATGTGCCCTTCATCAGGAGCAGTCCAGTGGCCAGACTCCCAGGAGTCAGGGACATCAGGGAAAAAAAATGCTCAAGAGAAAGAGAAAAGGGAGTGTTCAAGGACCCAAACACATCAAAGGGTCAGCAGTGGTATTTCATTGATATTAATTACTTTACAGTCTGTAAACTCTGCAGAAAGTGCCAGCTGCTGTGAGCCAGGACCATCAAAGGTCAGATTATCATGAAATCATTACAGGAGAGGCTGATTTTAGTTAGCATATAATTGCTAAACCTAAGCACACTCCATAGAACCAAAAGGAAAATGAATTATTTAAATACTCTTCTTTTTAACAAATAGTATTACCATTTTAATTACATCAGTATTAATTTAACTCTAAAAGGTGCCTGAGGATTTTGCAGAATTAAGTTTAGCACCTGTGGAGTTTTCAGAAATTTCAGAACTTCTGCACAACAGAGGTGTGTGAGTTTAGCTGTATATGGCTTTTTACATATTTACAGATACACATAGGCTTTTTAAAAGTGTGTTTGTGTGCTGTATTCCTGCAGAATTTCTCATCTTCGGATTTTTGGGTGTCTAAAAATGCAGTCCTTAGGTAGTTTCCTCACTGCATGCTGCTGTGAGATAAGGGGGAAATCCTGGCTCAAATGACAGGTTTTTCTCAGTTCTCATTCTCCCAAGCACCCTGCCTGGCTTGAAAGCTCAATTGGCAGCTTCAGCACCAGGTTTAAGTTACAGGCGTTTCTGGCTTGAAATGAGTTTTCTTTTTACCCAATTCTCTTCTACTTGTAGCTACCAGTGCTTGTGAGAGGCAACTGGGAAAGCAGAAGATGGGTGTTCTACCCATGGGTGTTTTACTGCTGGAGATGGAACATCCAGTCTGTACTCAGCATCAGCTCCCTGTGTCCATACACTTCCTCAAGTCCCACACACTTCCAGATGTTGCAGCTCCTCTTTCCACATTTCTCCATGGCCTGCTCACCCAATTATTTTTCTCCTCCCTCTTTTCTCACCTGGTGCCAGACAAAAGAAGGCACTTGGACTTGGAGCAGCTCATCATTTATTCCCAGCTGCTCTGAATTTCAGTTACTTCCTTGCGTGGTTCCATGGATTAAGGTGCTTGACCTTCCTCCCAACCCAGTCTGCCCAACCTGAGAACTCCCTACCAGATACACCAAACTTTCAGACCCCATAAACATCTTCCTGAATGAATAAATCCATTCGTTTGTCTCAATTCAGTAATTTCATTTGTTGAATAAATTCGTTTTGTGAATATTAAATAGGACAGTGTCGATCAGGATCCTTTGAAGTCAATAAGCATAATTTTACAGGCTTTGAACCATGTCCTTAAACAGGCAGGGTATTCCCAAAAAAATCATCTGGTCCCACAAAAATCCTTCATAGATATTTACAAGATGTCTCAAACCTGAAACCCGTGAGATCTGTCCCTTTTCTGTCCCTTAAACCCATGAGATGCAAAAGACTTCTTCAGTGCAGAGCTCACCATACATGCTTCAGGATTTGGAAGAGTTTGGATATGTGACTATATAATTCTGCTTGGAATTCTGAGTGTGAACTGGCACACCACACGCTCTGGCAGTCCCATGGGTTGGGGCAGGAGTGGCTCATGTTTAGCTCTGAGACTCACAGATGCAGGGAGTTATTTACAGTATTTTTCCTAATGGGTTTCCATGGATGACTAACCTTTAAGCTGAATTCTTTTGCATCCTACTTTGCCTATGCCTGTTACAGTACTTTTCTATCCTCACCTGACCCTGCCAGTCCATGAATATTTGATACTAAATTAAAGCATTACAAACCAAGAGATAAATTCTACCCAGGGTGCAGCCCTCGCAGAGCTTAATTACATTTGGTGGTGTGAATGTTAAAGACCTGACACTGCAAGAGCTGTGGGCTTTGGCTTCTGTTGAACCAGAGCTCGAGAAAGAAGGGAACTGTCACCTGCCCAGGCCTTCTCAAAAGCCGAGGGGGCTTATTTTACTTGGCATGTACGTGTGTGCTGCCACTATCCTTTAGCCCGAACTACTCCCAGGTATTGGCAGCAATTAGTAGACCATTTAAGCTTTTGTTCTGTGCACAAAACAAGCCAAGCTCAGCTCTTCTCTTTCCTCCTCCTTTAGAGACTCTGTTCCCCTTCCACCAGCCCATTAGTTCATCTCTCTGCTTCGCTGATCCCCAAGAGAGGATTTAGCAAATTTTCCTTTGCCTTCAGAAAACTGCCAGCTTTCTTGCCCTCTCTTGTGCATTTAGGCTATACACTTTCCAGAAAAGGGAAAGGTCTGTGTCACACAGTGCCCTTACACTGTGTAATGGAATTCTTTAACTGAAATGAAATTGAAAAGTCAAGAGGAAAACACAAATTATCAGCAGTTACAGAGAAACAGCCGTGATCTTTGCAAGCCAATGCTAAGAGCTTAGTGAAAAGAGCTGAAAGTTGCTGCTCCATACAAGCATTGCTTTCAAATTACTCATTATAACAGAGCCAGTGGTAAGGTCTGCACATCCCAGCACCCAGCAAGCCTGCCATTTCCAGGCAAGGTTCACTGGCCCGTCCATGTTTTCCTTGCCAGCAGATCACATTGGGCTTGCACTGAGCCAAAGTTAGTGTGTCTCAGCAGCACCTATCAGAAGGCACTCCTCTGTCTAAAGAGATCACTACAGCCCTGGCACTCTGATGCTTTCCCCTGCCAGAATATCGATAAGAATGGGACAATGGCTACATGGAACCCCAAAAATCCCAATGGCTGGGTTCACAGCAAACTCCAGGGAACAAAGAACTGCCTCTCAACCCAGCTTTGCCTCCAAGGGATAACGTTTGCTCAAGAAATTTCACTATCAGGCCTTTGTCACTCTCCCTGTAAGAGAGACTGGAGACACAGGTGTGAGACAAGGATCTGAAAGGCAGTGGAGGCTCATCCTCATATCTTTTCACATGCTGGTGTTTCCAAAAACAAGGGAAACTGCATTTTCCTTCTCTGTTGTAGTCAAAGTTAACTCACAGGACACCTACAAATAAAATTAAATTAAAGTGTCCTTTGCTTTGGCTGTTCTTGATGAGATTCATAACTAAAGCTGAATCCATTAAAACAGACAGAACTCCAACAATTTCAGTATTGCTCACCAGTGGCCATGAAGTCAGGGGAGATACCTGAGGCCAAATTCATCTAATTGTTCAACAAGAAATCTTTGTGTTTAATCCCAATGGCTGTTTCACAGGAACTCCCAATAGTTTTAATTAATTATCTTCATGCTATAACCTTTCATGGAACTGGAAGTATCTTTGCCAGCAAGCCATCCCTTCCTGCACTGCAGGACACCCAAGGAATGGGACTGGATAGAGCTGCTGATGGGATTGCATGTGTATGTGCCCACAGAGGGGAGGCCTACAGAGCAGAAGAACAGACAAAAAATATTTGGCTTCTTCCAGGGTTCCTCACAACAGGTATTTTCCTTCTAGGGAAATGGTGCTGGGATCAATTTCAGCTGTACCAACAACACTGAATGTTTATTTCAATATTAGTAGTTGTGCGACAGGCCAAGAAGAAAGAAATTATTTTTCTTTCAGAGAAGAAAACAAGCTCAGGACTAAACTGGAGAGTTCCTGAAGTGCAGGGCTAAGACCAGGAAGTCCCTTTGATGTCACCAGAGGCTTTGCTGTACTTATCACCGCCGTAGCCATGTCCTCCTCTGTGATGTCCATCTTCCCTGGCCAAGGCTCAGCCTTGGTGTGGGCAGGAGGACAAAGGACCACGTGAAAGTCAGCTACAGCCTGAGGACTTCAGCTGAGGCAGCCACTGAGGGGGCTGAGCTCTGAGTCACAGCTCCAAACATTGTGCTGGCTGGGTCACCACCAAACAGGCTCCTGAAGCAGATCAAGGATGGATGATGAAATTTTGCTCTGGGTCAAGATGTTAATATTTCCAGAAAGACAGTGTTATACCAGGCATGTGTGTTCATCCTTTACAGCTACTGGCTGCCTTTCCTAGGCCCTGCTTGCCCAAGCTTTGGTATGAATCTCTCTGGCAGCTGCTGAAGGGCTGATCATGCACAGTGGCCAAATACCCTTCCTGCTCTTCATGTTCTCATTGAACTTTTTGCCTCAAACTACAGCACTTGGCTAATCAGCATCATTTACATTTCCATATATATAACATTTGCTATTTCTGAGGCACAGCTAAGAAAGCAGCACTTCAAAGCTACTTCCATACACTAGAAAACTCAGTACAAGGAAGACAGGCTGGAATAAGGAGGGAGGGAAGGAGTGCTGCCTTCTAGGTGGGCAAAAATGCTGACATGACAGATCTTCTCCTTTAATCAACTTAATTTAACTTCTTGAAAGCTCACTGTGACAAACTACCTGGACTGGAGTGACTTGGAGCTGATATCCCTCAGTGTCCACTGCAGTAAATTATTACCCAGCTCTGCTGATGGAGATAGAGAGAGGTGATAGTGTTCCATAACAAAGGATAAATGGAAATATCCACCATTTCTTTCCACTCTGCAGCCAAGCTGCTAAGAGTGCTTAGATTAGGAAGTCAGTACTACTAAAATAAAATGTCTCTCTCTCCTTTTTTTTTTTTTATTTTCTCCCTAAGGTGAACAATGGCTATAAAACCTCCATATATTTCCTAATAAATAGTAAGCTGTGCTAGAATCAAATAACTGAGTTTATGCTAAGTTCTAAAATGCATTTTTTTGAATACAAATAGTCATTCAGATATCAATAAACATTGTGCACTTTATCATCATCCTGCTGGGTTTTCATCTGGCAAATGAGCTTTACGTTATGTATCTTCAATTCAAATGAGTTTACGTTATGTATCTTCAATTCCTGATTTGTCAGAATCCCACTGCTGCTATTCCCACCCCCTCCTCATCTTAGAGGTGCACGTGTGTTGCTACTGACGCAGCTTGCAGCTCTGCTCCTTTGTACTTGAGCATTTTGCTCAGCAGATAAGCTCCTGCTCCCCACACCACAGGCACAGGCTGGGGACAGAGTATGGGACACCACAGAGAGTTGCTGCAGCCCTGTAAACAGCGACGTGACTCACGGTGACTCCACCGTGTGGTTCACCTTTGGCAGCTCTGGATTTAATTACTCACTCCAGAAGGACACAGCCTTCCACATATGCACGAAATGCAGTGCACAGCCTCTTACCAGAGGTCTGGAATTGCTGCAAGGTGTCAAACACGGTTCAGGGACTGGGACACGAGGGAAGGAGGTCAGGCCCATGTAATATGGAACTAGCAAATGAGAGCCAGGCAGAGAGATCTTCCATTCTGCACTGCTGCACCGAGGTCAGCACAAGAAACAGGATGCCAGGAAAATGTTGATTAAAAGCAGAACATTGCTTCTTTTCATGAAAAAAAAAAAAAAACCAACAACCTTTCAGTGTTTCAGGGAGTGAGCCAAGAATCTGCCTGTTTCCATAATGCAGGCAAGTGCAGAAGAGAAGTGCTGGAAAACCTTTGATCCCGAGCTGTGTCACTGGTGAGCATCCCCTGGAGCTGGCAGCTACCCTGGCAATCCCCAGGTGAGACACTGTCCACCGCCAGAGCCACGACAACTCCTGTCCCACCACCTTCAGCTCTGCCAAGGCTCAGCTCCTGGAAAACCCAGGGGAGGATTGTACCAGCTTCCTTTGGGGAAGCACTCACACCTCCGAGTGGAGCAGAAAGGCCAACACAAACCAGCTGCTTTCCACCAGCCCTCTCGAGGCAATGGTGCTTGGTGCGTCTGCGTGGTTCCTGCATGGCAAATAATCCCCTGAGCCACCAACACATCAACCAGCTCTCCTCCCTGACCCCCCATGGGCTGAAAGGGCTGTGTTTGACACTGGCTGGCACCAGCACAGCTCCTGCACAGCCAGGTAACCACAGGCATTTATTGGATTTTTTCACTTGGCTAGGTATTATTAGAACAGCACAAAGTGCTGTTGCCTCCATCATTCATCATAATCACATTTCTTTCTCTGAAAAGCCTCAGATCCTGGGCGTTTCAGCAATGGCTAGATTTGTGGCACTGGCCTTTCCCCCTCCTCCTGAAGCCCATTTGTCAGTGAACATCAGTTCACAAGCTGCAGACAGAGCTCAGGCATTGACTCCAACAGCAGATATCATGCCTGTTTATGAGGTACTAAGACACAACACACAACTCCTACCTTTCTCCAGGGTTTATTTCATTGAAGCAAAATCTAAATTGTTTGTGATTCCATTGGCATCACCCGCCTCGCCCACTACAACAAACCTCTTCAGTGAGTGGCACAGGGACAGACAAGAAAAGCTGGGGAGACTGCAGGGCTCTGCTCAAGATCCAGAGGTGGGGGAGAGCAGCAGGTTCATGAACAACAAAAAGCACAGCTGCTGGTTTCCCCTACTGCTTCCTGGGGGGAATGGTCTTGAGACTAACAGTGCAGTGAAGATGAACTCCAGTAAATCTCTGTGGGGAGGCCACAAGCATCCCATCAGATATCAATGAATTTGGGTCCCTGCCATCTACCCTGTGATTGTTTTTCCAATCCTTGCTGGAACACGCTGGCACTGGAACCTGACAAATCTGTTTGAAACCAAAAAATGACAGTCAACAGGGAAAGTCACTGAGTAACAGGTACACACAACCCTTGGATGCTTCAGGAACCTGTCTGGGTAAGGGAGACAGTGAGTTTATCCACCCATTTACCTGCTCCCTCCTCATATCTGAGCCAGAAGTCAACACATGGCTCGAGTGGACACAAAGGAGTTCCCTCATTTATGATTCTGACCACCAGCTTGGAGTGGAATTCAAGCACTGGGGAGACCACACTAATGATGCAGGAACTGAATTACATTGAATCTCCTTGGACAAAGAGGATCAGCAATCCCAAAAAACTACTGAAGGCAGGTGTAGATGAGCCAAGCTAGGACTTTGAACAATCAATAACATTGATGATGGTGGGATTACATGATGGAGATCATCCAACTCTTTCTTCAGAGGCTTCAGACAGCAGAGGCCTGGAGAAACAAGGTAGGACAAGGAGGACAAAGACACCAAAGGTGTTCCTGCCTAAAGTGGCTGGACACTGCATCCTGGGTTTCTGATGATTCATGGGCCAGCTCAACTGCAGAATAAAGCCTGGGACAAGAGTGACCCAAGGAGCCAGCATGTCCCCAACCCTTCCCTTAGTGCCACGGGCCCAGTGGGGAAAGGTAAAACCATCAGTGCTGAACCTGGAACAGCACAATAACCCAACATTTCCCATAAGACAAAGGCAGAGAAAGAGAAGGCACCAACTCAAGAGCCAAAATGTCAGTGTAATGACAAAATGATCACTCCCAGTCTATGTCTGGCACTTCCATTCCTCAAACACCAGACTCACTAGATGCATTTAAAAAGCATTGGCAATTAAAGATGTCAGCGTGATTGACCGACCAGAAAAACGTAAATAACAGAGCCCTAAATTGCATCATTTGGGTAAATATGTATTTATACAGTTTGGAAAGAAAAGCCTTGTTATTCAACTGTTGGACAGCAGCAGCGACACAGGAGCTGTTCTGGTTTATAATGCAAATCATGTAATTTGGGACACCCATTATGGGCATTAAAAATGCAAAGTAAGATCCATGTGAAATGCTGTTAATTTGCAGTAGCCACTTTTCAAAGTATAATTTCTCGGGCATTTACATATTTTTTCAGTAAAAAAAAATAAAATTGAACACTATTTAGAACATTTGCCACATCTTGTTTGTTGGATCAAGATACTTTTGAGCTACAGAAACAGGAAAATAGCCATGGAAACTGGTAAATTACTGATTTTCTTTATTTAAGAAATAATCAAATATAAATTAAATATAGGATTCTCATATTTCTAATAGGCCAAACATTTTTAATTACAATCCAATGTCAACTGAATTATATTCTCATCTTTGACAATTTGTGGCCCCTGGAAGAATATTTATGCTGCGAAAAGAGAGGCACAGAGCATTCAGCAGGAAGAAACTCCAATTTAAACCAGACTGGTACTCTGCCCCACACAGCCTGGCCTTGAGCAGGGATCAAGGATGACAAAGGATCAGTTCAATAACAAGAAGGCTCAGCTAGCCCAAGCAAGAGTTTCACAGCTGCTGCTCCAAACCTTTGGTGCAATTCTGCATGTTTCAGCTCTATCCCTCCCATTGCGTGTGCCCCAGTGAAGGATTTTCCGAGGACAATGGCCAGGAGGTGCACACATCCACCACACAACTGCCTGCACACTTGTCCTGCAGGCACCTCAACAACCTGTGAACCTTTCCACGCCAGGGACTGCTGTGTCTCCTAGAGAGGGGGAGCTGTCTTCTCCCTTCCTTCAGAGCTGGCAGATTTAATCTCTAATTTGCAGATCCTTAGAATTATCACAGAGACTCTTCATGGGGATTCAGAGGATCACACTGTGCCCGTGTTTGCAATGCCAGCTTCACCAGGCTGCTCTCCTTCAGAAGGGAGCCCGAAATTGGGGTCTGCTCCCCAAGCAGCTTCCTGGCACAGTGAGAAAAGGGGTATCCAGAGAAACTGAAGGACAAACAAGTTTAAAGAGTATGTTTCCACTGCAGTGCCACTCCAGGCAATCTGGTATTTGGGAACATAATCTTGAATTGCCAGGAAATGCAAAAACAATTCATACATAAAGTCAGAAACTGAGATTTTAGTTGTAGGTCTTTTCATTTTCTTTAGTTTCACTGGAATTTTCCCACGTGCAAATGCCGTTGCCTAGCCTGAGCTTCTCTCAGCTGTGAGCATCGCTCTCCTCCCACAGGAACTGACAGTCTGTCCTGCCCAGGGACCCCTGCAGTCACAGGCAGGCAGAGGCCAGCAGTTCTCCTGCATGGCACTAATTCCCAGAGCTGATCCAGAGCACGGGATCTCTGTGTGCGAGCCCTGACCCCAGCTCTGCCACGGCGGTGAGCCTGTAACCCACGGCTAGACATTCTGGCATGTGCTCCAATTGCTCCTCTCCAATCCAAACCCTGTCCTGCACGCTGGGGAGCAGGCAAATCCACAGGCTCTGACAGCATTTGGATGATGCCCAGTAATACTTGCTAGCACTCCTGGAGGTTATTGCACAGAAAGTATTATTTAAACCTGGCTACTTTATTATTTTCCCAGCGGCAAGTCAAACAATAACCCTTGAAGTGGTGAAGCCAAGCCACAGTCTTTGTCAGATTAACCTTCCTAGAGGCCCTCTAAAATCAATTGCAAATGTTGGCTCTGAAGGACCAGGCAGATAAAAGTTCTACCCCCTCCCCTAACTTTCATTTCAAGTTGCAAAACCAATCCACAGTCCCATTACAAATCAGATCTGAAAAATGCTGCTTGATTATTTTTTAAAGAGCTCAAACTAGGTCACCAAAAATAGAGTCTCTAATGGGCTAAATGCAGAAAACGACTGCTCAAAATTAACAAGTTCCTGGGCTCCAGGACCACACAAAAGCTTTTTGAGTTGATTGCTTGCAACTACACAAACTGTATCCTCTGCCACACATGGCAAAAACCCAGCCTGCCAGATGCTAGGCGATCATTTGTGCAAAGTGTAAAGTAGTTTTCAAAAAACCATAAAGGGATTTTTATTCTTAGAAAATAACTCTCTGGCTTCTTTTCCCTTCATTAGGAAGTGCTTTATAAGCACGGCTCCCGAGACTGGCCGTCTGGGCCAGCGCAAGGCACAGCCTGTCAGCTTCTGCTGCTGCTCTCACACTTATCCCAGCCTTGTGGCAGGGGACAGCATTTGGTCCCTGGACTAACAGACCCATGGGAAGGTATTCCTAAGGATATCCCTCCATGGGCAGCACCAGACAGGAGATATGGAGCAGTTTTGCTGGGCAGCTCTGACCAGAAGCCCCCATGAAATGGTCAGAAGCCCTGCCAGGCTTGATGCCTCAAGTTTTAGCTTTTATATTTTTCAGATTCTGTGCTGCTTTGTTGTGTAGTTCTGAGCTTCATATCAGGGCATGGTGAGCTCAATGCACAGAGTAGGGAGACAAAACAATTCCTTCTCTAGCTGGGGACCAAGGACAAATGATCCAAATCTCAGGCCCAAGATCATAAACAATGTGCACTGAAGACAGAAAAACATGGAGGATGGGACTTCATAAGCTAAAGCTGTAATCGGACAATTAACTCCAATATGTAAATGGAACAGAACTTATAAAACTGTGACACCCCATGACCAGTCATTCACTTTGTGACCATTATGGGTCCATCTTGGGTGTAGCCCTGGCTGGGCTCCTGTGCTGCCCAAGGTGGATCCATTGAGGCCTCCTAATAAATCCCTACTTTATTCTTTAGCTCTGTCTGGCCTCTGTTCCAGGTCAGCCTTCACAAGGCATCAGGCTGCCTTGCTGAGCCACCCCATGGAAGGCGTGTGAGAACCAGAACGCAGGGGAATATTCACCTGTTTGTTATTAATACTCAAAACCAGGATGCCCTCAACAATAGTGAGGCCAGTGACCACCAAGGTCCATGGACCACAGCTTAGGGGCTGTGGCATCAACACTCACAGCTTTTCCATAAGTCACAGCAATGCACGTGCAAAGCACAGGATCTTGGGGGTTATAGGACATATGCTGGTATTTTCTAGAGCACATCTGATCACACATACACACACCAAAACCAGGGGCTAAACCCCAGATGAGAAAATAGGTTCTAAGAGTACCTACCTTGGGCACCCTACCCCAAATACCTTCTCCCTCAAATCCAAGGAACAGCCAGCACATCATCTCCACTCCCTGCAGCTCTGCCTGTTGCCCTATACTCAAACTCAGCATTATTTTGAAGGGAGATAAGGCACTGGGAGACATCCTGCTCTGGGGACAATCTCTGGTTTCACCAGTATCCCTGGGATGCAGCATCTGCCCCTCTCCTGGTTGCTTCCTTCCAACCTAAGTGGATTAAATGCAGAAAACTGTGATAAAGACTCTCAAAGTCATGTCGCATAAGCCTCTGATAATAAGGGGAAAAAAGGTTATGTCCCCTGATTGCTTCCTCTAAATAACCTTCCATCTTCTGAACAAACATTGCCATGGATAAAAGGAAGCTCTGCCAGATTCACAGAAACAGAGAAAACACCCTTCTGTGAAGTACACACAGGTCTCAGTAGTAAACAGCTGTGCTCATGTTTTGGACATGAGTCACCCTCTGCACAAAGCTCATGAAAAATCAATCAAAGGCAAGGAGGAGGAGGAGGCCAGGGCAGACAAACACGTTTGAGACAGCAGAGCAAGAACATGTCTGAAAGCCAGAAAGCTGAATTGGTACTTCATAGCCCCACCTTCGTCTAATGGCCAGTCAGAACATTTCATCTCTGCCTGTTTACTCTCTGTAACATTGTGCCTAACACCTGAGGATTCTGCCTAACATCTGAGACCCTTGGATAAGGGATGCTTCAGCAGATGCCAAGCAGGATCCCAAGTCCTCTGAAGCAAACCCTGTCACCAGGAATGTGACTTGGAGATCTTCAAAGCTGAGTGTGTATACTCAAGAGCACTAACAAGGAGGATGTGATGTGGTCTGCATTTCATTTTTTCTGAACATGCCTACCAGATTGTGTTTCTCATAGAAATGTCACTTTTCTGCAGACAGACTGACCTTTGCAAAAAGTGAAGCATTAAAAAAAATCTAAAAAAAATCCATGACTGAAGCCCAGCCACCTATCAGAGAGAACTCCCTCCATCTCTTCAGATTTGCCGTCTACACCATGAGCACATAACTGCACTTGTCCTCTTATATCATGCTACACAACATGATGGAACAACACATTGATAACTACAAGAAGTGTAAAACAGAACAAGAAAGCTCTAGACATATTTTTCTTTAACAAATTACACTTTTTTTTTTTCAAAAAGTGCATATCTTGGAGTACCCAGATGGGGGGACATTACTGACTTCTGGGTAGGTGACATAGAAAAAACCAATGGTTTTGCTATTGGTTTTAAGGCACATCATTAAAATCCATGTTTGTTAGCTCAGGTCACAACTTTATTTTTAGGAAGTCAATAGAAAGAGAGTATTAACATTACAAGTTATGTTTTACACTGGTGTGTTCCCATATTCTCCTTTCAATCCAGTCAGCTGCCTGGCACTGCATGGTGTGTGGGAGTCTGGACAGGCTTTCCCCACACTAAACATGAGTGTGGCTTTCCAGCGTGGGCAGAGGTCTGCACAAAACCACCACAGGTTACTGCGATACAATTCCACCAAAAATGTCTGTGGGACTGACATAGTTTAGACTGTAGGCACTCGTGCCATTCCAGCATACTTTTGTGTGTGTGTGTGTGTTCCACTGTTCAGCTGGCATTCCATTTCTGAACGTGGATGTAGGAGTTTGTACAGCGGGAAATTAATTTTACAGGACCACAGCCAAAAGTCTTCTCAGGCAAATCGCCCCCTGATTTCAAGAGAAAGGATTGTCAGATTTTTAACATTTTTTACTCAAAGACCTCTCTGTCTTTATAAGAAGCTGATACCTTTTAACACACACTGCAATATCCTTGCTGTCACATAAGAGAACTTCTTAAGCTTTATAACAACAAGAGCTCTTGGATGTGATACAGCAAGTCTAAGAGAAGGTGCATGGAGTTTATCAGGTGAGGATTCAAATCCCCATTCATTAGGGGCGTTAATTTGTTGGAGCAGACACTAAATTGCCCAAATCTCAGCTCCTTCCCTTCTCTCCTTCCATCTTCCAAACACTATTTCCCTTCCCTTAAGCAAACAGACCCCAAACATCTCCCATTTAATGGCTTTGGGCAAAAGCTGCAGCTTAAAATCTCAGTTCACAGAGAAGAGTGAAACCACAGATTCTCAGTCAAGCCTTAGCAAAATTCCTGATTCATACTCTGACTTCAAAATTCCTGATTCATACTCTAAATTGATAGCAACACACAGCATTCCTATGCTCAGGCAACCAGCCTGGTGTAACCAGGTTATGGGCACAGCTTTAGGGAGAAAGATGGACTTGACTTTAGCCAGACGAAGTACACAACTCACCTGGCAGCTCCACACGTGGGTGTTACAACTGGTCATAGCAAAAGTGTACAGGTCTCTAGAATCAGGAATTATGAACCAAAGTGCTCCTAAATAGCACATCAGATGGGGACCCATAAATACACAACAATGTCAGAACTGCTGATGAGACAGGGTGAATTTTGGCAATGACCCTCTTCTTTCAGCTGGAGGAAAATGAGCAAGTTTTCTTTTGCCCCCAAGTTATGGATCACAGATCCTCTGAGAGAGCCACAGCTGTAGCAGGAGGGCAGAGGGCTTTAGGAGAGGGCAGATTGCTGTGGCCAAGGGAAGGATGGGGCAGCCAGGACAGGCCCACGAATACCCAAAGCCTTCCAGCCATTCAGTGCTCTGAAACAAGCCATTTCTAGCACTTAATACTTGAAAAATGCAAGTTTTTACCACACAACAACAAGGAACACTTGTGAGCCCTTCCTTTACAAACGTTCAGCAAAGCTGCAACTTCCAGTTCTCAAAAGAGAGGCATGGGGAGGGTGTCAGTGCTTTCATTAGCCATTTTACTCACTGGAATACTCATCAATAGCTGCATAGCCAGTTTTGAACTTCAGCAAAGCATGTTCTCTCCATAAAAGAGTAAATAAATTAGCTTTTCCATCAATGCCTCTTGCTTTTGCTTGACAAAGAGCAGTTTTTCATTACTCAAATTGCTTTGTGCATTAGTCAATGAAGCCCCAAACATTAAATTCTGCTCATGAGTTTGAAAAATTTAGGCCAGATAACTTTATCTCTGTTAGGCACATACATTACAGCACTCCTGCATCTCCCCACAAAACCTACCCATCCTCTGGAAGCCCATATCCATTTCTCCTGGCTGCCATCATTTACCAGCCAGCAAATCATTCCAAAAATAAGATACCAGCATCCAAACACCTGCATGTTTTTGCCACACACCAGACATCCTTTTCTAGACAGCAGTACAACATCTTCCTTTCTAATGCAAACTTCCACCCACTCACATACCCCACATAATGACTCAAAAGCAAAGGCAGCAGATTAATTATGCCTCTGATGTTCTCCAGGTTTTGTTCTTGCCATTATCCAGTTGTGAACTATTGGTGTCCCTGAATTTCCAGCAGCCTCTTTCAGCTGTGGCTCTCAGATGGGCACAGCACAAACCCCAGGAATGCCAACAGAGCAGCACTGAGCTTCATCACCATGAGATCTGGCCTGGATCTTATTACATACTGTCCCTTCAATCACATTTCTACCCAGATACTACCACAGAACCGATTTTTTTGCATTTACTTTACCTCTTTACTCCAAGACTAGGACCAAAACTACTGAGAATTTGTTTAACTGGAGGTGCAGAATATAAAGCATGCTTTTGTTCAAGAAGTGATTAAGTATTGAAGAAGTATTGAAGATCTGTTCCCTTTCAAGCATCACTTTAAGCACAATAACCTAAACACTGGAACACAGTGACTCTTTTCTTTTTTTTTTCTTTAAATGAAGATGAAAATTACCTCAGAAACATGTAGATAGCTAAAAAAAAAACCCGTAGCTACTAGTGTCCTTTTCAGCTTCATTCATGACCACAAAAAGCTTTATTCTCCCTCACAAAGAAGCTTCTGCTTTCATGTTTTTGCTGTGGGCTCTTATTTTTTAATAAAAATAACAACTAATTCAATCTCAGTGCTGAACTGTTTGGGGCTTCATTTCTTATTAGAGACTAACTTTGGAGTTTTGTCACAATTTTGCTGTGTCCACAGTTTATCTGATTTTTATCGACTCTTTTAATTAAAAATGGGTTGCAGAACAATATTAATTGATTTTGTGATAAAATAATTAATAGCAATTAATTCATTTTGCAGTAATTAGCATATGTAATTTTTTCCTCCAGCTGTCATTCTGTACCAGTCAGAAGCCATGCCCTTAGGGCAGGAGAGGTAAAACAGCAATGCTTCTTTTTCAGGGTGTCCATAGAGGATGCACACTCTCATCCCCTCATCCCAGTGCCTCTGGGAACAGGGTTTAATATTCCAATCACTCCTTCATTGCCCCAGACTATTCATGTATCTCCAGCCAGTCATCTCCAGGCAAGTTACACAACCTCTCTCTAAAAGAAACAGTTTGGTATTTCATGGAGGTGCTGCCCAAGAAATACTAAGACACTGCATTTTAATTTAATTATAGTCTTAAGCTATAATAATTTGTCTACTGAGAGCATCATGCACACTCTATAAAATTAAGGAATTTTTTCCCCATTCCCAGTACCTCACACCTCTCTTTTACAGTGAAATCCTGAGATCAGGCACACATCCCTGTCATGTACGTAAGGGTTTTTCCAAGGAGAGCTCACACAGTGCAAACTCATGTCAAGGGCTCACTTTTTTCTACAGGCCTGAAACTAGCTGGGGCCTCATGTCTTATTTCAGAGAGAACTCCATAATTACAACTCTAATAACCTTTGGCTTCCCACTGAACTCCAGAGCTCAGCTTCCTTTGGAAGCTGGGATCTGCACCTCCCACGGATGTGTGGGGGCAGGCCAGAGGGGGCTGCACACTGTGTGCTGCCAAAGGAACAGCCACAGAGGCGTTTTGTGGGAGCTGGCAGTCCCAGGGCTGTCCCTGGGAAGCAGTGACCCCGGGACACAGACAGCCTGGGAATGCTGCACAAGGAAATTGCTTTACAAGCACATGGCAATTCTTCATACAGTGTCAAACACAGGGATGGACCCTGGCACAGCAGGCACTCAAGGACTGTCAGGCTTCCATTTGAGAATCTTTTTCTGAGGCAGTGCAGCATCTGAGAGAGATGATGCTGCTGGTGGATGTGAAGTGGAGCAGAACAGATTTTATAGCCTTTATAATCATAAAATGGTTGGAATTGGAAGGGACCTTAAAACCCATCCAGTTCCACCCCATGCCATGGGCAGGGACACCTTCCACTATCCCAGGCTGCTCCAAGCCCCATCCAGCCTGGCCTTGGAAGCTTCCAGGGATGGGGCAGCCACAGCTGCTCTGGACAACCTGCCCCATGGCCTCAGCACTCTCACAGGGAAGAATTTCTTCTGCATACCTAACCCATATTTTCTCTGTTTCAATCATTTTGAACCCATTACTCCTTGTTCTATCACTGCAACTGCTGACTAAGAGTCCTTGGCCTGGCAGGCCCCCTTGAGATACTGGAATAAAAACACTGGAAGGCTGCTCTTAGGTCTCCACACAACCTTTGTTACCTAAACCATGCATGGAATGGCATGCAGGAATCTTCCAGACTAAGAAAACCAACAAGAACCCACCCCTGGGAACTCCTGTGCATGGTACCATGAACACCCCTAAGGCAGGTATCTCACTGAAGAAGGTGGCCTGAACAGCAGCATCCAAACCTGGCCCCAGGCACATCACAGACCTGGCCCTGTAGGATGAAGCAGGATGTCTAAAAGCAAAGCAAACTGAACACCAAATTTAGCTCCTGTGCTGGGGACATCAGAAAGATTTATGAACAGATATGGTCTACCTTACTAGCTTTTTTTTAATATAGAATTTTGTATATTCTAAACATTGGTTTTCAAGCTGCTACTTTTTCATTGTCAACACAAGACATATTTCTGTCTGTTGCCAAGATCTAGGGCCGTCTTTGCCTCTCTGTGAACTTTGGACACCCCAGAGGTGAGTTGTAATTGCTCTGGGAATTGCTTTTCCTACCAGCTCATTCTTTCAACAGAATTGTAAATCTTTCACTGCTTTTCTCAAACCTTCCTTATGCTTATGTCCAGTGTTCAGCACCTGGTAACAGCTCCCTTGGACATACAGATGTTCTCAAAAGGTTGTCTCCTCTTGAAAACCACTTGTTATTTGCAGAAGAGTGGCCTTGGAGGATTTTGCCAGCCATCCCTGATCTATTACACAGAAATTCACAGCCCAAAGGATTTGCTTGATGTTTTGTGATAGGCATAACCCGGAATTCTGGGCACATTTGAACTAAGCCACCAGGAAAGCAGGCAGTTTCAGAGAAAATCTATTGCCTTTTGTTGCACAAGTTTCAGACTTTTTCATTATTCCCAGTGCCCTCCTTAGGAGGCCATAGAAAACCCTGGCAATGTGCTTGTCTCTTGTCCTGATGGGGGAATGAATGATGATGTCACCTACCATTCCTTATCTGTTTCTGCTCAGTTTTGATTCCCACCCAAATGTTCCTCTGAACAATAAGGATGAATAAAATCCATACCTGCTCTGTTACAGATTACGTAAAATAGGACAAGAATGATGACAAAAACTCATACCCTGAAATTGCAGCAACCATTTCACAGTTGTTCAGCCCAGAAATGACAGTCACAGCTTTTCTAAAGGAGGGAAAGGCAACAGAGATGGATTTCAAGCTTTGAGCCAGAAATGCTCCACTGACCCAAACCCAGCTTCCTGGCAGTGCCTCTTTCTCTTCCTTTTATCCATTTATTTAACTGATAATATTTTCTTTTTTTCCCAACGTTTTCTTCCTTTGTGGTAATTTTGAAAATCCCAAAGGAAAGCAGAACGTTTCTGTGAGCTCAGATTGAAATATTTCCGAGGAGCTGAGTGGAATAACCTGGTTCAGTTCAGTTCATCCCCAGCTTGCCAGCGTGTTTCTTCGTGGCACTTAGGATTTATCACTTTGCTGATTTCCAAGCTGAGCTTGCAGCTCAGACAACACGGTGGCGAGCTCGTGCCGTCACATCTCCCAGCACAATTCCCTCTGTCAGTGCCAATACGTTTCTGCATTTTGGGCATTTAATTCTGCCGAATTTCTGGATACTTTAACTTGTCATCCCACATCAGAGTTACCACAAACGTTGAAGGAGCAGAATTTTCCCAAAAGGCAGGAATATCAATGCTGCGTTTATCTTTGTTTTATGCTGCTGCTGGTAGTAGTGGGGAAGTCTTCTGCTGATCTTCAATAGCTCATTATCTAAAATCATTTGGCAATGACTTAAATATATTTAAAAAGCTTCAAAACTTCAAAATAACCCTGCCAAGATTGAATGATCAAAGAGTTGAAAGACAAAATACACTTGGACTCACTGACCCTGCAGCTAGTGAAAATCAACACCAAGAAGGGTGGGAGGAATGAGCTGTGACAAGATGAAAAAGTACCTCTACTAACCTTATAAAAGGAAATCTATGAAATGCTCAAGGAGATAAATAAAATCTGTTTCATGCAAGAATAATCAAGGCCTTATTATAACAGGAGGAATAGTAATTACCTTCTTGTCTCCTCTCTTTCTTCACCCTGACTGCTGAACCTATGGAAACAGAAACTACCAATGAACTACCTGAAGTGGAGAGCTTTTGGTCAGTTCAACAACTGCAATCATTTTAAATGTAGGTAGACTGATCCAAAGTAGGTATTTTCTTTTCCAGCTTTCCAAATTAGTCTTTAATGAGATTCTGGGAAATGAACAGATTTTAGACTCCTTCCACAAAGCAGAAATGGCACTATAAAAGGAATCAGGACAATCCCATGGATGTTCTGTCATCCTCCTTTAGCACAGCTCCCCAGTGAACAGATTCCTCACCAGAAATGTGTAAGTACCTAATAAAAATATAATCACCATTACTGAGCCTTCCTCCACCATCGTCCTTCAAGAAAGCTCTTGATGAAGTCACCAGGGAGCCCTGGACCAGGGCCCTGTGAATATTCCATGCACTGGCAGAGGAATGGTGCATCTCAAAAGAGGCAAGTGCATAAGGAACACAAAATTTTGCACGACTAGTCAAAATAGATGGAAAAAAATTAAAAGGACTTGTTCTGGGTTTGGTTTTTTCTGTGACTTTTTCTCCCATCTGCTA
>VZRH01006490.1:28743-44472 GCA_013397555.1 Urocynchramus pylzowi
CGCGTGGAGTCCCCTCTGCCGCCTGGGGAGCGCCTCCACGGCACCAAGACCACCACTGCTTCCTCCTCGTTATGCTCATCCTCCCGCTGCCCTGCTCGCCCCGCGTCCCGCCGGACCGGTACCGGTACGGTTCCAGTACGGTACCGGTCCCGCTGCCGGGATCACCGCCCCGCTCGCTGCCCGGCCCGCCCTCCCTGAGGGGAGCCGGCGGTGACGTCACGGCCGGGCCGCCCGGCAATGGGCGCCATTTTGAAACCGCGAACCCTCCCGCGGCTCCGGGCGGCNGAGGGGTCCGGGCCGGGGTCGGCGCGGGGTCTCCTCTCTCCCTCCCTCTCTCACCGCCCTTTCTCCCTCCGCAGTAGTGGCGAGAGCTGGAGGCGACGGCGGCGGCAGCAACAACGAGGTGCAGTGGTGCTTCTTGCAGGTGAAGGGGGCGATCGACGAGGACGTGGCGGAAGGTGAGGGGAGCCCCGAGACGCTGAGCCCTGCCGGGCGGCCGCGGGGCAACGCCGCAGCATCCCCGGCCGTGCCGGGGGGTGTGTGCCATGACTAAGCGAGCTCCCACCCGTAGAGCATCACAGAGCAGCCACGGTGCCTTCCTCCAGGTCTTTAGTGTGAATCCCTGAATCCCTAGATAGTTTGGGTTGGAGGGGAGCTCTCCCAGCCCAGCCCCTGCCGGGCAGGGGCACCTGGAGCAGGGACACAGGAACGTGTCCAGGAGCTTTGGAATGGCTCTGCAGAGGGAGACCCCAGCCCCTCCCTGGGCAGCTGTTCCAGGGCTCTGCCCCTCCATGGGAAGAAGTTCTCGCTCGTGTTGGGCTGGAACTTGCTGTGGTTCAGTTCCTGGCCAGGGCTCCTTGTCCTGGCTCTGGCACCGGCCTCTGACAGCCCTTGGGGAGATGTGTGTGGGCTGATGGGATCCCTCTCAGCCTTCCCTTCTCCAGCCTGACCAGGCCCAGCTCCCACAGCCTCTCCTCAGCCCAGAGATGCTCCAGGCCCAACAGGACCTCTGTGGGCCCAATGCACCCTCTCCAGTAGCTCCTTGACTTTCTTGTCCCGAGGAGCCCAGAACCCAGAACAGGGCACAGTTCTGGGCTTAGGATAACTGTCTGCAGTTCTGGGCTTAGGATAAAAGGTAACAACAGTGATACGATACAGGGAGAGGAAAAAAAGAAACACCAGTGGAGTCTGTCAGGCTTGTCAAGTTTCGCTCTGACGCACAGAGAGTGCAGCTCTGTCATTTGTGCTGCATTGAAAAGTGCAGTTTAAAGGGTTCCTGCAGCTGTGGAGAGATTTGATTCCCACTTGTTAACGTTTGGGAGCTATAAATAGGGATATTAAGCAGGGAAAAAGGGCACACCTTCACATTTCTCTGAAACTTTCCAGGCGCTTCATGTTTTGGACAGAGTAAAAAACAAGAAATGTTTTAACTTGGGAAAAGTGTTTTCTGTAGTGCAGAACCTGGGTGGAGTTTTGCTTGACTCTGATGAGAAAGTTCTTTTTTTGCCCCTAAATTTCCTGTGTTCTAACTGTCCAGGCTGGCAGCGCTCCTTTCTAAAGTGTGAATTAACTTGGAAGGCTGTGTGTGCTCAGCTTGGGTTTGGGATTTTATTTTTGTTACTGGATGCAGTAAATATTTTCCCTTGCTGTCTGCTACGGGGAAATTGTGCTGACAGTGTTTTCATTTTCATGCCACTTGTTTGGCATTCCATTTAAAATAAGGGCCATTGGAGGGATAGACTGGAAACTGCTCGAGAAACTGGACTCACTCAGTTGCTTTCTTCCTTTTTCTCCCCTCTGTATGTTTTGTAGCTTGCTCTGAAGTTCCCAGAAATCTTGTAGAAATGTATATAAGTAGCTTGTATGTTTTTTAAATGGTTCTTTTTTCTCGGATCTGTCATCTGTGTGACTAAAAGCCAGTTCTCCATGAGTAAGGGATGTAGTCCTGGGGACATCTGGCTCCTGGGGGCACCTTGCTTCCCAGGTAACTCCTGAGCAGCCTGTATTTGCACAGAGCAGGAAAGCTCCAGGAATCATTCAGCACCTGGTTTTGCAAAACTACCACTAAAGTTTCGTTTTCCTGTGGGAGTACCAGAACTATTTACAGGCTTTGTGACTTCTTGATTTTTTGTTTTGATTTATGGCCTTTCCCCTCCTGTTACATTTTGCCTTGAAATTGGAATCAAATGTCAAAAATACGCTATTTATTTGCTCATAACTGCCCAAATTTAATTTCCTAGTAAGACTACAAATACATGGCTAGATTTTGGGCCTCAGTTAGGGACATATTTACTCATTACCATCTTTTGAATCCTCTCTTACCAAACTGCACATCTAAACCTGCTTGATGGACAACTGTTGCCCTGAAGTAGCCTTTGAATTGCACATACATTTTTGTGACACTGCAAACTTCTACTGCTGTCAATTTATGGTCTATTTTGTGAAAGATCAGCTCTCTAGAGGAGGAGGACACCATGAAGTTGCTGTCCAGCCTATTCCATGCAAAGTGTTTTGCTGGATTTTCTTAGCGGTTTATTCAGGAGTTGAAGCAGCCAGGCAACTTTACCAGAAAATCCTTTCTTTTACAGTGCAGTTCTAACATACATTTTGTATGCCATAGTTTTTCTCAGGTGTCTGGCTTAATCACAAACACTGGGACAAGTGGCTGTATCAGACTGGCAGCTGGATTTTCCTAACTGGGTCATTAATACAGAAAATCACTGTCTCCTCTTTGTCTTGTCCGTGCCTTGCCTCTCCTCGGTGACTAATCCCTGACCTCTGTTCAGGCTCTGTGTCAGGAAAGAGAAGGGCACTGTTCAGTCTGACCATTTCTGAGAGACCAGGATAATCCATCACTTATTGAATATGGATTTTGTAAAGGGTTGGATATGATTTTTCTAGAACGGAAAAGTTTAGTTGGATTCAGAGAAGAGTACTGGAGGATAAAACAGAGATTGAGTGAAAGATTTAGTATTAGGGATGGCAACAATCACAATTTGAAAACAAAGCTAATTAAGGATTGTGTTGTAATTTTGTTGTTAGTGTTAACCACGTGACTCCAAAACTTGCACTGATTGCCCATGGAACTTGTAATTCTTGGCTTGCTTTTTCTGTGGAAAGACCTTTCTAAATAGAGAATACAAATGTTGCCAGAGAATTTATCACTTCCATGATTTCAGTGTTGAATTTGTTTTGCGTGTTCAAAATTGTCCGTTTTGGGAGGCTCTTTTTTTTGGGCAAGTAAAATGTAAATCTGTTTATTAAATAATGTACAGATATGCCCAAATTCCTGTGGGCCAGATGTTCTGCATCTAACACATCACCACTTCTGGATGCAGTGCTGTATCTCCAGTTAATGATCCAAGAAATAAACTTTTTGGGTTTTTTTAAATTCTCCAGATAGTGTCTGGTATTGACTCTCTGCCCTGCCAAACTGAGACATCCCTTGTTACCATCACTGCAGCCAACTCTCCTTCTGCTTTTGCTGCCTGTTTAGGTGCTGGGTCAGACACCTCAGCCGTTTGCCAGGAAGCAGAACACAAGGAGCAGAGACAACCACCATCTGATAAAAATATATTAGTTTGTAATCCTGAGTGCAGCTACAAGCGATTTAGAAATGTTCTTTAGAAATTGTCGTTAGGAGTCAGTGCTTTAAGACATTCTCATGTGTAGCTCTGTAATTCACTTGGCCTGTTCTCCTGTTCTTAAAGGAACCTGGCAATGGTTTTGTGCTTTTAAAAAAACTCCTGCAGTAGAGGTGCAGCTCTGTGATGTCTGGTTTAGTTGCATGAAGGGAGTTGCAGAATTGATTGCAAGCTTTAATAATGTTTGTTTCTGTAAGAACTGAAAGGTAGGGGACTAGTGACTACAGAGCTGTTTGCTGTCACCCTAAGTCACTGGTGGTGGCTGGAGGTGACACTTGTGCTGCAGAGGGGCAGAAGGTGGGCTGTAAGCTGGGTTTAGGCTGGGTTTTTCCTTGAAGCCAGTGCTTTGGCATGAGCAGCACCTCAGGTGCCTCTTTGCCCTCCCTGAAGCCTTAGGGTTACCCAGGGCAGCCGTGGCTGCCCCTGGATCCCTGGCAGTGTCCAAGGCCAGGTTGGAGCGGCCTGGGACAGGGGAAGGTGTCCCTGCCGTGGCAGGGGTGGCACTGGGTGGGCTTTGGGGTCCCTTTCAACCCAAACCAGGCTGGGATTCCATCTTTATGTTTTGATGAAATATGAAGCTTTGGTGAGATGTAGCTTGTGAATGGTGAAGAGTTTGAATAAGCAGTGAATATCATTTGCAGAGTTGTAAGTGGGAATGCACAACAAAGCAGTTTGAGTAGTGGGAATACAGGAATTAGTGCAAGTCTTCCTGTGTGAGCAGTGGGAGCCACTGGATTTGTCCCTGCAGACAGGCAGGCTGTGTCCGGAGGGAAAAGCCTAATGAAAAATGTCAAAACCCACAATTTTTTTAAAGGATGGGAAGATGTGAAACCTTCAACTGAAAGAAAAATTTCATTTTCTTATCATGTTAAGACTTCTATGAACTCCCTGCAGAACACTACACCCAAAACCATCACAATGAGCTACTTAGAAAAAACTAACAATAGCATGAATTAATTAAATACACTTCTAGTAGGAGAAAGCTTATTGGAATTAGTCTTCCAAAGGTTAAAAAATAATACCGAGGCAGTAGATTTGCACAAAGAGCACTGGATTATGTCACGAATCCGAGAAGCAGCCCCCAGAATTTCTCATGGCTTGTAGGGAAGGCAGGGCAAGCTCTGCAGGCAGGAAAGGAGCACATCTGTGTAACTGAGCTCTGGCTTTGCTGCTCCTTTTGGAGCCGTGCTGGTGTGGCTTTCCCTGCTCTGACACATCCAGACAGCTCTGTGCACCCCAAACTCACAAGACAGCTTTTCTGGGATGTCATTCAGAGGCTGGACTCCCAGTGTCAGGTCACGGTCTGCTTCCATTGGCAGAAAACACAGGTTGAGCTGCATGAGGGAATGGCACTCCCGTGTGCCATCAGCCGGAGCTCTGGGGTGCTGTGCCGTCCCTGAGGGCTGGCTGGGGGTGCTGGCAGCCCCTGAACAGGGTGCTGCTGTCTGTCTGTCTGTCTGTCTGTCTGTCTGTCTGTCTGTCCGTCCATCCACGCTGTGCTCAGCGCTCCCGGCGGGGCGGCCTGCACGCCCCTCCAGGAGCCAGGTGGCTCAGCTCCAGGCATCCAGGACACACAGGAGCTGGCAGGCTTCCCCACACAACTCCAGACAAGATGTTTGGAGTTTGCCGTGGCCTGTCAGCAGCAGCACTGACCTCAAACAGCTTCTGCTTCTCGCCTGGCCAGTGCCCTGCTCTTGCTTTACCTTAGATCTGTTCAAGGATTTCAATTAGTCCCAAAAGCAGAATTATTTTGGACTAAGTTGAACCCTGCCAGGTGCCTAAATGCAATTCAAGCCAATTTCACAAGTGGTTTAAGTATTAGGGCCTAAAAAAGGGTTAGACCTTACAGATATTTTAGGTTGGCAGAGCGTTTAGCAGTGTAAGCTGAGAGAAGTTTGGTCTGAGCACAACTATACCTCTTTTGCTTATTCTCCTGACTTCTCAGGAATCACTCCTGTGGTAACTCTTCAAAGAAATCCTGAAAGTGGAAATGTACAAATTGAGTATATGAGGAGGCATATTCTGAAAAATAGGTGATTTGAGTAACTTGGACGTGTATGTATATTGTCAGGTGGTTGTTGGCAGCTGTGAAGTTTGGCTGATGTTTCAGTAGGATTGTGATTTCTATCAGCTGTTAGGAAGCAGCACTTTGGGAGCACTGAGAGCAAGAGCAGTCGGTCCCTCCCCACTGAGGGTGGCTCTCTCTGTTGCGCTGGCTGTCCTGGCAGCGGTGGGGGGCGGACAGGAGGAGGGAGAGGCTGAGGGGCAGAAGTGGGTGCTGCAGTCAGAGTCATGCAGTGGCAGCACTGCGTGCCTGCCCAGCACGAGGAGGGTGGAGCTGGTGCTGCCAGCAGCTCCTGGTGTGGCACCTGCAGCCATCCCAGCTGGAGAGCTGTCTGACTTCACAGCCCCGCTTCCCTCTGCCCACCACTGAGCCTTCAGTGCAGCTGCATAGCCATGGCAGTGTTTGGGAAGTGCAGTTACTGCAGATCAGTGACAAGCAGCTCTGAGGCCCTGTGTGTCTGGAACTTGTTAAGCTCCAACAGGGTTTTGGTTTTTAAACGTTTTTTCTATTATTTGCTCTTTAGCAGGTGCTGGTCTCTAAATTGCTTCATTTTCTTTGATAGTCTCTTCCCTCTGAAGAGGCTCTCTGTTTTTTTGACTGATCTTATTTGTTCCTATTATACTTTTTATTTGAGGAGTTTTTCCTGAGTTGCTCTGAAGCGATGGTTCCTTGCTGTTCTCCCTGCCCACGTTTGTCACCTGTGGTCCCTCAGAATGGTTTGTTGTTCCTGTCTGCTGCAAAGAGAGTTGTGTTCCTTCTGATGTCGTGTCACACAGTTCAGCACAGCATTCCAGGGAGATCCCAGTGTCTGCTCTCTGAGTTGATGTAGGAGCAGATAACCTGCGCTGGTCCTTTCTGCACTCTCTGCTTGCTTCCCATCCGCTGTGGGAGACCACACAGTGCCTCCCACAGCTTTGTCCAGCCACAGGATAACTCCAGCTTTGTAGGATAACAGTGTTGGAGGGCAAGGTGTGTCACCTCTAAGCTTTGATCACAACCACAGAAATATTCCCTCTGCTCAGCTCCCACTGGCAGTCTCCCTGACAGTCCATGCCAACCATCTGCCTGCAGGCCAATCCAGCCATTTCCTCTCAAAGCAGGAGCCTCTGCAGAGGTTTCCCTGGGCCTTACAGAAGTTCCTGCTTTGGTCCCAGGATGGGTCATGGGAAATGGGGCTGTGCATTCAGACTCCTCTCCGGGGAGCAGGACAGGAGCCAGGTTTGCAGGCAGGTGTTGTTCAGGCTGTGTGCTGAAGTGGTACGTTGTCCATTACATACTTGGAAAATTCTAAGTTAAAATGCCCTGGAAGCTGGAGCAGCCTCCTTTTTAGGTACTGTTAGAGAGCTGTGAGTGTTTGGTTCTTTTTCACGACTTGTCTGAGGAGTGGGTTTGTGACAAAAGGCTCTGAGCAGCTCAGGAGGATGAGGCACTGGTGCTGACCCTGTGTCATTAGTGTTGGTCCTGAGTGCAAGCTGCAGCTGCAAATTCCTTCTCTCCTGGGTGAGCCATCAGGTAATTCAGGTTTGGGTTTTAACCAGAGCAGCAATGTACAGCCAGCTTAGAGAGGAAAAGTTCACGGGAGCTAATTTTAGGCACCTGATGTAGATGTTGTGGATCTCTTTGCATTCTCCATTACCTCAACTGAGAGCCCGGGTGTTGATACCGGTGTCAGAAATACCCAGGATGAATCCTGGGGGGATTAAGTTAGTTTGCAGGTATAAGCTCGCTGTCATCTCCAAATCCTAACAGAAGCTGGTCTCTGCCACCCCAGCTCCCTTCACTCCCAGCAGAACTCGCCCAGGAGGCTCTGGAGGCTGTAGGCTTCCCAGAATTCTGGCAGGAGTTGTTTGCTGGGAGGTTCACACTCAGCAGAGATGGTGAAAGGCTCCGAGCGCTCAAACTGAACTCTGACACATCTGTCAGGGCTTACAGGGCTGTCCTGAGGCAGGCAGTGGGCTCCACCACATTACTTTAGGGCTGGATTTGTGGCCTCTGATGTGTTGGGATGGTGTTTCCTACCCATGGAAATGATCAGTGCTCTTAAATTTGGGGGTACTGCAGAATCACAGTGTAGTTACCCGCAATCCTTCCAATACACCAGCTGTGAAAACCTCTCGGAGTTTCTCCTCTGGATGCAGTGTAACCAAGTTGGAACTCGTTTCTAGAAGTAAGGCTATGCATGAATTTCTCTTGTCTGGAAAGAAATATTGCTGTGAAATCCCAGGGATTGCTGCCCTCCCTGGTTACAGGAGGAGGAATTACATGGATGCAGAGCAAGTCCCAGCCCCATGGGAACAGAACTGGAGGGACAGCTGGACAAACCTCTGTTTCTAGAAAAGCAGTATCTGAGAAGAGCCTTGGGGTGCTGTCCATGAGCAAATATCACACTGGTTTGCCCTTGCTCACCCTTTTCCACATGCTGTTGGGAGTTACTCTGCTGGCATGGAGAAGAGGCTGAAAGTAAGGCAGAGGGATAAGACTGGTGCTTGTACACCTGAGAAGCAGTTATGACATCTAATAAAAAAGCTTAGAAATCCCAGAGTTAATGAAATGATGAAGAGCTTGCAGAGGTTTGCTTTGTTCTTTCCTAAAAGTTCTAAGCTGACTTGGAAGTGAAGAGCAAATGTAGGTGTCGAGCAGAACAGGGAAGATTTGGAATTCATTCTGTGCTTTACTTGGAGTCTTGAAATATTTTTTTTCTTTCACCTGCTTTGAAATGGTAGAGTGCTGAGGATAGTGGGTGGAATGATTTGGGGGATTGATCCTCTTAAATTAAACATGCCTATAGGGAAAACTTAATAATTCATGCATTTATGGATAAAACAAGTACAGTGCTATTAAAGCAGGTATTTGCTCATATTCCAGATTTTGTAACTTAGAAAATATTTGAAGGAAGTTTCTCTGTTTTTGTCCTGCTGTGCCCCCCCAGTTCCCTGTTCCCTAGAGCATGTTGGTGACAGACTATTTCAGTACATCTTCTTTACCCTCCTCTCCCTGCATTTCTTGTTTCAAGCCATGAAATTTGGGTAGTGTCTGTGTTTTGGTGTGTTTCCACCCAAGATTCTATTTGTCTGGGTAGCACTGCTGGGGAATAATGGCTGTGTCAGCAAATGTGGGCATTTTTGGGAAACAAAAATGATACACAGATTATTTTGAGCAAATAACTGTGTGAATGCTCCAGTAGAAAATGGGAGAAGCTAATAATAACTTTTTCCTTTTCTAAAACAAAATGGAAAAGTAGCTTTTGTGACTTTGAAAGAATCGTACATGCTAAGGAGGCATTTATTCCTGCTGTTATTCCTGAGTCTCCAGGGGTAAAAGGGATCCTTGCTAGAAGGGCTTACAGGTGGTGGTGGTAGTGGAATATTAGTTTTGCTGCTAATAAACTTCCATAACTCAAGGGCTTCTTTCTATCTGAGTACTGAAAACATCACAAAATTCTCAGTGAAGTCACTTCACTCATCACTTACCTTCTCAGTTTGTTTCTTTTTCCTTGGTTTCCTGCTTCTCCAGGGTGTCTTCTAAAATCCCTGTGTGTAATTAATAAATCTGTAGAAAGATTATATTTACTCATTTATTTAGTTGTTCTAAATAATATTTTTTTTTTTTAATCCAAGAAGGTAAATCGTTATCTCTCCATACTAGGAAAAAACTTTTAAGGGCATCATTGATAAAAGATGAAAAATGTGTTTATATTGAGAAAACTGGTTAGTGTTTCTAATCACCTTCCTCGTGAGAGTGGGGCATTATTGAAAGGAATTTCAAAGATAGCACATCAAGATCAATACAGGAAAGGAGTTTCCAGGGAGTCTCCAATTGCACACTCTGGAACTAATTGATATGATACACTTCAAACCTCAGAATTTTGCTGTCTGCATCATAAATGCAATATTTGATGTGAGCAGGCCCAGCAGGAGCAGTGTTTGCTGAGTGCTTTGTCGGGTTTGCTACCATCTGCCCCAGGCCTGGGACAGACATTTCCAGCTCTTTATCTCACCTCCCCTTGGCTGGGGTTGTTCAGTGGCAATTATTTCTTTATTGCCACCTCCCAGAGGGACTGGGGCATGTTACTGCCCATGGGCAGCACACACACCTTGGCTTCCTAGGCCAGTGTGCCTCTGGTGACTAAAGGCCTGAACTGAGGAATGAGTAAGTGTTTTAGCTTGTCAGTAAAAGTGTGTCAGGCTTTGAAACATGGCTGCATTTGGGGATGTAAATGAAGAATTTTGTCATTGCGTTAATACGAGTTGTAATGCTTTTTTTGTGCTCAAGTCTTGGAACTCCTTGATTTGCTTTCCACATTACAGTGCTGGTTTATTTCTGTTCTCTTTACAGCTGATATAATTTCAACAGTTGAATTTAATTACACTGGTGATCTTCTTGCAACAGGAGACAAAGGTGGCAGAGTGGTTATATTTCAAAGGGAACAAGAGGTCAGTGACTCAAAAAACAAAAGTGTTGTTACTACACTGTTCTTGTGTTGCACAGTTTCACTTCATCTGTTCATGCCCTGAGGTTTAAATGGAGAGTTTTCTCAGAAAACTCCAAGTTAGACCAGTTTCTAAGTATCTGCCCTGTGCTGTACTTGGTAAGTTGGTCTCGTGAGGGTTCTCCAAAATCCAAGTAAGCTCTTTATATGTACCTGGTGTCCTCAGTGTCGCTTTGCAGAATTTGGACTTTCTCCTGAATTTTTCCACTGGGTCAGGCTGATCTGAGATAAATCACAACGCTTTGGGAGAGAATGTAAAAGAAGTTCAGGAAATAAGCTGCGAGGACTAGAGGATAAGGTAGTTAAAAATTGTTTGAGGATTTAAAACCAGCGGGAACAGCCACTTCTCCAGAAGCACTTGAGTGTTTCCCGTCAGGAGGGTGGGAGCACTGTCCCTCCTGCACTTCCACAGCTCCTCTTCACGAGTTCAGCTGTGTGACAGTGCTGTAATGTTCCTGTGTGTTCATCCTGAGCCACATCCCTGAGCTGGGATATCCCGAGCAGCAGTGGGGATGGGAAACATCTACCAAGTGCAGAAAAGTAATTGTCATGTTTGGGAAGAATCTGGGATTGTGTTCTTTAAAAAGTTGGTATTCCACATGGCAGTTCTCACCAAAAGTGTCTGCATATCCTGTCCTTTGAGGAATTGAGGGGAATTTGAGGGTTTGAGCATTCTCCTGGGTCAGAAATACCAGAATTGATAATGGAATTTTAATTCAGCTTGTCTGTACGTGAATATTACAGATCTTCAGGTGCTGTGGGATTTCTCCAGCAGAACCCCTCTGCTCTCCTTGTGGGGCTCAGATGATGCTCTGTTTGTGAACACCTGGCCAGTATTTTGCATTTCTCCTCACTGGCCCTGTGCCACGGGTGCCTCTCTGGTTGTACTGGGAGCAGCGAGGTGCCAGCACTGCTGAAATGTTACCTGGCTGCACCCGCACGGCTCCGGGCTCATTCATCATTTACTCAGGGTGGCCAGAGGCTTAACTAAGGCCCAGAGATAAGGTCAGGCACATCCTGAACTTCTCAGGATCTTGGGCTTGCCTGACCTGGAGGGGGACTGTTATGGGTTGTCTCTCAGTTGTTCTGTAAGGCAAAACCTGCCTGTGACAGCACTTCCTCGGAGAGGGGAAAGACAAACCCAGGTCAGACTGTTCACACAGGAGTATTCAGCTGTCTCCTTGGGAACACATGGAAACTGAGGGAAGAGTTGGGAATGAGGGACATTTCTTTTGTCATGTGCAAAACTGCAGCAAATAATCTAAAATAAGTGTATAATGCTGGAACCTTAAAATAAAAACCATATTTTTTACCCAGTTTGGATTTAAGATTCGGTTAACTAGGTCAGTGACAGCTTAGGGTGGTTATACAGTTCCCCAGACACTTGGGATTTGGGAAAGCACCCTGGAATGCTCTGCATTATGCCCTGGGCTCACAGGACTTGACTTCACTTGCAAGCAGCAATTACTCCAACCAAATGTGTGAGTAGAGAGGGAAAGCACCAGTGCCAAGGCAGCTCACTCTGAGTGCAGGGAACTTCTGGATGGGGTCTGGTGAGAGGCACCTGCCCAAAATTCCTACAAGTCAGTGATGTGAAGGGAGTAAAATCATGTAAAGTCTGAGAGTTCAGTGAGAGTGTGGAAACTCCACAGCCATGAGACATGCAGGGCAAACTGCACCCCTGGGGCTGTTCTGCAACACCAGCCACCGACACCACCTTACTCAGAAAGCCTGATAACAAGTTGCCTCAAATCTGATAATGCAGACCTGGGGAACCTTGGGACTTTGCTCTCTGTTCCTTGCTCCCACACCCACCTCATGAGAATAGCAAAGCCTGAAGGGTGCACAGATATTTATACATAAACCTACATTTCTAAAGAGGAAGGCTGTGTGCACTGTATTGATGCTAAACTGGGTACAATATCACAGACTGAAGATTCAAAATTCAAGAGCTGTTGTAAAAGCTGATGTTCTGATTGACAGTTTCTAGTGATTGTTTTGTGTGAGCCATTTCTGAGGGACCCAGTGCCACCAGCCTCAAGAAGTGCTCTTTTTCTTGCAGACTAAAAGCCGTCCTCTCTCTCGGGGAGAATACAATGTTTACAGTACCTTCCAGAGTCATGAGCCTGAGTTTGACTACTTGAAAAGTCTAGAAATTGAGGAAAAAATTAATAAAATTAGGTGGTTACCACAACAGAATGCTGCTCACTTCCTGCTGTCTACAAATGGTAAGGGCCCTTTCTTTTGCACCGAGAACGTTGTCATTGGAATATTGTCTCACCTGCCATACACTTGGGGTTTTTGTCTGACATGTTTTGGGGTTGTTTTAATGTCTTCTCTAATTACATGCGAAATATGTTTTGATTGTAATGTTGGCTATGTGAATATTTGGTCTGTTTGGTTTTGGTGCATCATGGAGCATCTGTAAATGAAATTGTAGAACTGGGTACACGGGTTAGTGGGAACAGTTATTTAGACTCATGTCTTAAAGGTATTTTCCAACCTAAACTATTCTGTGGAAAAAACTTGCTCTTATTATGAGAGGAATACATTATTCCTAACAGTTTGGATCACTTTGGGAGGACATGGTGGAATTCTAAAAGCAGGAGTGACTTCTGTCTGCTGGTCTATACAATTAAAATAATTTCCTCTGATGGAAGTCTTAATAAAGCCGCCTTTAAACTGTATCATCTGAAATGCTCTGCAGGAGTTTGGGGAGGAGAGGTTTGGCTCCAGTTAGCCAAGGATCTCACCATTGGGTGAGACAAGTGTGCACTCACTGCCTGTACTTGGAACACTTCCCTGGTAACACCTGGCAAGTGCACTCCTTTGAACCACAAACACTGGGGCAAATCCTGATCTCTGCCTTTGGCAGCCTCTGAGCAGGTACCTGGGACAAACCTGTTTCCTTTAGGACAGTTAGTCTGAGGAGTTCATGTGTTTGTTGGGTTTGGTCCCTAGCAGCGGTCTGCTAATGTAATTCAGCTCATCATCCGGGGCTTAGTGGGGAATTTGGGTAATTGGTGTGTGAAACTCTCCCCAGGCAGTGGCATTTGGCTGAGTGGGAGGCACGGGGCCTAGCTGCTCAGGCACAGATTGGGATCTTGCTCAAACTGCACCTCACGTTGCGGGTGAAGAACTCCCTCAGGGTCCTTCTGCTGCAGGCAGACAGGTCACTCGTGTCCACTCTGCTGAGTCTATATTTAGTGATTTGATTTTGTATTCAATCCATTCTCAAGCATGTGAATTTTTTGGTTTTAGATAAAACTATTAAACTATGGAAAATAAGTGAAAGGGATAAACGAGCCGAAGGTTATAATTTAAAAGATGAAGATGGAAGACTTAGGGAGCCTTTCCGAGTCACAGAACTACGGGTATGTCTCTGCTTTTGACTTTGTGTATCTCTCTGCATGCTCTTCCCTATCTTTGTGCTACCAAACTGAAATGTGCAAATCAGAAATGGTTTTTGCATCAGGCTCATGGAAAACCTTCGGAAAAAAATGGAGACACTGCATGTTCTTAGGTATAAAATCTATTTCAAAAGTTCCTCTGGAAAGCTTGAGGAAAACTGCCATCATTATAACACTGTGTTTCTAAGAGTTTGACTCAAAAATTGGAATAGGGTATTCTGTGGCTGGATAAAGGTGTGCTTGTTAGAGCAAGTTCCAAGCATTTGGATAACCTAATGTGCACTGGAAAAGTCTTGGACATCGTGCTGTAGTGGTAGGGTTAGTGCTCCAAACTTGGGATCATTTGGAGCAGGAGCCCTAGAAATTTAAGGTAGGGTTGGGTTTTTCTGGGGTTTCAATTTGCTCCACCATCAGCAGGAGCAGAACTGAAGCTCTCACTGCTCTCAAAGCCCCCCTCCATGGCAGGGACTTCAGCTGGAGGCATTTCTTGGGGGTTTGTCTTGCTTTTGCCAAAGTTGAATGTTGAATAGAAGCTTTGGGTGTACAAAATGTGTTGGGAAAGGATATCCACTGCCACAGTGTGTGCAAGCCAGGGTTGGATTGAGTGTTCCAATGAGAGCAGCTAAACCCAAGGACATCCCTGAGCATTCAGTGCTTGAAGGAGGTCCCAGTGGAGTTTTGGGTTCTGCAGCCTTGCCTGGCTGGAGCAGGCACCAGCTGGGGCACTGGAGAGGCACTTTGGGCTCCTTAAGGCACTGTCCTGCTCGGGGGGAGCAGCAGCAGGAGCCTCTCCAGTCAGTCCCCTGCTCTTGCTGCTGCTGCTCTGGGCTGCAGCCCTTGCAGGCACTGCAGCCCGGGAGAAGGGCAGATGGATGAGCCAAATCTGAATAAAAGCTGGCTGGAGGAAAAGCCTCACCTGGAGGTTCCTTCACGTGTTAAAATGCTCAGGGTTTGGAGAGCCAGAGTGTTCCAGGAGCTTTGGGGCCCTGGTGGCAGGTTTTGTTCCAGAAACACAGTGCCCATGTTCATGGGGACGTGGCCGTGGAGGAGAAGCAGCACCTTACACAGAGACTGTGGCATTTCCAAGTCCCATTCCTGATCTTTCCCATTAGTGCACCTGTGCTGTCGCAGCCAGGCTGGGAGCACTCTGCTGACACAGGACAGTGGCCTGATAAAAAGTAATGGATTAATTGTAGTCGTTAATTGGTGTAAACAGGCTGGGAGATACAAACCAGGCAGGTAGGGAGCTCTGAGATGGATCAGTCCTTGTTCCAGGAATGACAGGTTACCTTAGGCACCTCTGAGCTCGGCTGGCTGTGGGAGCAGGACATCCAGGTGTGCCTGAATTCCTGCTGACTGTTCATGAACAAATTGGGAATTTTCTTGGAGACTGTTCTTGCCAGTTTCCTGAGCACCCGTCTGAGGTCTGGGGACATTTCTAAGGGTTTGTTTACAAACACAGCCCATGTGCTGTTGGGTGAGGCACCGCGGGCTGGCTTTGACTGGGAGGTTTCCTGTTGGCAGTGTCCAAAGTCAGCATCCATGTGCTCTCTCAGTATTTTTCGTGCTCAGTGGATTTCAGAAGTGTTTAGTCACCAAATCAATACAGAAATCTGTGCAGTGCAATTAATAAATTGCCATTAAACAAGCTGTGAGGTTCAGGGCTCAGTGTTGGCGCCAGTTCTGTTTAAGGTCTTTATTGATGATCTGGCTGAGGGGATTGAGGGCGGCCTCTGAGTTGACAGAGGATGGAAGGTGAGTGGGATGTGCATCTGCTGGAGGGCAGGAAGCTCTGCAGGGGAAACTGGACAGGCTGGATTCGTGGGCAGAGGGTAGAGTGCCCATCCCTGGAGGGGTTTCACAGCTGTGTGTGGCACTTGGGGATAGTGGTGGCCTCAGCGGTGCTGGGGGAGTGGACTCAGTCTGGAGGGTCTTTCCTAAGGCAGTGACCCTGTGCTGGGAGAAGTGTGGGGGTCAGCAGTGACCCTGTGCTGGGAGAAGTGTGGGGGTCAGCAGTGACTCTGTGCTGGGTCCCCAGTGACCGTGTGCCCAGGTGATGTGTGGGGTCAGCAGTGACTGTGCCTGGGTCACTCTGTGAGGTCAGCAGTGACTCTGGGGGTC
>VZRH01006490.1:44686-59841 GCA_013397555.1 Urocynchramus pylzowi
ACTCTGTGGGGGTCAGCAGTGACTCTGTGCCTGGGTCACTCTGTGGGGGTCAGCAGTGACTCTGTGCCTGGGTCACTCTGTGGGGGTCAGCAGTGACTCTGTGCCTGGGTCACTCTGTGGGGGTCAGCAGTGACTCTGTGCCTGGGTCACTCTGTGGGGGTCAGCAGTGACTCTGTGCCTGGGTCACTCTGTGGGGGTCAGCAGTGACTCTGTGCCTGGGTCACTCTGTGGGGGTCAGCAGTGACTCTGTGCCTGGGTCACTCTGTGGGGGTCAGCAGTGACTCTGTGCCTGGGTCACTCTGTGGGGGTCAGCAGTGACTCTGTGCCTGGGTCACTCTGTGGGGGTCAGCAGTGACTCTGTGCCTGGGTCACTCTGTGGGGGTCAGCAGTGACTCTGTGCCTGGGTCACTCTGTGGGGGTCAGCAGTGACTCTGTGCCTGGGTCACTCTGTGGGGGTCAGCAGTGACTCTGTGCCTGGGTCACTCTGTGGGGGTCAGCAGTGACTCTGTGCCTGGGTCACTCTGTGGGGGTCAGCAGTGACTCTGTGCCTGGGTCACTCTGTGGGGGTCAGCAGTGACTCTGTGCCTGGGTCACTCTGTGGGGGTCAGCAGTGACTCTGTGTCTGGGTCACTCTGTGGGGGTCAGCAGTGACCCTGTGGGGGTCAGCAGTGACCCTGTGGGGGTCAGCAGTGACTCTGTGGGGGTCAGCAGTGACTCTGTGGGGGTCAGCAGTGACTCTGGGGGTCAGCAGTGACCCTGTGCCCAGCCCGTGTGCTCTGTGCCCGCTCAGGTGCCAACGCTGAAGCCCATGGACCTGATGGTGGAGGCCAGCCCGCGCAGGACCTTTGCCAACGCCCACACCTACCACATCAACTCCATCTCTGTCAACAGCGACTACGCCACGTACCTGTCTGCCGACGACCTCCGCATCAACCTCTGGCACCTGGAGGTCACCAACAGGAGCTTTAGTATCCTTCGGTGCCCTGAGCACAGCGCCTGCAGCTCTGCTGCCTGTGCTCGAGGGAGTCCCTTGATGTTACTAATTGGAGTGGGTGTTTGAAGCCAGGCCTTAAAAGAGGATTCTGAAGTCTGGAGGTGTAATGCAGTGAAAGCAGGCTTTGGGATGCTCAGTCGTTCCTGAGGGCAAGCATGCCTCCGGTGGAAAACTGTCAGTAGAAACATCAGAGAGGGTTTAATTTCTAGGGAGGAATTGTGGGAGCATCCCTAACTTGTGGAGTTCAATCAGCTTTAGAGTAGTTGGATATGAACAGTCGATCTTTGTTACTGTGGATACTTCCTTCAAAGTTTGTGGTCTCTTAACCGAGTGACACTTCTCTTGAAACCAAATCTCAGTATGTTTTCATGTCAAATGATACCACTAACTACAGAAGTAATTTTAAGATCTTTCTGCAAAGCTGTGCAAGTAAAACTAACAGAGTGCTCTACATTGACAAATCTGCAGTAAAATAAAAGTTGCAGGAGTACTGATGCCTAAATAGGTCATTTTCTAAAGTTTTAGGTCAGGTTTTCCAAAGCTTTAGGTAAAGAGATGAGGTTTATTTGATGTGCAATAGGAAGCATTAAGAAGGAGGCTTAGGGAGACTTGCTGAACTTTGATTCTTGTGAGATATTCTTCACTCTGGGAGTCTGAAACTGCCCAGCATCTGTGGATTTGAGATGGAGAAAGCACTTTTTAAAAAGTGGAGAGACACTTTTTAAAAGAGCGTGTAATGACGGGCCAAAGGGTAATGGCTTCCCAGAGCCAGAGGGCAGGGATGGATGAGATACTGGGAATTAGGAATTGTTCCCTGGCAGGGTGGGCAGGCCCTGGCACAGGGTGCCCAGAGCAGCTGGCAGTGCCCAAGGCCAGGCTGGACAGGGCTTGGGGTAATCTGGTCCCTTCCAGCCCTGACCATTGTGGAGTTCTGTGACTTGTCACATCCAGAGATCTCCAGGCTGTCCCCCACTCCTGTACCTTACACAGGCTGGAAAGGAAGCTCTTGCCCCAGTTTCCTAGCTGGCATTTTTAAGCTCTGTCACTGATGAGCTGCCGGAGGGGCTGGGGTGTGCGGCGTTGCAGGCCTTGACCAGCTGTGGCAGACATCGTGGACATCAAGCCGGCCAACATGGAGGAGCTGACGGAGGTGATCACGGCGGCCGAGTTCCACCCGCACCACTGCAACACCTTCGTGTACAGCAGCAGCAAGGGCACCATCCGCCTGTGCGACATGCGCTCCTCGGCGCTCTGCGACCAGCACTCCAAGTGTGAGTGCCTGCCTGCCTGTCTGTCTGCCTGCCCTCCTGTCTGCCTGCCTGCCCTCCTGTCTGCCTGCCCTCCTGTCTGCCTGTCTGCCCTCCTGCCTGTCTGCCCTCCTGCCTGCCTGCACTCCTCCCTCCCTCCCTTCCCTCCTGCCCTCCTCCCTTCTGTCCGTCCCTCCCTCCAGCCTTGCTGCCCGGCCATGGGGGACCCGCCCTCCCTGGGGAGCACCAGGCCCGCAGTGCTGGGCGTGTCTCAGGTGTCTTGTTCTGGCCACCACTGGGCACAGGTGTAGCGTGAGGCACCACCTGGCTGCTCGTTGCCCATTGGTGCCTCATAGATTGACAGGAACGAGTGCTTTGGGCACAGTGAGGCCTGTCTGCTGGCCACACTCCGGCTGGGTGCCTCTCAAGGTACCTGCTCTCCCTGTGCCACTTCAGGGCGGCTCTTGCACCTCTGTGCATTGCAGACTGGGCTGCTGTGCCAGAATCCCTATCCCCTGTGACCAGTGCAGCTGCTAGGAGAGGATGAATCCTCAGGAATATGCCCTGGAAGTTTCCAGGCATGCAGGGTGGCTGCTCCCTCAGCTGCTGAGCCATCAAAGCCCGAGCAGGTGAGGAGAGAAAGCTTTGCTGTGGAAGCCACGAGGATCCTGCCCGGGCCTTGCACACAGCCACGTGTTCCTGTTCCCTGCTGGCAGAGCTGAGCTCTAGCAGTGTGCCCAGCCCTGGGGTGCCTGCCACACGGACACTTCCAGGCCAGCTTCCTGCAGTGCAGAGAGGGCTTTCTTGGTGCTAGAAGGAAACACTTGTGCAATGGGAAGTGACTAACGCAAGGCCACCCCACTGATCTGGTTCAGTGTTGCATTCAATCACTTAAAAGCACTTTATTTTTAAGTGTTTGTGACTGAATCACATCCTGCTACAAGGGGTCTGTCAAAAATGAGTGAGATCTGGGTAGCCTGGGTCAGGAATCTCTGATTTCAGAGGTTGACTTGTGGATTTAAACAACACATGTGTTGATCTGCTCTCTAAAATCACACAAACTGTGTTGCAAATGCAGCTGCTCCCATTTCAGGGTTTGTTTAGTACAGCTGTGGTTCAGAGCTAAAGAAAAGTACGTGGTCCAGTGGTCTCCTGGTGTTCGGGTCGCTGCCGTTCCCACCTGCTGCTGTTGTGGCTGATGTGTAGATCAGGTGTGATGGTTACAGTACCCACTGCTCTTTGCTACTCTGGTTGATCCCCAGGACCTCTGAGTTGTGGCTTGCTGGTGCTGTGCTCCAGCTGAATGTTGGAGATGGACATCTGGTGACCTAGAACACCACAGTGCTAAAAAAGAGATTATTTCTGAGAAGTGTCTAACAGCAATTTTCTTCAAAAAGAAATAGTCAGTGATTTAAAATTCTCCAGTACTGAAAACATGGAAGCCGTGAGAGCTGGCATTGGTTTCATGTGGAACTGTGTGTTCTCTCTGCAGTTTTTGAGGAACCTGAAGATCCTAGCAGCAGATCATTTTTTTCAGAAATAATATCCTCGATATCTGATGTGAAATTCAGCCACAGCGGGCGATACATGATGACAAGAGACTACCTGTCTGTCAAGGTGTGGGACCTCAACATGGAGAACAGGCCCGTGGAGACCTACCAGGTAGAGCACCCCCGTGTGCTGAGCTGTCCCTTTTGTCCCTGTGCCCCGTGTGCGTGTCCAACGCGTGTCCCTGTCCCCAGGTGCACGAGTACCTGCGCAGCAAGCTGTGCTCCCTGTACGAGAATGACTGCATCTTTGACAAGTTCGAGTGCTGCTGGAACGGCTCCGACAGGTGAGGAGGGCTCCGGGCCGGGGCTCAGCACTGGGAGGGGCTGCAGCCTGGGCAGGGCCCGGCCTGGGCAGGGCCTGGCCTGGGCAGGGCCCAGCCTGGGCAGGGCCCGGCCTGGCCTCTCTGAACGGGGCTGCCAACGGCTCCGAGTCACAAGCGTGAGGGCACAAATCCCCTGGAGCAGGCAGCTCACACCAACAGGATTGCCAGGGCTGTTCCTGCCCTGTGCCTGGGTGAGCCCCACCTGCAGAGCTGGCCCAGCCCAGGAGGGAGCTGGAGCTGCTGGAGAGAATCCAGAGGAGGCACCAAATGATCAGAGGATGGAGCAGCTCTGCTGAGAGAGCTGGGATTGTTCACTTGGAGAGGAGAAGCTCCAGGGTGGCCTCACAGTACCAAAAGAAGCCAACAAGAAACTGGAGAGTATTTGCAAGGGCCTGGAGTGTCAGGACACAGGGAATGGCTCCCACTGCCAGGGGGCAGGTTAGCTGGATATTGGGAGTTAGGAATTGTTCCCTGGCAGGGTGGGCAGCCCTGGCACAGGGTGCCCAGAGCAGCTGGGGCTGCCCCTGGATCCCTGGCAGTGCCCCAGGCCAGGCTGGGCACTGGGGCTGGGAGCAGCTGGGACAGGGGAAGGTGTCCCTGCCATGGCAGGGTGGCACTGGGTGGGATTTATGATCCCTTCCAATCCAGACCAGTCTGAGTTCTGTTGACAAGGGACAAAGGGATAGAAGAGCATCAGAAAAACCTGCTTTGCTCACGTACAGATGAACAAAGTGTAGCTGCAGCTGAGTGCCAGTGGCAGGAGGGGACACCAGGGGAACACCTGCTAAAAGGTAAGTGGTGCACTGGAAGCAGTGCTCAAGTCCCAGAGGAATGGAGCAGGTGTCCAGTGCAGAGGAATGGAATGCCATGGCCTGGTGATGAATGTGGCCTGACAGTCACGTGTAAGACTGAGAGGAAGGGGTGGATTTTATTTCTAACAGGATGTGCCTTCCTTTTCCTTGAACCAGTACAATCATGACTGGATCTTACAACAACTTCTTCCGGACGTTTGAGCGGAGCACGCAGCGGGACACCACGCTGGAGGCCTCCCGCGAGAGCAGCAAGCCTCGTGCCATCCTAAAGCCACGCAAAGTGTGCACAAGTGGCAAGAGGAAGAAGGACGAAATTACCGTTGACAGTCTGGACTTCAACAAGAAGATTCTGCACACGGCATGGCACCCCGTGGACAACATCATCGCTGTAGCTGCCACCAATAACTTGTATTTATTCCAGGAAAAGGTTAACTAAGGATGGCTGCCCGTGGACAGAGTCTCGTCTCACATAGTTCAGCTCAGTTGTTTATCTGTAACAGAAGGCCTTGTTGTCCTTTCAGTGAGGAACATTGATGCACTTACTTCCCTTGAGCTATCGGAGAGCATCTGGCCTGGCTTTGAGTTCCTGGCGTGGTTCTGCCTTCGGTGGGGTGGGAGCGTCCACGCGGCTTTCGGGGAGGACCCTCCGAGGCAGAATTGGTGGACAGTGCTCAATGAGGCCAACACTCAAAACAAATGTATTTATTGATGTCTGAGCCTTCCTTTCCAGTTTATAGACCAAAAAATTTAACACCTGAGAAGAAAAAGTTGTCATAAAAGTGTAATTTCTCTCTCTCGCTCTCTCTGCTGTAATATTTGGGCCTTTCAGGACATTTCTCGTGCTTGATGCCTGTCCATTCCTCTCGGGCCCGGGCCAGGGCCTGGCCCCTGAGCACTGCGGCAGGGCTTGAGCTGGGGTCTAGGCAGGTGTCCATGGCTATTTACTCACCAACTGTACCTATAACCACACCTTCTGGTGGAAACCACTTAATAAATAACAGCCTATCAAACGTGTTCTTAGAGCTGGAGGGATGTATTCAGTCTTTTTTTTTGTATTGCATGTCCTGAGCTGGTGCAGAACAGTTCTGGTGGCACCTCTGACAGGGTTTGCCCCAAAACACCGAGTTTTTGGCAGACTAATACGAACTTTTTTGTGTAGTATTTCAGATTCTGAATTTAGAGTTTCCATGGCATTGTCATAGAGTTGGAGTTGCACTGGATTTGTTGTCAAAGGCTCTGTGTGTGCCAAGTAGGAGAAGGAAAGGGTCCTAGAAACATCCACAGCCTTAACCAAGTGTCGGCCTTGCACGGAGGGAACCAAAACATCGACACCTTCTCTGCTCTGAGGATAAACATGCAGCTTCCTGGTGCATCTCACCCTCAGCCAGAGACAGACCTGATGTGCATTATGGTTTTTAACCTTTTTAGTATTTGTCACAAAGGGAACAGTTTATTTTAAGTATTTGGTGTAGAATCTTGCATTTCCCACTGCAGTTCCAGAGCCACTCGGGGCTGTGCTGCAGCAGGGCCAGGCTGGGCTGCCCAGGGAGGGCCACGCCGAGCCCCAGCTGCCAGGACAGCAGCTGCTGGAGCTCTCTTGCTCACTTGTTTTAAGCCTTAGGTACTGTTTCTTTGTTTGTTTTTTCTTTTTTCTTCCAAAGAGGCCTAAATCACATCCCCTTCCCCCGGATGAGCCCGGGGCCACGTCCAGCAGCCCCAGCAGCCAGCGGCTGCACTCTGCCAGGTGCCTGCAGCCTGGGAACTCCTTCCCAGAGCCCCAAGCTTTCCCCCAGCCAGCCCCAAGTGTGGTTACACTCCGTTTTCCCTGGAACAAAGGCGTGTTCCGGTCCCAAGAGCAAACCGTGGCCGTCCCGCCCCTCCCGGTACCGCCCCGCGAGCCACTGGGTCCCGGGAAGGTGGGAAGGACAAAGCCTGAGGTTGTCCCAGGAAGGGTTCGGTTCAGCCAGTCCTGTCCTGCACGTGGGTTGTGACACTTTGGAACTCTGGAGATGTGGAACTGGGGGGTCGCTGAAGCGTTGATCCGACCGCGTTCCCAACGCCTGCTCGAGCCGATCCGTGGGGTTGTACATAATTGTTCAGTTCTTTTGACCAAAAAGTTTAATAAATTTTAAATGTTTACCTGGCCGTGCTCCCTGTGTTTTGCAAGATTTCCTTCTGTGTGGGAAGGAATTGGCTGGATGTTTCCAGTTGGGATGGCTGGAGTGGCCAGGGCTGCTGCCCCTGCTCCAGATGGATGTTTTTTCAGCAAATACAAGTGGAATATCTGTAAAAAGGACATGATGGAATCTTCTATTCTATAGCCCTGTTTGCTTGTACCACTTTCAATTAGCTTTTGAGGATTCTCATTTAATTTTTATCCTTTTATCTTAAACCAGATCTTAGTGTCAAGTTTGGTGAAACTGCTGCCTAGTGGAGCACCCCAGTGTGGTGAAAGGTTGTGCTCCCCATGGCAAGGGGTGGAACGGGCTGGGGCAGAGGCGGGTGGGCTTTCAGGTCCCTCCCAACCCAAACCCGGCTGGGGCTGTCTCTGCCCCAGGGCTGTGCAGCAGCTGTGGGAGCTGCACCCACCCACTGCAGGCCAGGCCATGAAATTCCACCCGCAGTCCCCGCAGTGCGGAGGGGTGAGCACGGAACCCTGCAGTGCCTCGCTGCAGTACCTCTGTGCCCCAGCCCTGCCCGGGCTGGCACCTTCGGGAGGAAGGAGCTGGGGACAATGGCAGTGAAACGGGGACACCGTGGTTTAACCCTTTCCCTTCTCCAACCAAAGCCCAAATGTTTGCTCAGCAGGGATCTGCTGCTCTGTCCCACAGGAAATGGAAGCGGCACCGGAGCATTTGGGTGCTGATCCCACCTCTGCTTTTGGCTCCAGCCTCAGGGGCAAGGTCTAGCTTGGAGGTCAGGAAGATTTCCTTCCTGGAAAGGGCTGCACAGCTGCCCAGGGCAGGGCTGGAGTCCCCATCCCCGGGGGGATTTCACAGCCCTGTGGATGTGGCACCTGGGGACATGGGGCAGTGGTGGCCTGGGCCCTGCTGGGAATGGCTGGACTCCATGGGCTCACAGGGCTTTTCCAGCTCCTCAGGACCATCAGCCCCCTGTGTTGTGCAGTGAGTGCAGGTTACCCAGGGCCTGCTGAGGTTTGCTTGATGCTGTTTCCATGGAAACTTCTCAATTCCATGTCAGGAAGTGATCAGTGGGAAAGGGGCAGGCAGAGGCCAAAAGCCTCATCAGCCCCTGGAGAAAAAGGAATGAGGAAACTCTGAGTTCACCAGGAACCTTTTTATTTAAATATATAAAACATGGTATTTTGGCAAACATTCATTTTCTCATTAAATAAGGTAAAATCACTGAAGGGAAAGGCATTGCATCAGTAAAAACCAAGGAGAAGCCACCCTGTGGTTCATCTGCCCAGGGCTGGGGTCAGGTGCAGATTTATGTGGGACGGGAAAAGCCTGTAAGCAACAGCCTGCGGTAGGTACAGCAGAGAACCTGGACTAACTGCTGGGGGTTAAATAAATGTCCTGGCAAAAGCAGCTTTTAGTAGGCACTAAATCCAAATTCTACCTCTGAACTAGGACAAACTGATGGAGTTTTACCCACGTGCTCATCTCTTCCACTGCGTCTCAACACCTTACACCTCCCCCCGAAGTGAACTAAGCAACACCCACCAGAGGAAAAGCTGCCCGGGGCTGGCTGGTGAGAGCCCCTGGGAATTCCGGATCGATCTGTAAGGCCACTCGTAGTTTGGGCTCATCCCTCCCCGTGGGGGCTGCAGGAGCAGTGACAACATTCCCTCCACAGGCACGGGAGCGGGCGGGGTGGACACGGCCCCGCACAAGGGCTGCTGAAAGCTGGCACTGATTTAAACACGGAGCTGCTCTAATTCTCAGGTACTTCACTACAAAGCACTAAGGGACATTACAGCATCTGCCACGTGCTCTTGGGGTTGATCCAGCAGGGATTGATCCAGAAGGCTCTATGTGACACGGGAGCTCCAGCATCTCCCTTCCCATGTTTAGACTAAACTAAAACAGGACACGGACAGGACACACAGGCGACGGCGCCACGACCAGCTGCCCCTGCTCTGCACCTCCCGCGCTCCGCTCTGCCGCGCTCGGCTCCGGAGCGCAGTGCCTCTAGAAGGTGCTGCTGGAAGCCGTGGTGGTCAGGCGCCTCCCGATGTAAATCCTGCGGCAGGGGCAGAGCACACGCTCAGCCGGGCTGTGTCTCGCTGCAGGGAACGCTCTCCCCGCCAGGCCACTGCCTCCGGCATTCCCGGCAGGAGCAGCGCTGCCAGCTGGAACCAAGCAGGGACAAAAGTGCTCCGGAGCCCGGCCCCAGCCCCAGCGACGGCCCCTGGCCTGGTTCCCCTCCCCAGCTCCAGGGCCCAGCTCCTGCCCCCACGCTCATGTGGAAAGGAAACGTCCCACATCCCTTCCAAGAGGGAATTTAAAAATCTACTGAGTAATTTAAAATAATATTAAATATTTTTAAATCTATGTCAGTGGAACTTTAAAATCTATTCAATATTCAAAGCTTTTTGCTTTGCTGATCTCCTAGTTGTGGGATTAAGAGTCTCATCTCCAGTGGAGCCAAGTGTTGTGTGACTACAGTTCCAGTGTACAGAATTCCTCACTTCCCTGCCTCTTAATTGTTCTGAGAAATTCCCAGCCAGGGAGAAAATCAGAAAACTTCAACCATCCAGCAATACCACAGGCAGGAAGCACTTCCTGAATAACCATCTTGGACAGAGGGAATTGGGAATCAGAATCAGGCCTCAAAGAAAGCAGTTAAAAAAATCTACTTTTTTTTTTTTTTCAATTGAACCTTACCCCAGGCCAATGGCCAGCAGGTGAGAGAGCAGCAGGGATGGAAGGAAAACCTTCAGGAATTCCGCAGAGAATATCCCCCCTTTCTTCATGACACTGGTGTTCCTCATGCTGAGCGTGGCTGTGCGCCGGGGGTGTTTGAAGAGGAACTCCCTGGATGTGGGGAAGGAGTGTGAGGTGTGTGCTCAGCCAGCAGGAGGAGAAGCTGCAGGGGCAGCTCTCAGCTCAGGAGCTCTCCCAGCAGCTGTGGCAGCACTCACTTGGGTGGGATGTTCTCGGGCCGGCTGGACCAGTCCCAGATCCAGTCCGCGTTCTTCCTCAGCAGCCGCTCCACCTCCCTCCTCCTCTCCAGGAAATCCTCCTCAGACTGCAACCAAGAGCCAGCCCCAGCGAGCACCGAGCAGGGCAGCTGGGAGCTGCCAGAGCCCCTGGCTGCAGCAGGACCACTGCCCAGGCCAGCCTGACCCCCACCTGCCCACCCCTTCTGGGAAGTGCTCACATCCCAGAGCAAGAGGGGGAGCAGGACATCCATCCTCACAGTGGGGTGAGGATGGCAAAGACCACATCCCATATTCCACATCCCATATCCCAATGTGCCCAAGGCAAAACTGCCCTGGCAGTGCAATCCCAGAGCCCAGCGTTTAATCCTCATGCACAGATCCGAAATATCCCCAGCTCCCAGCCCTGATGGACACTGGGCACAGGGATTCCTGCTCTATCCCAGCCCTGATGGACACTGGGCACAGGGACTCCTGCCCTATCCCAGCTCCCAGCCCTGATGGACACTGGGCACAGGGATTCCTGCTCTATCCCAGCCCTGATGGACACTGGGCACAGGGACTCCTGCCCTATCCCAGCTCCCAGCCCTGATGGACACTGGGCACAGGGACTCCTGGCCATGCTCAGAGCTGGCAGATGTCACTGGCAGTCCTTGTCCAGCTCCTGGCAGGGACCAGTTCCAGTCCCTGGGCCACCCTGGGCAGGCAGGTGGGCCTGGCCAGGTGTGTGCTCACAGAAGGAGCCCCCCCAGCCCCAGCTCTGGTGCAGTTACAGCACAAACGCTGAGTCAGGGCAGAGCTCCTGGCTCAGCTCGGCTCCATTCCACACAGCCCAGGCCTTGGGATAAAAATAGATCCTGCTCCCAGAATTCCAACAGCTCTTGATGCAAACACACACATGGGATGGAAATAAAACTGCCCAGGCAGCTGGAATTCTGACGGCTTTCTAACTTGAGGTTATTTGTTCTCAAAGTCTAAATAATGATCTTTAAACGGCTGAAGGGTGTTTCTGACAATATAAAATCATAATTTCCAGTAATAATTAACTTGCAGTACCACATTTAGCTAACCTAAAGCTGGGTCCTCAGAGTCTGGCAGGAGTGGTAGAAGTGATGCAGAAAAATTCACTTCCTTGAAATATTTCCTGCCTCAAAATGTTTTGTGAGTAATCTTTTTCATATTAAAAGCTAATTTATTACACTGAAGACTTCAGATTTCAGCCTGTCATCCTGCAATAAGCCCTGTATTGATTAAATATGGTCAATGTACATCCTTTCCCCCACTCTTGTTGCAAATGTGTTTATTCATTTTCCTTGCAAGGTAAACAAACCTACAAAGGGAAATCAGAAAGAACAGGGAGTTTTCCAAAGCAGCAGGTATTCAGGTTTGGTATTAATTGTTACAATACCTGGAATCAAAGCTATGATGGGCTTGGAAATTGTGTATTTTGGCTGCCATATTTAAGTGGCTCTAGAAATTCTTGATGCTGTCAAAATATCTTTTAAAATTCCTACTGAATTGGTGGAGGTGCATTTCAGCATTGGTGGGGGATGTAGGAAATGCACCCCATCAGCAGCCAAAGGCAGAGGGCAAATCCTTCTGAAAAATCTCAATCACAGACTGGAAAGACCAACCCAAAACACCCCCACGTGTCAGGAACAAACACAGCCAGCCTGGGTCTGCCAGGGTTGCTGTGAGTTGTGGAAGTCCCTTCAGCAGTTTCTGCTGTTCCTCCCCAAAGCCCAGGGAGTCAGAGCTCCCCTCTCCCCCAGCAAGGGGAGCATCTTACCTGGAAGCTGTTCTTCTCCCCACTGCTGTGGCTCTCTATCTCCAGAGCTCTGTGGCTGTCCTGGGGGGTCTGGGAGCGAGGAGGGCTGCACCAGGACAGAAGCACCAGGAGAGGAGCAGGTGAGGTGTTCTGTGACACCCTGGGAGCTGGGCACTCTGCCCAGGAGTGCCCCGACCACGGCCCAGGGGCTGCAGGGGCGGCGCTGCCACAGCCCAGCCACCAGAGTCACATCAGGCACTGCTCTGATCCCACCCCCTGCCCACGCTGCTGGGGGGCCTGGCACTTCCACAGAAACAACAGGCAGCAAAGGAGGAGTGGCAGCGGGGCTCGGTTTGAATCCCCACCAGCCAGGCCAGGCCGTTCCACGCCCCGCTGTGGAGTTTGAGTCCTGGACTTTGGGCTTTTCCAAACACAGTTTAGGCTGGAGACCTCACAGCCCACCAAAATGCAGCACACACTTTAATGGCACTGCCTGAGCCCCTGGCCCGGGGCCGAGCTGTTGTGTGACACTCCTGGACGGCCGCTCTGGTTTCGAAGCACACAGGCACACACGTGTTCGTATGGGAACACACAGGCACACACCCCTATGCTCACGTGTGCTCATATAAACACACACTCACGCAGCATTTCTGTCTCTGCCTCTGGGACACCCTTGGGAGCCCGTGGTGACCTTGGCAGTGCCCCCCCGTGCCAGCAGAGCCCCTGCTCACCTGTCACAGTGGGAGCTCTCCCTGGAGCTGCTCCTGCCCGACTCGTGCTGGGCGTCCAGCAGGATCTTCTCCATGTCCCCGTTGTGGATGGACAGCGAGGCTGGCACCTGCTCCTGGCTCCCCGTGGACACGGAGCTGCCACTGCCACTGCCATTGCTGCTGAAGTGCAGCTCCACCCAGGACCCTGCTGGGCACAAAGCAGAGCTCAGCCCCACGGCCGGAGGGCTCTGCTGCAGGCACAGAGGGCCACCACCCTGGGGCAGCCCGCAGTGACACTGCAGGGACACAGGCCAGCCCTGCCTCCCAGCTCATCAACAGCATGGAATGCAAGGGGCAGCCACTGAGCTGGGAAGGCTCACAGCGCTGGGAAGCAGCTGCTCAGTAGGACATTCTGTTTCTCTCTGCACATACAGATCTTTTCTTTTGGGATGTGTTCAATTTTTATTGTTCGACATAGGTGGCAGTCAAAATAAACTCAAGGACTTTTGCTGCCAAAGTTCAGTTATTCGTTTATTGAAATTATTTTGGGCCCAGAACCCAGGGCCTGTTTAGTGCAGCCTTTTTTCAGTGCCATTTGTAGGTGCTGCTGTTAAGCAACTGCGGGTGTGTGGCAAGGGCTGTCATGGGTTTGCTGCTAGCAGTATATTTAACACGGTCACATGGGCTTTGTTTTCCTAAGGGAGGGAATAACAACTCCCTCCTGGGCAGGGACAGCTCACTGCAGGGCCCGGAGCTGTTCCCTCCTATGGAATCCTGGAATGCTTTGGGTTGGGAGGGACCCCAAATCCCACCCAGTGCCACCCTGCCATGGCAGGGACACCTCCCACTGTCCCAGCTGCTCCCAGCCCCAGTGCCCAGCCTGGCCTTGGGCACTGCCAGGGATCCAGGGGCAGCCCCAGCTGCTCTGGGCACCCTGTGCCAGCCTTGCCCACCCTGCCAGGGAACAATTCCCAGTTCCCAATCTCCCATCCAGCCCTGCCCTCTGGCAGTGGGATGTCCTGTCCCTCCAGCCCCCCAGAAATGAGCTCAGGGAACAGAAAATACCTGAGTACACAAAAGCCAGAGGAACCCCACTGTGGAACAGATGTGGCCCAGCCCCAGCAGCGTGCAGGGAACAGAGCAGCGAGGACAGGAGCAGGAGGGCAGCAGGAATTCCAGGAATTCTGGGCAAGGATGTCTGGGGAATCAGCAGGGAAAGGAGAGGCAGGGACAGTGGTGCTCGGGCTGCTCGTGCTCAGGGAACAAAGGCACAGCAGGAACAGCTGGAGCTGCAGGGTCCCTTCCCAGGCATCCAGCAACACAGGAATGCAGGTGAGGAGAAGGCAGTGCAGGGGTATAGCCTGAAGCAGGAATGTCAGACCAGCAAAGATATCCCAAATATCCTGGCTGGGAGGAGACCGAGGGCTCCAAAATCAAATGGGAACAGCACAGAGCTGAACTGCCTCATGTGCATGAACAACACGAGTATCTCCATTCCAAATACACAGCCCACCACCTGGACAGCCAAGGTACCACAAAACCTGCTGGCTACAAACACTCCAGGCCACCGAGTTTGGAAGAGACACTTTTCTTCCAAAACCTCTTCCCTCTACAGCTGGTTTGTTGTTGTTTGGGTTTGTTTGGGAATTTTCCCCTCCACGTGACAGTGCCTGGTATGTGGCAGGGAGTGTCTTCAGAGCCAGACAAACCCTTCCCTACCCTTTCCCCCAAAATCTATGGAAGCTCAACTTGTCACCAAAGAACAATCACAACCACTAGAGCTCAAATTAAGACTTTATCTGCTGAAACCTTACTGGGTGAAGCGCTAGGAATGCAGGATAAAGCAGGGAGAGGACTGGGATTGCAGCAGCAAGAGGACAGAAGATGAGGTTTACAATTTTCCCCTTCTTTCCTTCTCCTTATGGACGCTCCTCAGAGAAGGGCTGTGCTGGAGCACATGGAACAGGCTGTGATATCATCATTTAAAGATAAAAGCAGCTGTGTTTTCATGAAGCTGGAAGCACAAACAGGCCGGAGCCCAGGAGAGGCGGTGCAGCCCGGCCAGACGAGTCCCGGGGTGGGCTCGGGACAGAGGGGTCTGTCGCGATATCGCAGCCCAGGACCCGTGTGCGAGCACAGACCAGCACTGCAAAGCGCCGGGTCAGCGCTGGAAAGCTTCATTTTCTTAAGATACAGCTTTCAGCGCTGGGAACGAAGAAGCGGAATTCCACAGACGACGAGAATGTGCCCCAGAAGCGCTAAGCCCCGAGCCAGCCGCGCAGCGTGTGGCGGCGCTGGCACTTCTCCCTTCCCCGGCGGATCCGGGGCTATCGACACCCGATCCCCGCGGCTGGCCCGAGCCCCGCTCACCGCCGGGCACATCCACCGGGCCGCCTCCCAGGGACACGGGGCGAGGGACACGCACTGCGGCGCGCACCTGCCACCGCCACCACCCAATATCGCGATCCAGAAGGGCCCGCGCGGGTCCGCCCCCAGCCCGCAGCGCCCGGGCAGTGCCCGCAGCGCCGCTCCCCGCGGCCTTACCCTGCAGGTTCTCCTCCTGAGGGCTCTGTCGCGACATGGCTGGCGGGCGGCCGGGCACGCACTGACCGCGCGCCGCCCGCCT
>VZRH01006490.1:61450-75918 GCA_013397555.1 Urocynchramus pylzowi
CACTGACTGGAACGGGGCACAGTGGGTTCTGCCCCCCTGCTCCTGCCCTGCTGCTGACACTGACTGGAACGGGGTACAGCGGGTTCTGCCCCCCTGCTCCTGCCCTGCAGCCGGCGCTGACTCGGCGTGAGGAACGGGAGGCTCAGCGCTGCGGGCACGCAGCAAGGGCTGCTGCCTCGGGAGGGACATGGCGATCGTGGAATCACAGAACTCCAGAAGGGTTTGGGTTGGGAGGGACCTCAACTCCCACCCAGTGCCACCCCTGCCATGGCAGGGACACCTCCCACTGTCCCAGCTGCTCCCAGCCCCAGTGTCCAGCCTGGCCTTGGGCACTGCCAGGGATCCAGGGGCAGCCCCAGCTGCTCTTTCATCCGTCATTGGGTGAATGCTTTTATTTTCATGTAAAATTTGATGGCAGAAACTTCTGGGTTATTGACAGAAACACACTGTGCTGTCATCAGGAAAAATTGTGAATTTTCCTGTTGTTGGATGAAGTCTTTGAAAGGTTATCGATTTGTTGCACTGCGATCCTCTGCACAGCTGGGACTCGCTCTAATCTTATTTACTTGCATGTCACAGACCAATCATGTATTGATTAATTCCCTTTAAGCCAGAAACAGTGACCATCTCCTCCATAGAATAACAAAGGCAATGATTTGGGTACAGAGTCATGCTTGCTGCTCAGACAGCTTCAACTTTGTATTTGGTTTTCAGCCCCTGGGTTGGGCCTGACATGAGGGCTCAGCCCAGCTGTGAGGGACAGGTATTTCAGGCATTGCACAGAAGTTGTTTGTAATCCCAAACCGGTGATAAACTTTCATTAGTTTAGAAATTGATAATGTTCGCTGACATTTCTTTGGTTTCTTACTAATAAAAATCACAGTAATCCACCCACTTCCTAGTACAATGTGAGACCATGGGAATTTCAGGGCTGATTTGGGAAAATGTGCCTACAACTCCTGCCAGGAGGGGACAGCCGGGGGGTCGGGCTGTGCTCCAGGGAACAGGGACAGGAGCAGAGGGAACGGCCTCAGGCTGGGCCAGGGCAGGGGCAGGGGGGCACCAGCAGGAATTTCCCCATGGAAAGGGGGGTCAGGAACTGGAACTGCCCAGGGAGGGCTGGAGTGCCCATCCCTGGGGGTGTCCAGGGAATTCCTGAAGGTGGCACTCAGAGCTCTGGGCTGGGGACAAGGTGGGGATGTGGCACTCCCTGGTCCTGGAGGGCTTTTCCAACCCGAATGATTCGGTGATTCGGTGGCTGCTGCTGTCCTGTGCAGACACAGGCTCAAGCCCTGCTGAAATCTGAGCACTCCCTGTCTCCATCCCACCCAGGGGTTGGTCATTAACCTCCCTGGCTGCCTCTGGAAATGGAACCATGTGTGTGTATCATGCTGAGCATTTCTTGGGGTCAGGTTCATCATTAACCACCCAGCTGCTCCCGCGTCCTTTCCGTGCTGCTGCTGCTCACCCAGGCTGTTGGTGTGGGACAGTGCAAGGTGTCCCTGCCCACGGTGGGGTGGAATATGATGAGCTGTAAGGTCCCTTGCAGCCCAAACCCTGCTGAGATTTGCTGGTTCTCTGATTGTGCTCCACTTGGAGAGTTAATAAAAAGCCTGTGTGTGGTGTGGTGTTGTAGCAGCGAGCCCCTGGCTGGGGAGTAATGTGCATTGAGTCCACGATTGCAGAGGGCTGATCAATCCCTTTATTGCCACCACACTATACCATACTATTAAGAAAAACCCCTTGCCCTTGCCAGACAGTCAGACACACACGTGGATCCAATTGGTCAGTGAATCCAAAACACCATCACCAGAGTCCAATTAAGAAATCACTCTTTGGTAAACAAATCTCCATAACACATTCCACATGTGCACAACAACAGGTGCAGCAAGTGAAGATAAGAATTGTTTCTCATTTTCTCTGAGCTTTCTCATAGCTTGTCACAGCTTCCCAGGAAAATCATTCTGGGAGAGAATTATGTCTCTCTCTGTTCAGAGGATATGTGATCAGCACACTGTGCCGTGTCCTGGGCCATGTCTGTCACATTCCTCAGCAGCCCTCACACGCTTTGTGCTGTTCTGTGGTGGCTGCACAGCGGGGTTGATCCTGCCTGACCTGAGCTCGGTGTCACAGGGAGCTCAGAACCTGTGCTGGCACAGCTGGACAGGGCACAAACCAGGGCTTAAAGCAAACCCAGAGTGCTGCTGGTTTGCTTCTCAGTCTTACAATGGAAGAAACTCTGACCACTTCCAGTGTGAATCAGAAAAGCAGAGCATGAAAATTCCTTCAGCTCTTCTTTGCTTACTAACTTCAGGTTTTTAAAGTCCATTCCCATTTTTGTACAGCTCAGCCCATAGAAGTTGCCAGAGGAATGCTTCTCCTGAGCACTTGCCAGCTGAAAAACAAACCCCCATTCTCTGAGTGATGCAAACCACTGCTGGGCTCTTGCTGTAGGTCACTTACAGCACCGACTGCGATGTGACTTGTTTTGCTTACAAACTCCCACAAAGTGTTGCAATTCAGCTCTAAAAATAGAAACCAGCTTTATTTGTCCCAGAGCCGTTGTTGTCACAGCTCTCAGAGCCACAGCCAGTCCTGTTGTCTCCAAGTGCCACCTCATGTCCCTGTGGCAAAGGAGAATTGAACCACCGAGCAGGGGACAGGCAGGAGGAGCACAGCGTTGGGGATCCACAAAAATAGGAACAGGTTTCTAAGGAATCTGGTTAGCAGCTGTTGGAACTCAGGACATCCCTCTGGGTGCCCTGGTCCCGAGCCCCGGACAGGGGGCTGGGGAGTTCTGGCACAAGGCCAAAGACACTTGGGAATTCGATCTTAGCCCATGGGACAAGCTGCCAACGTTGTATGAGGAAGCACAAGGCACAAAGGTTTCAGTAGAGTGACAGTGAATTGAGCACGGGGTGAAAAATAGAATTTTGGGGATTTTACTAAGGGGGTCTAGGAGACAAGATGGAGGATCTGGGCGTTGTCCTGGCCTTCTTCCTTCTTCTTCCTAGCCTCCATCTTCTGGGTGATGTTGGCACTTTTGGATTGGTTTGGGATAGAGGTGCACAGTCTAACATAGGTGATAGGTGTTGGAAAATAATGGTAAACAATGCATACGTAATTCATAGTATAAGACACGGACACAGCCCTGGGGGGGCAGTGCGCCTGAACCTGAACTGCTAGACAGAGCTCCGCGGTCAGAGAAAGAATGTTACAGATAAGGATAAATAAACAACCCTGTGAACTACTGCTAAAGAACTCCGACTCTTTCTTCAACTACTGGGCTGTGAGAAAGGACTCTTGGGGGCATCCTGACCCCAGGAAACCCGAGAAGCAGTCATGTGTTTGTTGTCCTGCCCAGTTGTGAGCTTTGGATGGAGGGAAAATGAAGATTTTCAATGCAAAGTTCCAGATACTTAGCTGTTGTTTAAGGGGAAAAAAACCCCCAGACCCTCCTTTCTAAAACTGAAACTGTGATCCAGGGTAGGTTTCTGCTTCCCAGCCCTGCACTCAGATCACTCTGTCATTCCTGTCAGCAGTTCATGGACATACACTGGGAACAGCTCCCACTCTTCTTCCCAGTCTTCACCATTTCTCATGTCAGGAAAGCACAAAATCAAACAAATACGCCCTATATCCTATTTGCTGGTAGAGAACTTTGTGGCTTTAGAACTTTGTGGGGCTGTTAGAAGTATCTTGTACCCAAATGCATTTATTTTATGCGTATTTGTGATTAGTTTCTGATGGAAAGAGGAATTTTCAGCGAGCGAGTGACTATTGACAATGGATATTTCCTCAGGGATGAGGAGCAGTGGGATACAGCACACTGGGGGTTACAGACCTCCTTTATACCCGTGTATTTCAGTCCTCAGATCGAACCTTACAGCGCCTGCCCTTCCCAGCCCTCCCAGCCTCCGCAGAGCACGCTGGCACCCAGGAATGCCATTCCTGTGAGAGGCACGCCCCAGTGCCTGCCCTGCACTTCCACAGGGGTGGGTTTCCATGGAACATGGACCTGCTGGAGTGACTCCAGAGGAGCCCCTCTGCCCTGGAGCAGGCTGGGACACCTGGGAGTGCTCACCTGGAGAGAAAGAGGCTCCAGGGAGAGCCCAGAGCCCTGCCAGGGCCTGAAGGGGCTCCAGGAGAGCTGGAGAGGGACTGGGGACAAGGATGGAGGGACAGGACACAGGGAATGGCTCCCAGTGCCAGAGGGCAGGGCTGGATGGGAGATTGGGAATTGGGAATTGTTCCCTGGCAGGGTGGGCAGGGCTGGCACAGGGTGCCCAGAGCAGCTGGGGCTGCCCCTGGATCCCTGGCAGTGCCCAAGGCCAGGCTGGGCACTGGGGCTGGGAGCACCTGGGACAGTGGGAGGTGTCCCTGCCATGGCAGGGGTGGCATTGGGTGGGATTTAGGATCCCTTCCAAGCCAGAAGAGCCCGTGATTTCATGCTTCTAGAACTTGATCCCATCTCTCTGGCTAGGAGCAAGTGCAAAGCCTGGTAGCTGTTTTTAAATCCAAATATCCTTCAATCCCCCCCCTGCCCTTTTCAGCAAGGCAGCCCTGCTCGAGGAGCAGCTCCGTGTGGGTTCCAGTTGTGCTGGACGCAGAGCTTTGGCTTCCTCATGGAGCTGGAAATGCCGATCCTGGCCCATCCTGGAGCGCGGGCTGAGCGCGTTTGGAGCAGCAGCCTCGGCTGGCTGGGAAGGGACGGAACGGAACGGAGCGGAACGGAGGGCTCTGGAGCCGGGAGCGGCGCTGATCGCGGGATGGCAGGGATGGAGGGCTCTGGAGCCGGGAACGGCGCTGATCGCGGGATGGGAGGGATGGAGGGCTCTGGAGCCGGGAACGGCGCTGATCGCGGGATGGGAGGGATGGAGGGCTCGGGGCTGGTCCCGGCAGGATGGGAGGGCTCCGGGGCTGATCCCGGCAGGATGGGAGGGCTCGGGGCCGGTCCCGGCAGGATGGGAGGGCTCGGGGCCGGTCCCGGCAGGATGGGAGGGCTCGGCGCTGACGTGCTGCCGGAGCTGCAGTGACTCCGCAATGGCTGAGCCTGCCGGCGCTGAGCTCATCCCGCAGCCTGCCGGGGAATCCTGTCCTTAGCTCCTCCGACTGCTCGGATCCGCGCTCGGGGTACGTGGTGAGCGCATTTTACTCTATGCGTGGGGGATTTTTAGTAATTTTTGTTTTATTTTCCTTCTCTGTCCTCTCAGTGCTTCCCTGGACCAATCGATGCATCACTCCTCATCTGATCCCACTGTTTAGAGGACAGAGAGGGAAAATAGAAGCATCTGCAGCAGGGATGGATTATTTTTTTAGCCTTTTGCAGTGTGAATCATAAAAATCTCTTTAAATGTGTCTGCTCGAGCAGCCTACAGGTTTTATCTGGAGTGCACTGCAGGCAGGGACTCCCTCGGTGTGCAGCATGAGCGTTTCTGCCTACCTGTGCTCCTTAATTAGCGTCTACCTGTGCTCGCTAATGAGTGCATAACTATGCTCCTTAATTAGTGCCTGCCTGTGCTTATTAATCAGTGCTTACCTGTGTAATGTATCTACAAACGTGGACATAATGTGTGATAGACAGACAGACGGATTTGCTGCACATGAGCCATCAGCAGCCTGGAGGCTTTGCAGGCTCCATTTTCAGGTGTGCTGTTTGGCATTCTGAGTCGGAGGTGATGTCCCCGTTCTCCCTGCGGGGTGGTGGAACCACGGCTCTGGTTTGCAGAGCTTTGCTCTCGGGTGCCGGGAAGGGGATGGCCCTGCCTGGCACTGGGGCCCAGCTGCCCCTTCCTGCTCCGAGTGCTCCTCAGGATTTGATGGAGCCTCTGCCGTGTGTGATGCAGTTGAAACGCCAGGGTCAGTGATTGCTGCTGAACCTCCTCTGCAGCTGCAGGTGTTGGTGTTTGGGGAAATACAGGCCCTGATGAATTGCTGTGACAATTCTGTGCTGAGCTCTGTGCCTCAGAACTGCCTCCCATGGCACTCCTGTCCTCGGAGGAAAGCAGGCTCCCCGTGTGGCAGTGCCCAAGGCCGGCTGGATGTGTGACACTGCTGTCCCTGTCCATGGTACGGCTGGGATGTGCTTCAAGGTCCCTCACAACCCAAACCACACTGGGCTTTTGATTCTATTCTGTGCTATTTAACCGAAAAAAAGAAAGTTATTTCATTTTTCTTTCCCAGCTGCTTGCTCCCTCAGTCATTTTAAATGTGATTTATCTCATCCAGATTCCTTTTCCTTTCGGTTCATGGGATGCCTCTACTGACACTGCTAAAAATGGAGACAGAGATTAGAAAACACATCAGAGTCAGGCTGACTTTTGCCTGTTATTTCACACATTGTGATGCAGCCAGAGAAATGCGTGTAGTACAAAATAATAATTTCCTGGCTAGAAAGACTCACAGCTGTCAGCCTGGGCTCTCAGCTGACATGCAGCATCCTTCACCTGCCACCTCTCTGCACTTGGGCTCCTCTCTCTTTGTAAGGGCTTGCTGGGTGCTTAATATATGCTCAGAAACTGAAAGTTTCTCAGGGCAGATTACTTTACTTTGCAGTGGGATATCTGCCTGGTTTGTGTTGGCTTTTGGCAGCTTCCTGACCCATAACCCCTTGTTCTTCACCTGCAAATACCAGACTGGTAGGAATTTTAGTGTTTGCAGTGGTGATTAAGAGGACAGTGGCACCAGCATGAGGCCACAAGAATGGCCTGACCACAGGAAAGTGCATTTGTCACCAGGGCCCTGATGGAGAAAATAACACCTCACTTGAATAAGGCTTTAAAGAATGTGCTGAAGGCTCATGGGCTGTCTTGACAAATACCAGTCTGGGATGTATTTGTGGAACTGTGTGCCTGTAAATCCTTCCCTTGGTATATGCTCAGTTGTCAACACCTCCCACATGGTGAAGTTTCACCAAGTTTCCCAGTGCACTGTCAGTTTACATGAAGAGTAAAACTTTGCTTTTTTTTTTTTTTTTTTCCCCTAAAACGTATCTCTATAATATTACTTTTTATTGCAGATGGCTTGAATTCAAAGTAGCATCAGCAAATGAATGTTAACAAGTGAAGGCCTTTAAATAATGATCTTTAACATTTTCCCTTAAATCATGTGTTCTCAGCTTGTCACCTTCTGTGCTGCAGCTCTTCATGTATGGTCAGGAACAGTGGCTCGGCTTAAATGGAAAAATAATTCAAAAAGCAAGTCCTAAAGATTTTACACATCCTGGTTGACTAGGATGTAGGATTCTAAACCATCCAACCACTCTGGGAGTGAGACTCTAACAGCACTGAACAATTTTAAGACACATAACAACGTTTGTATGAGTATATTCTATGGTAAAAGCAGACAAACATTAGCCAATACTTCAGAAATCCAAACGAAATCACTCGTGGGATCCTGTCTTTATTTGCCCACAGTGGGCCAGGAGCAGGTACCTGCATGCAGAGGAGAAGAGAGCTTCCTTCTCCCAGAGCATCGAGTGTTGGCTGCTGGAGTGGCAAAATGCTCATCCATTTCTAGCAATCATTTAACCTGGAAAGTTAATTCCTGATTTTCCTTTGCAACTAGAGCCAAATGTGCCATAAATAAACACCCAAAGGTCTCAGAGTTGAATAGAATTCTGTAGAAATGACTCTCGTGGAGAATGACCTGGTGGCAGACTTTTGAAAATCTCTTCATTGCTGTGCAGACCCGCAGCTCTTTCCAGGCACACGTGATCAGGGATTTGTTATTTGCTGCTGGTGTGGAATCGAGATGAGAGTTCAATGGATTTCATCTGTGGAGCAGAGGCATTGCCTGAGCAGAGACAGCTGGGAAAGGCTTGGGAGAATGTCTGGAGGATAAATGGGTTTTCTCAAACACACAGGCCAGCAGCAGGGTTGGAGTCTTGGCTGTCCTTAAATCCAGTAGAGATCCTGGGCTTGGAGCTATTGCACTGCTGCTGTGGTCATCCGACCTTGACAAGGTCACGTGCCAACAGGGGCTCTTTTAAAGGGTCACTTTAAGCTGCAGGAAGTGGCTTTCCTGTCCCCTCAGTTGGTGTTCCTGGCTGTGTTGTCCCTGTTGGTGGTTCCAGCTCAGCTGGCCCGGCCTGGAGGCACCGCTGCCCAGGGAGGGGCTGCCCAGACCCCGCAGCTCTCCCGCACTCCCTGGGGTGGGACCATGGGCTCCTGGCCTGGCCTGGCCTGGCCTGGGAGGGTCCCCAGAGCTCATCCTGGTCCTGTAACCATCCAGGATTTACCCAGCGTGAGGCACGAAGGGTTGAGGTACCACGGGATTTGACCAGGTGTGTTAAACGGGGTTTGTCACAAGCACTGGTCAGACCAGGCTGTAGTCACTGGCCACGGTGATTTGTTTGCTGATTTGTTTGCTCCCAGGGCTGTTGTGCTTGCTCTCAGTGTCCCTGTCCATGATCCCTGCTGCGCTGTTGTCCCCTCGGAGCGCTGGGCTCAGGGTATCCTTGTGTTGGGTTTGTGACACTTGGTTATGGTACAATGGGATGGTCTTCAAGGAAAATTTATTTCCTTGATGTGCAGGATAACAAGCAACTGGAAAACTCTCAGTGGTCAAGGTCTATCTGTTCTATCCCAGATAATGCCTGCAGTGGTTAAAAGCCTTTTCTCTCCAATCAAAATGCTTTTGGGATTTCTACTGTGGCTACTAATGACTAATTAAAAACTTGCTGTACTGGTAGATCCCAACTTTTCCCTGCCTGATGAGATTCCCTTCCACTGCAACTCTGTAAACCAGCAAAGTCCAGAGCTTTGGCAGTGCTGGTTTTGTCCCTATAAACTGGGACTGGCAATATGTGGAACTGGAATTTCTGCGTGTGCCCATTCAGGAACCAGCTGTGTATTCAGGAAAGGAGAGAAAACTAAACCCAAAGACCACCCTTTGTTCCAAAAGCTTGTTTTGATTTGTCTCTGACTGTGCTGCTAAATCACAGAACTGTGGAATGGTTATGGATGGGAAAGACCCCTGGGCTCACGGAGTTCAGCTGCCAGCCCAGCACACTGGATGCACTCAGGCACAGCAGGAGTTAAAGGAGCTGTTACCTGTTGGTCACTCAGCAGCCTCACCTGCTTCCAGCCTGAGGGAGCTCTGCCAGGCAACACTTCCTAAACAAAGGCAATTTTTTGCTTTCTTTGGTCTGGAAATTATTATTTCAAAATTCCCCTCTTACTAAAATATCAGTGTGTGTCCTAGGACTGACATGGTTTTGGCCTGATAAGGTTTTACAACCACAAATCGAGTAAAAAAACATAGTGGAGAAGCAAGGAATGCAGCAAATAAGATGTATCATGGATATGAAGAGGAATGGAAAAGCCAGGAATGCTTAAAGCCTTCCTAGAGTTGTCCTGCAGGAAATAAGAGGTGGGAATGGATGCTGAGACAGGAAAAGCAGGGGCACAGGGATGGGGAGAGTCACTAAGGCTGGTGTCAGAGTTAGCATCAAGAGCAGGAGCAGACAAATATAAACATGGCCTTTTCCCTCAAAGCTTTCCAGTTTTCTGGTGTTTTGTGAGTTTGGGGGAGTTTGGTGGTTTTTTATTATTTTGTCTGTTCAAAGGGAAAATATGAAATGGGAGTGTGTGAATGAGTTTCTTCAGCAGTGCCCAGTGACCAGCAGGATCCCAGACTGGTTTGGGTGGGAAGAACCTCTGATTCCACCCCCTGCCATGGGCAGGGACGCCTTCCAGTAGCCCAGGTCGCTCCAAGCCCTGTCCAGCCTGGCCTGGAATGGCAGGAGAGGGTCAGACTCAGCGTGGCACTGACTGAGGTGGCACATCCCAACCCCTCAGGGAAAGTGCGCAAACCCCTTGGAACACCCAGGGGAGCTCTGCTGTTGTGCAACACAAGGCTCAAGGAAGGACTTGTGTAAGTCTGGGGGAGGAGTCTTAGTGTAAAACCTTTTTCTCCTCCTTCCCCTGTATGGGTGTGAGGGTTCTTTTTCCTTCCAAGAGTTGGGCTGAGGTTTGGATGTGTTTTGCTGTAAGAGCAGTAACAGTTCCATGAGGGGAACAAGTCGTTGGTTAACTCGGTGCTCTGCATAAACATGTGAAACTAAAGAGAAATAAATGCTCTGCTAAAAATATCATTGCTGTTGTTTAAAAATAAGCCAGTCAACAACTGAATTTGGGACTGAAGAGTATTACCCAGGCACGAATGTTTCCTTTTCTGCTTCTGTTTCCGTGTCAGTCACCGCGGGGGTATCAGGGAGTGTCAGGAGCAGACGTAGCTCCCGGGAAGGGATGTCTGCACAGGCAGGGATGTTCTCATACATCCCCAAATCGGGAGTGAAGGGCAGCAGCAAAGATCCAAGGGCTTGTTAAAACAACAGCCGCAGCTTTGGGACGCAGTTTGGAGGTGGTGTTGTACACCACACTCAGTGGCACCAGGTCATTCGGTCCCTAGTGAGCCCTGGCTGTGACCAGCATGCTCCAGCTTTGCTGTACCTGTGGCTTTAGGAACATTATTTCATGGCTGCTTATTTCATATTAATGACACTCATCTATTTAAAGTAACATGCGTGCCAGCTTAGGTCCTTCCAGCTTCCCTGGAGTTCTGAATTCCAAGCTGGCTTGACTCACATACAGTAAAATTTTTCGAGATGTTTTTTCATGTTCTCTATCCCCCAGATGAGTTTTGTTACATCTAAATTTAGGCCATCAGCCATGCAGGCCTGGTAGGAGTCATTTGTTACCCCAGTCATTATTTCGTTGCTGTTGTGTTTTCATGCTCAAACCCATTGCTGGGCCTGGCTTGTGTCCTGCCCACTGCTGACAATAAAGTGTATTGAACAGCAGAACTGTGAAGTGGAAACCTCGCAGGGCCAAGCTTTCCCCTGGAGATTAGAACCTCGTGTCATTTCCTCTGCAGCCCCCAACAGGCCCATGGATTCCCACACACGCCTTAGTGCAGGGAGTGCTGAGCACTCGAAGCCAGCCTGCTCTCAGAAATGTGTCACTGTCTAAGTTGTTGTCTCCTCGTGAGCAGAGGGCTGGGAGAGAGCTCAGAGAGAAAAGCTCTGTGTGAAATGTCACATTTGGCAGCCCTGCAGCACCTCTTCAGAGTCTCATTTGGATCCTGAAATATTTGTAATATTCTTGCTGGGATATGGGATTTGTTTTGGTTTTTTTTAAAAAAATTGCAACACATCGACTTTGAAGATGAAACATAAAAATTATTTTTAGCATTTGATGCTAAGTCATCAGAGATGATAAAGGAGAAAGAACAACATTTATAGCTCCCTTCTCTTTGGCAACAGCAGAAAAACCCCATCCTCCTTCCTGGCTGAGTAAGGAGCTTTCCTCAAAGTTGACCTCAAATCCCACCCAGTGCCAGCCCTGCCATGGCAGGGACACCTCCCACTGTCCCAGCTGCTCCCAGCCCCAGTGCCCAGCCTGGCCTGGGGCAGTGCCAGGGATCCAGGGGCAGCCCCAGCTGCTCTGGGCACCCTGTGCCAGCCCTGCCCACCCTGCCAGGGAACAATTCCCAATTCCCAATCTCCCATCCAGCCCTGCCCTCTGGCACTGGGAGCCATTCCCTGTGTCCTGTCCCTCCATCCTTGTCCCCAGTCCCTCTCCAGCTCTCCTGGAGCCCCTTTAGGCCCTGGCAGGGCTCTGAGCTCTCCCTGGAGCTGCTCCTCTCCAGGTGAGCACCCCCAGGTGTCCCAGGCTGGCTCCAGAGGGGCTCCAGCTGCAAAATAGGGCTTTAAAATTCTTGATTTTAATTAAACATAAGTGCTTCTAAAAATTCAAATGCCATTCTAAAACATTTCAGTTTCATTTTTGACAGCATCTCAATTTCTCATCTTAATGTTTTGACTAAAATGATTGAGAAATAAATCCATCACCATCCATCACAAAATGCTCCAGGCAACAAAATTCGCCCCAGCAGCTGTGTGGGGTGGTGGGGTCCCCATCACTGGAGGTGTCCAAGGAATTCCTGGAGGTGGCACTCAGAGCTCTGGGCTGGGGACACGGTGGGGATGGGGCACAGGTTGGATTCCGTGGGCTTGCCCTTCTTTTCCAGGCTAAACGATTCTGTGATCCTGTGTGCCAGGCACTGCCCTGCGCCGCAGCCCGTGGGAGCTCCCTGGAAAGCTCAGTCACTGATCTGCAGCAGTTATTGCAGTTTCTGCCCTTTTTGAAAAGGAAAAGGAAAGGCAGAAGAGCAGCGGGTTTGGCCTCCATGGCAACGGCGGCGGCTGCGCTAGGCTGCGCTAGGCCGCGCCGGGGGAAGCTCCCGAGGATGTGTTTGTTTTCAAAATCTGCTTGGTACAAGCCTGTCTGCCAGAGAAAAGTGTCGTGTTTTCCTTAATGCAGTGGGGAGAGGGCCGTGTCAGTGTGCAGGGCCGAGCAGGGATGGGCAGGGCCCTGGGATCCTGCCGGGGACAGGCCTTGCCCTGGAGTGAAGGGGAGCAGGGCAGGACAGGGAAACTGAGCACTGAAAGCCCCTGTTCAGCTCCAAACAGGGCACTTCACTGCCATCCCCTCTGGTTTATTTCCTGGAGTGAAGGGGAGCAGGGCAGGACAGGGAAACTGAGCACTGAAAGCCCCTGTTCAGCTCCAAACAGGGCACTTCACTGCCATCCCCTCTGGTTTATTTCCTGGAGTGAAGGGGAGCAGGGCAGGACAGGGAAACTGCACTGAAAGCCCCTGTTCAGCTCCAAACAGGGCACTTCACTCCCATCCCCTCTGGTTTATTTCCTACTCTGCTGGAAGGTTCCCAGCCCATGGCATGGGGTGGAAGTGTCCAAGGCCAGGCTGGACATTCTACCTGGGATGGTTGAAGGTGTCCCTGCCATGGCAGGGGTGGAGTGAGAGGAGCTTTGAGATCCTTTTCAACCCTAACCAACCTGGGATTTGAAGGATGTAACAAATACAAGGGTCAGACTGCTGAAAGAAAGGGCTGAGTTGGAGATGGAGAGGTGACAGCCTTTCCTTGGCCTGTCTCCCCTCCCAGAGGTGTTGCTGGTGTGTAATTAGGGGCAGTCTGCTGGATTCTGGCCTTGGGGGGGTCAGGGCTGGTGCCCCCTTCCCTTTGAAGCCAGGCCAGTGCACGGAGCTGCTGTGAGCATAGCTCTGGCAGCAGGAGCACAGCCAGCCCTGCTCTCCTGGGGGTTTGGAGGCTCTTTTAAATTGGAATTCTCTAGTGCTTCAGGCTAATATTGATTTTTTTTTCCTGGTTTTATTATTTTTTTTATTGAAGTATTCACCTCATGTCTCCTGCATGACATGAAAATTTCATTCTTCTGCTTTCTTACTCATTCACTCATTGAATCCATTCTAAAACTCTCAACTGCACCTTGTATTTCTCTTTTTAAAGAAGATGCTATTCATTGGTTCACACTTGAAAACTGTACCTGATGGTCACTAATTTTTTAGTGGTTTGAACAGATTTATGTCTGCAGAGATGTCAGAATTCTCTGTGTATCTCTTCTGTATGTATGTCTTCTGTATCTCTGCTGCACCAACTTCTGGCTGCTGCTGGAGCACCCTGTATCTCAAACCCTGATGGTCAGAAGCTTCGTAACCTTGAGGACTTTGTTAAATCCATGGAAATTTGCAGGATGTGTTTGGGATTCAGTGGTGCCAGCACAGGAAGGAAAACAAGACAGTCCTTTTATGTAAATGGCATCTGCATTCTTGCTTCTAATTAAAAAATCGAAGGGAAAAGCTTTCTGTAATTAAAGGACGTGTTTGCTGATTTGTCAGAGGCTGGACTCTGGAGCAGTTCTGGTTGGATCATTCTGAAGTACCTCCCAGCTTTCCCTCTCCCCAGGAACAGGCTGAGCATTCACCTTTCCCTGGTCGTAAACGCCAGGGCAGGGCAGGGCTGAGCAGGGACAGGACAGCGTCCGTGTGCCCGACCCGGGCTGCTGGGCCTGCAGCTGTGGCACTCCTGCAGACACCTGCCCAGGTGTGGGGTGGTGCCAGAGCTGGGGGATACCCTGGGGCGGGCTGGGGAGTTCATGGGGTGTGCCAGCTGCTGCTGCTGAGCTGCTGCAGCTCGGGGCCGTGCCAGTGGCAGCCGCAGGTTGCCCAGCAGTACCTGTGCTGCTGCCCAGGCAGGCTCAGCCTGGCAGACGGGGATCTCAGCCCTCCTGCTCACCTGAGACCCCGCTCAGGGACCCCCTGGGCTGTCCCTCCGTGCTGTGGGCAGGGCAGGGCGCGGGGAGGCGGCAGGGGCTGGCCCATGGCCCATGGCTCAGGGCTGTGCCTGGGGTGAGGAGCTCTTTCCCTGCAGCCTGTGGAAAGGCCGGAGGGACCTCCCAGAGCCAGCCCCACTCGTGGGGCACTTGGCATCCCTGCCAGCCTGCCGGGGCTCCCTGGGCAGGGGCTCCCGTTCCCATTCCCGTTCCTATTCCCGTTCCCATTCCCATTCCCATTCCCATTCCCGCTCCCATTCCGTTCCCATTCCCGTTCCCATTCCCGTTCCCATTCCCGTTCCCATTCCCGTTCCCA
>VZRH01006490.1:84916-122527 GCA_013397555.1 Urocynchramus pylzowi
CAGGCTGGGCCAGGGCAGGGGCAGGGGGGGCACCAGCAGGAATTTCCCCATGGAAAGGGGGGTCAGGAACTGGAACTGCCCAGGGAGGGCTGGAGTGCCCATCCCTGGGGGTGTCACCTGGAGGTGGCACTCAGAGCTCTGGGCTGGGGACAGGGTGGGGATGGGACACAGCTGGGACTCCCTGGGCTGGGAGGGATTTTCCAGCCCCAGGGATCCCAGGATTGGATTCTGTATGTGAATCCATGGGATCTGCATGTGAAGGAAATGCACAACAGAGCCCTGTGTGCAGGACAGTTCATGTCTCTGCCTGCTCACTCCTTTTCCCATGCAGCTCCCAACAGGTTTCCTTCTCACCTGCAGCTGAGTGAGTGAGGCACTGTTTATGTGGATATATGACAAATGTTTTTGTGGATATATGACAAATGTTTATGTGGATATATGACAAATGTTTATGTGGATAAAGCCCAAAGCACAGCTCCAGCATGGGACACAATTGCATGGCTTAGCATGAAATTCCTTTTCAGAGGAAAACTCATTTTCTTGCATTTGGATCTCTAGGCTGGTGCAATCCTAAATGGAATGTGGATATTACTCATATGAGGAAATGGGAACTCAGCCATTACATTTTCTTTCTATCATAGTATTTCAAGGTGCACCAGAGGCTCAAAAAGGTTTGTTTAATCTAATAAATCAGAACAATTTGTCAAAACCCGAGAACACCAGTGCTTGCAGGGTTGTGTCAGACCTTGGAAATGTTCCATATTTGTAATAACAGTGTTCTGCTTTCAAACATTGGTACCCTGGGTAGGGATTAATTCGCTTATTTTTAAGCACGGTGAAACATTCATTTCTGCAACTTCTACCTAGAAAACACATTTCCCAATTAGTCTTGATGTCTGAATTGCAAGTCAGGAGGCAAAGGGAGCGCTGAGCCCTGCTCAAGGCAGCTCTGATGCATTATTGATGCTGTTTTCAATATCAAACATGCCAGGAATCAGATGCATAATCTATTCTCCCAGCATCAGAAATATCATGACCTTTCTGTTCTGTTAAGGTGATGTGTCTGATAGCTGCCCCTTCTATGTAACTCATTGGAAACATAAAGAAAACATCCAGGGGCAGGTGAGTGGTTTTCCAGGGAACATCTCCTGTGCCCAGTGCTGTGGGGAGGGGGAGCTGCTCTGTCCCCTGCAGGCTGGGCCCTGTTGAGGGTCTGTGCTCAGGGGCCTCCGGAGGTCCCCGTGTGTCCCCAGTGGCAGAGCAGAGCCTGGAGCAGCAGCCCCGAGTCCCCTCAGCCTGGGAGGAGCCACCTCCTGCCTGCTGCTGGCTGGGGACTGTTTCTGTGGCATGTTTTTCTCCCAGTATTTGTGATAAATATTCTGTCAGGCCTGGCCTGGCAGTTGGCCCCGGGTCCCAGCTGTGCCCAGGGCGTGCTCCAGCAGACACGGCTGCTCCTGCTGCAGGGCCACACTCGTGGGAGCACAAGCCACCACTGTCATGGCTCCAACAATGGCACTTGTCCCCCTGCACACACACAAGGCCGTGGCTGTCCCTGGGAGCTGCCGTGCCCCGTTCAGCCCTTTCAGTTCCTACCCTGGGAACAACAACCCAGCCAGTCCAGCTCTGCTGGGGCAGCTGCCAGGGCTGAGCTCTGCTGGCCCCAGCACCATATATATACACACACATATATATACACACATATATATACACATATATATACATATATACACACACAAATATACATATATACACACACAAATATACATATATACACACATATATATACACACATATATATATATACATATGTATGTATACACCTGGCTGCAGCATCACAGCTGGGCTCTGCCATCCCTCTCACGCTCACATCCCCACTGCTGTGCAAAGGGAAGGCTGCACCACCACCTCCCCAGGCCCCCCACCCCTTAAAGAGGGGCTGGACATTTGTGACATTTGTGATGTGGTTTGTTGGGCTCGGTGGTCATTCCTGGACTATCCTGTGCAGGCCAGGAGCTGGAGTTCAATGGCCTAAGAAGATGCTTGGCATGAAGTGTGTCAATTCATACCGTTATGCCTTCGTAACATTTTAAAGAAAATTAAAAAGCTGCAACACTGTCAGTATCAGGATCTGTGCTCTACAAATTGACCTCAGACAGAATCCCCACCCAGCGAACTCTGCTCCACAGTACCAGCTCCTGAGTTCTCTTTTCTGTAGGCACACAAATGTAAATTCTAGCAGCTCCTGTTAGTAATTACTCTCTCAAATCCCTGTACCATTCAAATGATGATTTGTCTGCCATTCATGTGGAAGCAGTTAAAGCTTGCTGGTGGCTGCTTCTCTTTTCCTCAGGTTGTGAACTAACCTGACTCACGCTGCCTCTGCCTTTGGAGGGAATCCTCTAAGAAAATAATTGTAATGTGCACAAAGGCCTCATTCGCTGCAGCAGGTACAACTCTGTGCCTGTGGCTACAGGCTGCCCCATTTTTTATCAATAAAGAAAGAGGGTTTTAAATCTCCATTGGTGTGTTGTGTCTGCTTGCACAAAGCAGCAAGAATCTTAAATGTGAAGAACATGTACTCATGTTACAGATTTCTCAGGCAACACCTTTAAAATTTAATTTATTTCTATTTCTTTGCCCAATCAAACATGCTTCTTTTTATAGAAACTTCCAGGCTCCAAAGTCAGGCATCAGCCTGAGAAACAGCAGAACTGGCACTGTTTGTACCACCTTGGTTTGGACAATTAATATCAGGAGTGTTATTTTATTCTCCCACTTCTTTCTCCAGGTCTCAGCCTCCCTCCTCCCCTCTGACCCAATGTCCTAATGATTTCTCTGGCTTTTGGCAGCTCTGCCCTCCCAAACTCCAGCCCTCTCCCAGCCTTATATCCCATTTTTGTACCCCCGGAGCAGGTGCCTCCCTTGGCTCTTTTCTCCCTGATAGATTCAGGCTTTTGCTCTTAGAATTCAAACCAGGCTTTTTTTTATTACGATGTTGTTGTGGAGGTTGGTTCTGTTGCTGTTTTGCTGCTACAGTTTGTGGTTACTCTCTCCTTGCAGGTGCCCTGACCTGCTGAGCCCCATCCCCGTGCCTGGACAGGGACAGTGCCTCTGCTGTGGTCGGACCATGAGGGACAGACCGAGGCACTGAGGGTCACCAGCCAGGAGCATTGCTACCCACGTTAACAGGATTGCTTTGAAAAGGTTGGAAATGTTTTCCCAAATCTGAGCACTTTTTAATGGAACTTTGTAGTATGACCATCCCGTGATTCCATGATTCTATGAAAATAGAATAGAAATAAAATCCTCCTAGTGGTTGCTGTCTCTGAGCCGTGGCGGTGCTGGGGACTGGTGGGTGGATGTCCCTCTTGAACATCCACATCCTCTGCCTGTGTGGGTCCCACATCCTCTGCCCTGTGTGGGTCCCACATCCTCTGCCCTGTGTGGGTCCCACATCCTCTGCCCTGTGTGGGTCCCACATCCTCTGCCCTGTGTGGGTCCCACATCCTCTGCCCTGTGTGGGTCCCACATCCTCTGCCCTGTGTGGGTCCCACATCCTCTGCCCTGTGTGGGTCCCAGGACAATAATTGCCCAGATGCAGGAACAGGACACCGCCTGGCAGGAGGGCGCAGCCGGGGGGACAGGCCCTGCTGCCAGGGAACGAGGGGTGGGACAAGAGGCTGCATCAGAGGAGGTTCAGGTTGGACACTGGGCTACACTGCTCCATGGAAAGGGCTGTCCAGCCCAGCTGCGAAGCCTCCATGCCTGGAGGGATGTAAAAGCTGCGTGGATGCGGCCCCTGGCAGCGCTGGGGGAAGGGCTGGCCTGGATGGTCCCGGGGGACCTTTGCACCCGCGCAAANAGGCCCTGCTGCCAGGGAACGAGGGGGGGGACAAGAGGCTGCATCAGAGGAGGTTCAGGTTGGACACTGGGCTACACTGCTCCATGGAAAGGGCTGTCCAGCCCAGCTGCGAAGCCTCCATGCCTGGAGGGATGTAAAAGCTGCGTGGATGCGGCCCCTGGCAGCGCTGGGGGAAGGGCTGGCCTGGATGGTCCCGGGGGACCTTTGCACCCGCGCAAAGCCGGGGTAGCACACTCACCCCGGGAATGCAGCCCCTGCGGGCGGCCCTGGGCCGGGCTGGGCGCCGTGTCCCCTCCCGGCGGTGACAGCGCCGTCCCTCCCTCCCCGCAGGCCCCGGACGATGTAGAGCGGGCGGCGAGCAGCGAGCCGGCGGGGCCGGGCCTCCCTCACCATGGCCAAGAGGGGCTCCAGCAGCCGCGCCAGGGGGGACAAGCCCGACGCCTTGGCCGCCCTGCAGGCTGCCAACGAGGAGCTCAGGGCCAAGCTCACCGACATCCAGATCGAGCTCCAGCAGGAGAAGAGTAAGGTGGGCAGCTTCCCTTCCTGTGAGCGCCGCGCGGTGCCGTTCGCAAAGGTCAGGAACGCCAGAATCTCTCTGCTGCTCCTTCTCTTTCCCTTTTGCACTAATTTCATTTGGGTTTTCAAACTCCTCCAAACCGAGTGCTTACCCAGATACACAGTACTAAACCTCAGCTCTGTCTCCTGCACTAATTCCCAAATTCCAAGGAGGCACAGCTTCTCCCTCGGCCTTTGGGAGAGGGACAGCAGATGGGCCCGGAGCCTCAGCTCTGAGAGCTTCCAGCTCCTGCCCTCAGATCACTGCTCAGCAAGAGCGTGGAATTAGCTTTTCCCCAGTTCTCCAAATCACTTTCCACTGATAGACTCTGGGGGGTTTTTGGTTCCAGAATAGAAACGTGTTACCATGCAGGGACGAAATGATAGTCTGCACTTTTCCGTGAATTTGCATCACTATTAGTCATTTTAGACCATGGATCTGACACACAGGTATAAATAAATAGAACATCTGTAGATCCTTTTGCTGTGAAGCAGCATTTGCAGCTTTAAGGCTGAGGACTTTGTTTTCCTTCTCCCTGTCCTTCACAGCCACTTCTGGCCGTGGCTTCTCTAGACTTTATGGCATGGTTTTAAATTGAAACATCACTTGAGCCTTGTGTGGTCAGGTACAGTCAGTTATTTCTGCTGAATAATTCATCGCTTAAAAAGCGACGAATCTGGTAAAATGATCTGGTAAAATGCAGCTGCTTGGGGCTCCACAGGAGCTTGCACAGAGATTTTTGTGTCCTGCCTGTGCACGTGCAGCTTTGGCCTGCGTGCCTGAGTGTGCCAGAGTGATGGCCTTGGCATCTGATTTTTCCCTTCTTTTGGGGGTAATGTGCTGTGAGAGCTCCTGCAGAATAAAGTAAGGATTGAAAATACTATACTTTTTTGATTTTCCTTACAGGTCAGCAAGTTGGAAAGGGAGAAAAATCAGGAAGTGAAGCAGATCAAGGAGCACGAACAGCATAAAAGCACAGTGGTGGTCACAGAGCTCAAAGTCAAACTTCATGAAGACAAAATGAAAGAGCTCCAAGCTGTCCGAGAAACTCTTCTGAGACAGCATGAAGCTGAGCTGCTCAGAGTCATAAAAATTAAAGATAATGAAATCCAGAGACTGCAGACCCTGCTCAACGCTGTGCGTGACGGGGCCCCGGACAAGGTGAAAACGGTGCTGCTCTCCGAAGCCAAGGAGGAGGCCAAGAAGGGCTTTGAGGTGGAGAAAATCAAAATGCAGCAAGAAATTTCCGAGCTGAAGGGGGCTAAGAAGCAGGTGGAGGAGGCTCTGACGATGGTGATCCAAGCTGACAAAATCAAAGCAGCGGAGATCAGGAGCGTGTACCACCTGCACCAGGAGGAGATCACCCGCATCAAGAGGGAGTGCGAGAGGGAGATCCGCAGGCTGGTACGTGCTGCTCTGCTCCTCTAACTCTGCTCCTGCTAGGAAAGGATCAGTCCTGGGCTCACTGCCTGGCTGTGGAAACTCTGGGGCTTGCTCCAGGTCCGTTCACATTTACTAGCAGAAAGGGCAAACTGGTTTTTAAAAGTGTTAGGATGTTTTGTGAGAAAGTTCTTTATCCACGTGAGAGCCTGTGGATGTTGTTCACATCAAAGGTCTCAGGAGGAGCCCTCGTGTTCCTGGCTGGTCAGGGGAGTGCTACAACAGTTATGTGTCTTGGGTTGTGCTGGTATTTCCTCACCAAGCCTTCCTTCCTGAGCCACCTTGGTCCCTCCCTTTCCCTGCCTTTGCCAGTTCCCACGAACATCCCATAGTGAGGCTTACACAATCCCAAATGTTCTTTTTCTGCACCCCAAGTGCTCCCCACACAGCAGGGCATTCAGGGGGAGCTCCTCTCCTGCCCACCGTGGTGGTTTTCCCCAGGACAGGGGCTGGTTCTGCTCCTCTGTGCTCCCACCTGGGCAGGCTGCTGGGCTCTCACCTGTCCCTGCTCACCTGTCCCTCAGGGCCCCTCTGTGTGGCTGCTCAGCCTGCCCTCACCTAACCCAACACTTGGTCCTCAGCTGAGCAGCTCTCCACTCTCAAAGGCAAGAGCTTCACACCTGTGGCTTTGGAGTTTTCCTCTGGCATGTGTGGGACCTGGGAGGTTGGAAGGGGTGGTGGTGGTGCTTGGAAAAGGGGGGAAATCCTGGTGGGAGGGAGCTCGCTCACAGGGAAGCCTTTGCAGCAGAGCCTGGCAGGGCACCAGCACCTTGTGGGGCTCAGGGGTTCATGGCTGCTGTCTCAGCCCCTGCCTCGTGACCCCACTCCTGAGTCCCTGAGGGCTGCTGCCTTGCCCAGGGGGCTGGGGACACACCCAGGCCCTCCTGATGTGTGTTTTGGGTCTTGTCTCAGTACCTGTGTGGTGTCACCATCATTTTGTGTTTGCCATGCTGCTGTACAGCCCTCAGTGTCCTGGAGCAGACCCATCCAGGTCTCTTGTAAGTCATGAGCCCTTAGCTGTTATCCAAACCCTAAATACATTTAAAATGCCCAAAGAGCTTGCAGTCTGGCCCCAGATCAAAGGCTGGCAGTGTGACCATGCTGCAGGGACCCCCTGCAGGACCTCTTCCCCTGCAGGATGCTGGTACAGCATCACCTGAGCCCTGACCCCCAAAGGGCCTGGCAGGGACTGACACCCCAGCAGTAGAGTGTCCCCTACCTTTATTTAGCCTCCTCTTCTCTCAGACTTTAGGCTACTAAGGTTTTTTTCATAGATTATTTTATTTTTATGAAGAGGATATTAAAAGTAATTTATAACAAACTGCTCTATTGATGCTGTTCAAATATCCTGCAGTGTAAGTACCTTCTCCTCTAACCATACATCAGTGGAGCATTGATTTCATACAGCACAGTGAATGAGGGGCTAATGCACATCCTAAATAAACTTGCTGCATCACATGGAAAGTCCCCACTAATGGCCTTTAATGTAGAAGCTGTAAAATAAATATGGTCTTAGTTATAGGGAGCAGAGTGGTTCAACAGGATGTTATCTAAACTGCCTTTGAAAATCAAACTTTTTAAAGGTTCCTGCTTGAAAGAATGACATTGGCTCAGTGCACCAATGAAATGCCCTGATGCCATGATTTCACCAAGCCCTGAGTGCCTCCTGGGTGGAGTCAAGGGCTCTCAGCTCCATGGACCCCACCTCAGTGATTTTGGTGGGAGCTGGTGGCTCCAGGCACCTCGTGGGGAGGGCCCTGGTGTCTGAGGTGAAAGGCTGTGCAATTCCTTGGTAACAGAGAAGCAGGGATTCACTGACTCAGCTTCAGGGCGTTTTCTGTGCTTGCATTGACTGGCAGTCTGTGACAGGAGCAGAGGGAAGGGCCTCAGGCTGGGCCAGGGCAGGGGCGGGGGGGGCACCAGCAGGAATTTCCCCATGGAAAGGGGGGTCAGGAACTGGAACTGCCCAGGGAGGGCTGGAGTGCCCATCCCTGGGGGTGTCACCTGGAGGTGGCACTCAGGGCTCTGGGCTGGGGACAGGGTGGGGATGGGGCACAGCTGGGACTGGAGGGTCTGTGATTCTGGGTATTCTCCAGATAAACCCCAGCTCTTCACTGCAGTCATTCAAACCCCAGCTCTTCACTGCAGTCATTCAAACCCCAGCTCTTCAGTGCAGACATTCAAACCCAGCTCTTCAGTGCAGTCATTCTCAGGGCCAGGGTGGGTGCCACAGGCTCCAGCCCATTCCCATGGAGCAGGGCTGACAGCTCCCAGCACTGCAGGCAGCACAGGGAAGGCAGTTGGGTGTTTTCAGGTGTGCTCAGGCTGCTCTGAGCCCGGTGCTGGGCTGGCACACGTGGCTGCTGCACAGGCTGGTTCAGCTAGCCCACTTCAGCTGGCCCTGGCTCACAGCCTCAGGGGTGGCTCTGCAGGAGATGAAATCCCCTTGCAGATGGTAACCAGTATGTGTGGCAACAGCCTCCTTTGGAGAGAACGTCTAATTTTAGTCAACCGTTCTTAAATTTCAGTTTGTGCATTTTGAACCACCTTAAAATACTGCACGGCTGTGTTTGATGACATTTGTAAGGGCAGGAGCACTCCCTGCTTAGCCTGTGCACAGCCAGGGGAAGCAGCTCTCAGCCTGGAGTGTTCCCCAAGCCTTGCTGCTTGCTAAGTGGGGACCAAAATTCAGGGTGCAAAAGAGCATTTAAACTTTAATTAACTCTAGGTTGGTCAGGAAGGAGATGTTCTGCACAGCCATGGCCACTGCAGCCTCCTCACTCCCATCTGCTTTATCAGGGAACTGAGAAGTCAGAAAAACTGAGGAAATGGGATTTGCTAGGTCCTGGGGAGTGGTTATTTTCAATCTAGATAAACTTTAGTTGATTATGAGTAGCAACAGCTTTATTAACCTGCAGCAATGCCCCTGTGAGACCACTGGGCATGGAGAGCTTCCCGGCTCCCTCACGGCAGTGCCACCCACAGCCAAAGAGGGATCAGGGTTCTGAGCACCACCCTGATCCTCTGTGCTCTCAGGGACCCTGAGCTCTGCCAGACTGTGGTAAGTTAGTGAAGATGTCTCATGTGAAGGGTGGGATCAGATAAAAGGGTAGGAAGCTGACTTTTAAAATATTGATTTTATTGGTGATTGATTTAGTCTTTACCCTCTGCTTTTGATTCCCTCGTGTGTTGAGAAACCCCCAAACCTGGGATTATAAAGGTGGCTCAGCACCTGAAAGGTAGACGCATATTCAAGGTGAATTGTTCCTTCTTCCACCTGTGGATTTTTTAGTCATTTTGTGGTTTGACCCTCATTTACCACATTTTTTTTCCAACTAAAGCTGGGCTGAAGGATTTTGGTGTATATAAAAACCAGACAACATTACTCCTATGCTTAGGAGGGTCAGGAAACCTCCTCACTCTGAGAGATTCCTTTCATGTCTCACAGGCCAGCTTTTTACAGCATTTTTCTCTGTGGACCTAAAGAAGGAGTTAGTATTTCCTGGGCTGTAACCACACTGTTGTTGTGCTACAGCACACCCAGCACGGGGCTTGGGCTGGGCCTCTGGGAGAGCTTGGCAGCTGTTGTGGGGTTTGTGCCTGCACAGGAGCCCTGCACAGCCGTGCTTCATCCACGGATTTACCAGGGCCATTTACTGATGGCTGCGCTGGGCTGGGGCCCAGCTGAGCTTCCAGGACCCTCCCAGCCCCAGCCTGCTGGGGTGCTGTGCTGTGGGTGTCGGTGCCCCAGGACGGGGGGCAGCGGGGCTGGCTCTGGAGAGGGAGGGGGACAAGCAGGGTGTCTGTCCCCCGTGCCTAAGCCCTTCTCCCTCCCAGGGCTGGCACACCCCAGGGCCACCCTGTCCCCTCCCGCCTGGGCATCTCATCAGCCGGGTCCCAGCGCCCTGGCAGTCCCATGGAGGCTGGGACAGGTCTCCTGACACGTCCTGATGCCAGCTCAGACCGTGGGGAGATGTGCCTGCACTGGACGGGGGTTCTCCTCTGTGCCCCCTGCCCGGGGGATGCCTTTGCTCCCAGGCACTGGCAGCTCCAAAGGCCATTGCTGACAGCATCTGTCAACTTGCAAGGGACCCAGGAAGATTGCAGGGACAGATGTCCCAGGCGGGACCCTCCAGCCTGGGTTTGAGTGAGGATGGCAATAACAACTCCAACAGAGTCAGCTCGGAGCCTGGAGCAGCACATCGCCCTGAGCACGGCTGCTGCTCTGTCCCGGGCACCAGCTGTGCCGGGGCTGCCTGCAGCGAGCAGACACATAAATATTCATCAATAGTCATAAATATTCATCCAGCTCTGGCGTGCAGCGGCGCCTGCCAGGTGGGTGGGTGGATGCTCCTGCATCCAGCTCCGGAGCAGCAGGCAGGCTGGGAGCAGGGAGAGCAGCCAGAGCCCTGGTCCAGGACCGGCCCAGCCCAGCACGGCCCAGCACGGCCCAGCATGAGGCCAGGCCGGCCCGGCCCGGGGGCTGCGTGCCCACGGACCCGCACCGCTGCCAGTGAGTTCTGGGGCCCTTGCCCTGCCTGTCCTTCCTCCTCCTCTGTGTGCTGAGGGACATCTTTCCCTCCCATCTGTGCTGTTCCCACGCTGTCTCTGTCTGTCAGTGGGCTGCAGGCACCAAACTTGTGCATGTGTCATGTACGGGAATTTACTCAGGTGAAGGAAGATGCCAATGCTGATGTTTGCTTGTGGTTTATGAAGGTTATGTTTAGGGATTTTTTTTTTTCCTGGAAAACAAACCATTAGTGAAATGCTGTGAAATGTTTTGTGTTCTCTCATCTCTTTGTTCCTCCCAATTTCATGTGTTGCCTTTGTTGTAATATGTCTTTGTTTCCATGTAAATAAGAATTAACTACCCAATGTTCTGCTTATTTTAAACAAACAATCATTTGATGATGTGTTATCTTTTCATCTGTGCATCCATTTAGATTTCTCATCATTAGGCATTTAGCAGAAAGACCTCAGGTGCTCTGGAGCACCTATGTCTTTGTTTCATTCAAAGTCAGCAGACGCTGCCTTCACGGACATCGTTTAAAGGATCTTTAGTCAGTGGCACCCAAAATCCCTTTCATTTGCTGCATTTTGCTTTCCTGGTACCTGTGTGACCTGCCAGCTCCTGCCCTGGGTGGGCCACCTTGGCATTTACTGCAAACAGAGTCCTTGGAGTGACTGTTGACTCCCTGTGTCATTTTTTTCCAGGTTTACAGAGAAAGCAGAGATGAAAGTGTTAACACAGCTCTTACAAGGCAAAATGTTCTTATTTGAAGCAGGCCAGCTGTAAAAGCTGACCGTTAAAATTAAATGTCCGAAGTCTCAAAAACCAATGGCAAAAATCTTGTGTTTCTGGCAGACCCCTGAGGGATGGGTGTGATTTCTGCCTTTCTGTGGAACCCCTGCCACTCGTGCTGTGATCACCTCTGCAGCCGTGGGTGATGTGCCTGGGGGGTCCAGCACCAGCACTGATCAGCCAGCACTGATCCCAGCTGGGCTGGGCTCAGCTGGGCTGGGCTCAGGGATTTCCTTCACTGGGCTGGGCTCAGCTGGGCTGGGATCAGTGATTCCTTCACTGGGCTGGGATCAGCTGGGCTGGGATCAGTGATTCCTTCACTGGGCTGGGATCAGCTGGGCTGGGATCAGTGATTCCTTCACTGGCAGGACCCAGCCACCCTGGTGAACTGCAGCCAGACCCCAGGGGTGGGATCCTGGCTGATCCCACGGGATGTGCACAGGCACTTGGCACAGGCAAACAGGGAAGGAGAGTGTTAGAGGTCACTGGGCGTTTGTCATTTAAGCACTTTGTGATTTTACATAATGTTTATTATGTGTAAGTAAAACCTCTCATGGAAAAGGAATCACTCACAAGGGAGACTTTTGGGAAAAAAAGAATTTATAAAAAAATTAATATTTCTTGTAGGAATTTTGAAAATTTAAAGGATACTGAGGTTTCAATATTTTTCTTTAAAAATTAATAATGCACATTTTCTAGAGGTGACATCCAAGCAAAATGCTGCAGAATTGTTCAAGTGTTTGAGTGAAGCAATCCAAGTGTGATGCGAATGTCAAGCTTTAATGTTTTTTAAGATATCCTGAAGTGGTGGTAGGATTTCAGGCAATTTCCCAATATTTCACGGCAAGGAGGGGTTTCCTGCTGCGTGGCCCCGAAGGGCAGTGCTGCAGCCCGCTGTCACTGTCGCTGTGGCTGCGGGGTGGCAGGGCAGGCTGCTGTGCGCCGCGGGGTGCTCGGGTGCTGCCGAGCCCTGTGTGATTGTGTTCTCTTCTCCTTGTAGATGGAGGAGATTAAGTTTAAGGACAGAGCAATCTTCGTGCTGGAGAGAGAGTTAGGGGTGCGAGCCGGGCATGCTCAGAGACTGCAGCTCCAAAAGGAGGCTTTAGATGAACAACTGTCCCAGCTCAAAGAGTCTGACCGGCATCTGAGCAGCCCCAAGCGGGAACTTCCTTATGCAAGTGGTGCAGGAGACGCTTCAGATCATTCGGGAAGCCCCGTAAGCACTTCCACGTGGTTTCACCTAAACGAGCGACCAAACCAGCCACAGAGTCTTGATGAGTGCACCCTGGAGCAAGAGCTGTCCCATGGCTGTGCCGGGGCCCTGAGGCACCCGCTCCCTGCTCTGGTTTTTGGCGTGCCCAAACCGTTGAGATTTCCAGTCAAACCTCGCCATGGGAGAGCTTTTGCTTTCTGTCGTTTTGTTTCCCGGTCGGTTTGGTTTGGTTTGGTTTTGTCAGCAGGGTGAAATTCCTCTGTTCTTTCTCTCCTTTTCCTCACTGTACCATGCTCAGCCACCCGCCTCAGTTTGACAGTTCGACACGATTCTGCCAACAAACGATGCAAATGCATTTCTCACCGAGCGCTGTTTGTGTGCAAGCTCTCGGAGGCGCGAGCGGGGCCTGGGGAGCAGGTGGACAAGGCCAGTCCCAGAGGGGACGGGGAAGGCAGTGCCGGCCAGCACGGAGCCCTGCAGCCCCCCGGGGCAGCCCTTTCCTGCTGCTCACTGGCAGCAGGACACAAAGTGAACCAAAGACCTCCTAACCTATTCTCTGCTGTTTATCCTCTGCAACAGCCAGAACGTTCGATTGGAGTCACCCCTCCACGGTGGCTTTTGCAGTGTAACTCTGGCACCTCCCTGCTGGGGCCCCCTTTGCCCAGAAAAGCCCTCGGGTAACTGCCCTCGTGCCTCTGACGCGTGCAGGTCGTCCTCATTGCTGATCCTCATCAAGATTTCTTTTGCAACAGCCTTGATTGTCTCAGTACAAGTGTAAAACTTACACCTGAGCAAGCCAATCTGTTTTATTATTTGGCCCAAGCCTCTCCTGCACCTGTTGAATGAGGAACCCTAGACCTCCCAAAAGTGCCATCAGCACTGTGGGCACTAATTTGCCTCTCTCTAGTTGTACTCAACTTCTGCCAAAGACCAGAACAAGTTGTAGAGAAGGGGAAAAGTCTGTCACGTTTGTCAGTAGCTGTAACTCCTCTCTGATTCTGAACAAGAACACATCTACCTATATCTCTATTCATTTCTAATTTGATTGAAGCATTTTCACTCAGATAAAGTGCTACCCCTGTGGCCTTACGAGTGACCTTTTAGGACCCCATAAGGGCCACAGCTTTCTGGAAGAAGAGCTTATTCAATGCACAATTGCATGGATTTTCCCCATTCAGTAATTCAGTAATTTTAATACCAGTTTCTTATGACCAAGTCCTCAGAGCGGGCGATGTGTCTGAAGCTCTCAGTTCAACAGTGGCATCATTGGAACACGGCCTTCAGTTTTGATATTTTCTGTCGTTTCCAAGTTTACCATTTGTAAACTTTGTGTTTGCACATTTGTATTGTCACATTTGTGACCTTGTATTTGCATATGCATATACATATACATATGCAAATACCTGCCTCTGCATTTGCATTCTTTGTTACATTTCCACTCCTGACTTTCCATTGGTCTCACCCTGCAGCTTTCCATGGTCAGTGGGGTTCCATGGGTTACGCTCTACGCGATAACATTTAAAAATGTTTGGATTTGGGATAAGTAAAAGTTTGAGCTTTGCCAAAGTGCTCTTGCGTGTACACTTATGAGCAGTTATTTGCAGTTGATCTTTGTTTTAGGAACAGCAGTTGGATGAAAAGGATGCCCGGCGCTTCCAGCTGAAAATCGCGGAGCTGAGCGGGATCATCCGCAAGCTGGAGGACAGGAACGCGCTGCTGTCGGAGGAGAGGAACGAGCTGGTGAGTGTGGCGGTGCCAGGAACTGACAGGGAGACAGGGACCGTGCTGCCTGTCCCAGGAACACCCCGGGCTTTGCTCCTGGGCTGCCTGGGAACGAGGGCTGCCTCCTCCTCCTCCTCAGCTCGCTGCTGGGGCTGCGCCGCGCCGCTCCCCTCTCGCCTTCTGCAACAACGGATTTTTAAGATGGCATTAGCTCTGATTATATGTATTTTTTTTCAAAAATAAGTACATTCCCCACGTTGAACGTTTGCTACGCAGGCAGAATATCTTCTCATGTGAGAATGCTCTCTTCCCAATGGAAAATCCCAAGAGTTTTTGATCAGTTCTGCTTTGCATCAGGAGAAAAAACTTCTAGTGTGATTGTTACAGAAAGTAGTTAATATATTTGATGAAAAAGCCCCAGAGGTGTTATTTTTCTCTTTATCTTTCAGTTGAAACGTCTCAGAGAAGCAGAAAGTCAGTATAAGCCCATTTTGGACAAAAACAAACGCCTCAGTAGGAAGAATGAGGAGTTGTCACATGCCTTACGTCGAATGGAAAATAAATTGAAGTTTGTGACGCAGGAAAATATTGCCATGGTGAGTGCCTGTGCTCCTGGGAGAACGTGGGATGGGGAGCTGGTGGGGCTGAGGGAGTCAGGCATTGGCCCACACTTGCAGGTTCCATGGGAAACTCTTCCATTCTGGCAAGGTCCCTTCCAACCCAACTAATCTGGCATTCTACGGTTCACCTTCAACTTTCCTGCCAGAATCACCTCATAATCCCTGGGACATCTGCCCCTGTGACCCTGCCCCTTTCTCCAGCTGGAGGAGCAGGACCATCTGGCACGCTTGGAGCCCAGATGTGAGGCTCAGCAGAAGGGGAGCAGGAGAGCTGCCAGGGCAACCATTAGGGAGATGTTTTTTACTTGCTGTAAAGGGAAGGGCCAGACAAGTCCCTGGCAAAGCCTCCTGATCATTTCCTCCTCTGCCCTGTGGTTTTTGGATTCTAGAGGCAGAGAACTGGAGCAATAAGGAGACCAAGCTCCCTAAATGACCTTGACCACAGCCAGGAAGAAAGGGAAGTGGATTTCCTGAGACTACAAGTTATTGAGCAGCAAAACATCATTGATGAGCTCTCCAAGGTGAGATGGAAGGCTGCTGTTCTCACGTGACAGGGACCAAGGGCACAGCAGAGGAAGCCCAAGGAAGGGTGCCCGAGCTTCTGGGAGCTGATGGGCACAGTGGACAGCAGGGGAACCTGGCAGGCATTTCTGTGCTCAGTAGTAACAGAAATTATCTGTGGTGTGGTGTTTGGGAAAACCCTTTCAATCTGCATTAGCCTGGCCTGACAGAACCATGTCCTTACATGTGCTGGTGGCCAGATCTGGGAGGGAAACTGTCCAAGCTTCTTCAGCTGGACACACCACTGGGGCTGTACACTCCCCTGTGTACAGGGGGTGGTCTGCAATCCTGGGCTTGGGGTTTTGCTTCCTTCTTAACATGTTCTCTGTCCTTGGAAACAAAAAAAACCACCAAAAATCATGATACTCCTCTAGAAAATAACTTTTATTTCTTCCCTTTCTTTTTAAGCCTGTCCAGTTACTGACATTATTTCATTCTTTTTCATTAGACCCTGGAGACTGCTGGCTATGTGAAGAGTGTCATGGTAAGAGTGACATTAACTTCCTCCTCATCTGTATGTGCTTTAAATTGCTGTTCATGGAAAGCAGGCAGGGTACAATAATGTTTATTCTCCCTTCTATCTGTGTTCAGCAGTGAGCTGACCCAGGGGTTTCCTCAGAGCAGGTTTTTTATCAGCAGCTGTTCACCAGAGAAAAGCACAGTGATGGTGGGGAGGAAAGCTTTATCCCACCACCCGCCCTGATGGCTGAGGACAAGAGTCCCCAGCTCCAGGGCAGCTCTGTCCCCTTGGAACTGCATTTTTCACTCTGGCTGCCCCTGGCAGGGTGTGCTCAGGCCTGCCCTTGCCCCATCCCTGTGCTGGGGTGGGCAGGGCTGTCTGGGGTTCCACCAGTGATGGCTATTGATGGGATGTGCCATTCCCATTGCCGAGTGTTCGATTGTCCCTGCTGCTGGCCAGGCATTGCCACCAGCCTGAGCTGCAGCACACGTCAGTGTCCCCAAGGTCACCACGTCCTTGTACCCAGCAGGTGAAACAGAGCAGCTGAGGGTTTCCCCTTTAGAGCTTCCCTCTCTGCAGTCCTGGGCTTTACAAGTCCTGGGCTTTACACGTACAAGAACAGAGACTTTTTTTTTCCTGAGTACTGTAAAAAATCGACCTAATACCACAAAGAGGAAGGAATTGTTCCCTGTGAGGATGGGCAGGCCCTGGCACAGGGTGCCCAGAGCAGCTGTGGCTGCTGCTGGATCCCTGGCAGTGTCCCAGGCCAGCCTGGATGAGGCTTGGAGCAGCCTGAGACAGTGGAAGGTGTCCCTGCCATGGCAGGGTGAAATGAAGTGATATTTAAGGTCCCTCCAACCTGGAATTTGATTATTCTATTATTTCCTCCGTTTGGAATAATTGTTGGCAGCAGTAAGGGCTCAAACCTTACTCCAGAGGCACAGGAAACCTGCAGATCCTTAGAGAAGGAGCTGAGCCTGGAAGTGCAGCGTTCAAAGAGGCCCTCAGTGTGTGCAGGGGGGCTGTTGGGTGTGTGCCAGAGCCACCAACAGCCACCAGAGCCAGGGCCAGGAGCACAGCCAGGGCAAGGGCTGCAGGGCCAGGTCACCCAGGGAGCAGCTCCAAGGGGACAGCCAAGGTCTCAGCATAAAGCTTATCATCAGCTTTATTTTAGCTTGGTTTTCATGGACATAAAGAGCAATTTCTAGTTGTCTGTGGCACATCTGAAAGATGTTAGAGTAAATAACCCAGGAGTGGTGACAGTGTGGGAAGTGGCCAGCAGGGACATTCCTGTCTGTTGCTTCCCCAGTGGCTCCTTGTACTGACGTGGTTAATTTCAACAACTGCTCTCTGAAAACAGCTAACATGTGTCTCTGACTCTTGCAGGAACGTGATAAGCTGCTAAGGTTCAGGAAGCAAAGGAAGAAAATGACAAGAATTCCTAAGGTAAAAACCAAAACCTTCTATGGTGACATGCTGATGGACAGTGCTGGGGTGCTCAGAGCACCTCAGGGCCATGGCAATGTTCTCCTCAAGGGTCTGCAATGGGTCCTGAACTTAAATTTGGGTGATGTAGTTCAAGGGCATTGACAGACTGTAGTGGGATATTCAAGGAGGGGCAGGGGACCTGTTGGCATCGAGCATTCTGAGCCTTTTCATGCTCTGCATTTACCCTGTGGGACTCTGGTGGGATGTGGTTGCCTTTAGAGCAGACAAATTTTATGAATTAACTCGTCTCCAAATGATCTTCTAATGGTGCTGCCTGAAAACATGTGTACGTAGTAAATAATTCATGATGGAGTTTAGTAACATCTGAAAATTGCTGGTTAGGGAAGCAGTGGTTAGAGCTCAGGGAAAAGGGAATGTTGGTTGATGAGGGCTTGGCAGGGTGTTAATGTAAATATTAACACTAAAATGTCACAGTAAAGTTTAATGTCAGGGCTGCCCGTGTGCTGTGATCCACAGATGAACAATTAGAGTGAGGCTGGAGCTAATGAACCCAGGAATAACTAATTGGGGTCGATGGGAGATGACTCCTGTCATCCTGAACATCACATCCAGGCCTTCCAGGGAGTCACCTTCTGTCTCTCTGAAAGCTGGGTGGGACTTTGGACAGGGGCTGGAGGGACAGGGCACAGGGAATGGCTCCCAGTGCCAGAGGGCAGGGCTGGATGGGAGATTGGGAATTGGGAATTGTTCCCTGGCAGGGTGGGCAGGGCTGGCACAGGGTGCCCAGAGCAGCTGTGGCTGCCCCTGGATCCCTGGCAGTGCCCAAGGCCAGGCTGGGCACTGGGGCTGGGAGCAGCCTGGGACAGGGGAAGGTGTCCCTTCCACATTCTGGGATTCTGTGATCCTCCTTCAAAAGTTACCCACTGCAAATTAAAATTAAAACCAAAGGCCAAAATCTAGGTATGTTTTTGTAAATCATCAATTAAAAGTATCTTTAGATCTGTGAAGTGTTGTCTTTGACTTTCAAGCATTTACAGTAAATCTTTCTTTACCACTATTCCTTTAAACCAAAAGCAGCTTTGAGTGGAAAACTGGATTTCTTCAAACCATAGACACATTGCTGTGGTGATTAACTTCAAGTAAAGTATTTTTGAAGATCTGACTTTTCATGTGAAAGTTGTGGTGCTGACAGGAAGACGCCATGGTGATAAATGGATTAAAAGATATTGCAGTGCACGGCTCTCCCCTCGTGCTGAGGTGAACTCAAAAGGGGTGTTTGGCCATAGAGAAATTGGAAGGGAAATGCATTTAAATGGCAGGGCCTGGCAGGTGTCACAGATATGCCAATGCAGGGATTCAAACGGTTCCAGGCACCGTTTGAGCTCCATCGTGGGGTGAAAGGTTTTATAAACACTGGGGGAAGGACTGGGCTGGTTCTGGAGGAGCTCAGGGAGAGAATTGCCAGAGCCTGGAGCACGGGGTGCTGCAGGAGCCGTGCTCAGCCCCAGGGCAGTCTGTCCAGGTGCAGGGCAGTCTGTCCAGGTGCCAGGGCTGTCTGTCCAGGTGCAGGGCAGTCTGTCCAGGTGCCAGGGGCAGTCTGTCCAGGTGCAGAGCAGTCTGTCCAGGTGCCAGAGCAGTCTGTCCAGGTGTCAGGGCTGTCTCTCCAGGTGTCAGGGCTGTCTGTCCAGGTGCCAGGGCAGTCTGTCCAGGTGCAGGGCAGTCAGTCCAGGTGCAGGGCAGTCTGTCCAGGGACAGGGCTGTCTGTCCAGGTGTCAGGGCTGTCTCTCCAGGTGTCAGGGCTGTCTGTCCAGGTGCCAGGGCAGTCTGTCCAGGTGCAGGGCAGTCAGTCCAGGTGCAGGGCAGTCTGTCCAGGGACAGGGCTGTCTGTCCAGGTGTCAGGGCTGTCTCTCCAGGTGTCAGGGCTGTCTGTCCAGGTGCCAGGGCAGTCTGTCCAGGTGCAGGGCAGTCAGTCCAGGTGCAGGGCAGTCTGTCCAGGGACAGGGCTGTCTGTCCAGGTGTCAGGGCTGTCTCTCCAGGTGTCAGGGCTGTCTGTCCAGGTGCCAGGGCAGTCTGTCCAGGTGCAGGGCAGTCAGTCCAGGTGCAGGGCAGTCTGTCCAGGGACAGGGCTGTCTGTCCAGGTGTCAGGGCTGTCTCTCCAGGTGTCAGGGCTGTCTGTCCAGGTGCCAGGGCAGTCTGTCCAGGTGCAGGGCAGTCAGTCCAGGTGCAGGGCAGTCTGTCCAGGGACAGGGCTGTCTGTCCAGGTGTCAGGGCTGTCTCTCCAGGTGTCAGGGCTGTCTGTCCAGGTGCCAGGGCAGTCTGTCCAGGTGCAGGGCAGTCAGTCCAGGTGCAGGGCAGTCTGTCCAGGGACAGGGCTGTCTGTCCAGGTGTCAGGGCTGTCTCTCCAGGTGTCAGGGCTGTCTGTCCAGGTGCCAGGGCAGTCTGTCCAGGTGCAGGGCAGTCAGTCCAGGTGCAGGGCAGTCTGTCCAGGGACAGGGCTGTCTGTCCAGGTGTCAGGGCTGTCTCTCCAGGTGTCAGGGCTGTCTGTCCAGGTGCCAGGGCAGTCTGTCCAGGTGCAGGGCAGTCAGTCCAGGTGCAGGGCAGTCTGTCCAGGGACAGGGCTGTCTGTCCAGGTGTCAGGGCTGTCTCTCCAGGTGTCAGGGCTGTCTGTCCAGGTGCCAGGGCAGTCTGTCCAGGTGCAGGGCAGTCAGTCCAGGTGCAGGGCAGTCTGTCCAGGGACAGGGCTGTCTGTCCAGGTGTCAGGGCTGTCTCTCCAGGTGTCAGGGCTGTCTGTCCAGGTGCCAGGGCAGTCTGTCCAGGTGCAGGGCAGTCAGTCCAGGTGCAGGGCAGTCTGTCCAGGGACAGGGCTGTCTGTCCAGGTGTCAGGGCTGTCTCTCCAGGTGTCAGGGCTGTCTGTCCAGGTGCCAGGGCAGTCTGTCCAGGTGCAGGGCAGTCAGTCCAGGTGCAGGGCAGTCTGTCCAGGGACAGGGCTGTCTGTCCAGGTGTCAGGGCTGTCTGTCCAGGTGCAGAGCAGTCTGTCCAGGTGCCAGGCCCCCTCCCTGACCCTGCTCTCCGTCAGAAGCCGGTGGTGGAGACGTTCTATGGCTACGACGAGGAGGCTTCCCTGGAGTCTGATGGCTCCTCCATCTCCTACCAGACGGACCGGACTGACCAGACCCCCTGCACGCCTGAGGACGACCTGGAAGAGGTACTCCTCCAAAACCCCTCTTGGTCATTACCTTGGTGCTGGTTTTAATGCAATCCCTGCTCTGTTCCATCATTTCTATCATTGCTGCTCTCTCATATCTCTTCTATCATTCCCTCACCTCAGACCACAAAATGAAGCACTTCTGTTAAATTTGATGCTGTGCATGTTGGTCAGTATCTCTAAATCTCAGGCCTTCAGTAACTTCACAACTTCCTGCCAAGCTGGAAATCTCATATCCTAAGAATGTTGAATTTATGGCAGGTTTGCAGGTCTAAAAAACTGAGAAATTGGACATGCCATGGGAGGCTCTCACTCTGAGCCTGGCTGCAGATTTTGGCAGGTGCAGTTTGGGCCAGCCAAGCTCAGCACCAAGCAGTAAAGTCTGTGTAGGTGTTGGGAGAGGGAATGAATGCTCCTCTGCAGCTCTGGGCTCCAGGGAAAGGCTGGTTCCTGGCTGGGTTCTGGAGGCTCTGAGAGCAGAGCACTGTAATACAAATTAAAGGGATTATTGCTTGTATTTGCCAGGGCTTCCCCACAAATACACTCCCCAGTGAGTGTCAGATCACTGGCCCATGACACAGCTCTGGGCTTAACAAGAATCTTGTAATAAACAAGAATTGCCACTGATGATGTGCAGCCTTTTCAGCTGGCTGCAGATGTGTAATTCAATCTGCTGAAAAGGAACCTGCAGAATTCCTCACTCCATCGTGAAAGATACCTGATGGTTACCAGGCTGCAGTGCAGGAAATCTGAATGTATTTGTGTATGCATGAGCCTGTTTATTTTTCATTCCTGTATTGACATTTCTTCCCCCCGTTCAGCCAGTGGGAAGTTGATGCATGCACCCAGCAATGTAATTCCATTTCATGTTGAGTGAAATATTCCGGTCAGCCTGACATGAAAGCATTCCATACTGGATATTGTAAGGAGGGTGAAGAAGATGAAGGGCTCCTTTCATGTTGCTGTCACCACTTCTACAACTATTAACTCTGGATTTGTGTTTTAATAATTGAGTGAGGCTGTCAGGCTTGGTTTCCTTTCCAAATTGAAACCTTTTGTTGTTAAAGAAAGCTGCATTTTCACCTTTAATGTGATGATTTTCCCAGTCTCAGTAAGAAAGGGTGGTGCAGTCATTAGTGTGCTATATGGAAGGTAAGCTTTTATATTTCCAGGGCAGGGATTATCTTTTTATTTCTGCATTGCATTTCCTGGAGGTAAGAGCATGCAAGAGATGTGTAGGGGACAGAGGGGAAGCAGCTTGAGGGCACTTAACCAAGATTTTTTGTACCATGCTTCCAAATTGCATTTCAAAAGTAATGATTTTGGCACTTTAAAGAGAAACCAATCCCAGTCCCCTCCTGTTTTGTGCTTGCAGGGCATGGCCAAGGAGGAGACGGAGCTGCGGTTCCGGCAGCTGACGATGGAGTACCAGGCCCTGCAGCGGGCCTACGCCCTGCTGCAGGAGCAGGTCGGGGGCACCCTGGATGCAGAGCGAGAAGTCAAGGTCTGCCTGGCTGGAATGGCATGGAAATGGGGCCCTGGGGCTGGGAGGGCACCCCCGTGGCCGGGCTCGGGTTGTTCTCCAGCTCGGGGGCTCGCCCAGGCGGCCCCGCGCGCTCTGGCTGCTGCCAGCCCCTGGGAAGGGCTGCTGGGGATCCACCCCTGCTGCAGCTCAGCTTTTCACCTCTGAGCACTTCAGGGGAAATCCAGGCAGAATTTTTTATGGGAAATCCTTGAAAGTAAGCTCTTTTTCTATAAAGAACTAGGACACATAGCCTTAAATATATAATGCATGGTCTTTAATTCCTTCTGGGCTCTGAGAGATTACATGGTTCCTCATAAAATGTTTAGAAGGCTTATAGCTGAGATTTTTCTGTTAATTAAATTGCAAAGTGCCCTGGGCTGTTCTGCCTGTCTGCCTCACAGAGTTCCTGTGGCTCTGGACAGCTGGCCTGAAGTGCTGCTTTTGCTAGGAGCTCGTTGTGTGTGCCAGGAGTTGTTCCCCATGAGGGTGGGCAGCCCTGGCACAGCTGGGGCTGCCCCTGGATCCCTGGCAGTGCCCAAGGCCAGGCTGGACACTGGGACTGGGAGCACCTGGGACAGTGGGAGGTGTCCCTGCCGTGGCAGGGGTGGCACTGGGTGGGATTTGGGGACCCTTCCCATCCAAACCATTCCATGACTCCGTGAAGGGCTGGCAGGGGGGGTCATGCCCAGCCTGCAGGGTGAGTGCAGTCAGGAAAGGGACAAATTTGCTGTTTAACAGGAGAAATGTGCCTGCAGAGCCTTAATTTGTTCCTACACCTGTTCTGTGAAGATGTTATCCAGGAGCACTGGGAGTGGGTCAAGGTGTAATGCATGAAAACTGACATTCCCAGAAGTGTTCCCAGAATGAACATCTACTCTGAAACATCAGGGATTGCACCTGGAAGGAAAATCTCAGTGAGCCAAGATGTGCCCAGCTGTGAGGGTGACTGGATTTTAGTCTTTTCATGGTGGGCCAAAGGAGGCACCAGTGTAGGTCATGCAAACAAAATCACTTTCAGTGTAAATAACGGGATAAATAGCAGAGAAATGGCTCAAGGAAAGAAAACCTTCTATGAAAGTATGTAACAAATAGAACAACTAACAATAATTACATTTGTTCTCCAGAAAACGTGTAGGAATGTGGTGGCTATTTAAATTAGCAGGAAGCTACAGGTATAGTAAAAAATGAGAGATGGCTATGAAATAGATATGGCACTAAATCATAGACAAGGTTCTAAGTCATAGATAAGGCACTAAAGGCACAAAGGTTAATGAAATTTTCCAGTTTGTAATGTGGGCTCTGTTCTGAGTGTTTAATGTGCCCCAAATTTAAGGAAACCAGGTGTGCCCAGAATTGTGCCATAATCATTTTTGTTTGTTTTCCTGGAGAAAGGAAGGAGGCTCTGGCTGCAGCCTGCCATGAGCATCTGTGAGGGGCCAGCTCTGCTTTGCCATTTTGTTAATCTTGAGTAAATCTCAAAATCAGTAATCCTATCTCCCAGACTTGATTTGATTACTTTTGATTATTTGATACTCTGTGCTCAGCTGCAAATTTCTTCTGCCAGGGAACTTTCAAAATAATTTGTTAAAAGCATTTGGTATTTTAAATATTTCCTGCAACTGCATTGGGTTTGGTCTTTTGGAGAAAGTTTGATTTTTTAAAATTTATTTTTTAATTATTCTGTATTGATTTATTTGTTTTTTTCGTTTCTCTCTCATATCCCACAGACACGTGAGCAGCTCCAAGCAGAAATACACCGGTCCCAGGCTCAGATAGAAGACCTGGAGAAGGCTCTGGCTGAGCAGGGGCAGGTAATGCTGACTCCAGCCCCTTCCCCACCTCTCTGCTGGGGGACCAGAAAGGTTCCCAGGCTGGTGACAGCTTGTGTACCACTTCTGCAGACAAAATACCAAAACAACAAACTTAACAAAACAAATGAACAAAAGTAAACAGAAAATTGTTTTTAAGAACAATTAAATAATTCAAGCATTACCTTCCCAGCTTAACCTCTTATTGTTGTTCTTGATGATAAATGATGTTCTGGGTTTGTGGGTTTCATGTATTCCTCAAAGTAAAAGATTAGCTTCCAGATAAAGTTTAGTTTGCCTGATCTGCAGAAATACGTGATTTGTATTTAGCAAAATAGAAATTTGAAACGCATAGTTGGAAATATTCCTTTTAATGAGAACCAAATTTTACCTGAAAGAGTTTTTTAATCACTGGGATGTTTTTATTCCATTTGTGTACTACACAGCTGTTAAAAGTATATGGACGAGTTTAGCTTAGGAAGTTATTTTAGGAAGTAATGAACTTACAGTTTCCCAGCTCTCACCCTTCTGTCCCTCTGCGTGTGAGATTCAGTGAAATGCTTGCTGCTGTGCTGCTTCAGCCTCACCCACAGTGTTGTTCATTTCCTTCCCAAGGACATGAAGTGGATTGAGGAGAAGCAGGCGTTGTACAGAAGGAATCAGGAACTGGTAGAAAAGGTATTCAGCATTTCTATTTGCATTATTCAAATAACATTAGTGTCTCGAGGGATGCAGAAGGTGCAATATTCCAGTCTGTATGGCACAGCCCTGCTGGAAATAACTCGTGTTTAATACACGATCCTTATAGACCTGCTGGAGCAGTGGGGCTCTGGCATTCCCCGTGGGTGAGCTGAGCAAGGTGCAGGAGGGCAGTGGCCCTGGGGGCAGCCCTGTGCCCCCTGGCCCGGGTGGTGTGCCCTGGCTGGCTGCTGGAGCTCAGCCCGTGCCCTGTGCTCTGGCAGATCAGGCAGATGGAGGCCGAGGAGGCACGCCTCAAACACGACGTGCAGGACGCCAAGGACCAGAACGAGCTGCTGGAGTTCAGGATCCTGGAGCTGGAGGTGAGCCTTGGGCAGCCCCATCCTGGGGCACAGCGGGTTTGGGGGCACTGGAGGGGGGGCAGGGGCCTCTGTGCAGAGTCTGGTAAACGAGGAAAACCACAAACACCACAAGCACCACCAGTGCTGTCGATGGGGTGTTGTGGCAGGAGGGTGGGGTGGGATGAGCTTTAAGGGCCGTCCAAGCCAGGCCATTCCATGGCTGTGGTGTGACACACCCGGGGGGTAACCCAGGATTACTGTCCTTGCAGGAGAGAGAGAGACGCTCCCCGGCCATCACCTTCCACCACGGCCCCTTCACGGAGGGGAAGAGCCCTCTGCAGGTGTACTGCGAGGCTGAAGGTGTAACAGTAAGGGATGCTCGCTTCCTGTCCTCTCCCTGAGCACAACCAGATGATTCCCTGTAGAAGCTGACTCCTGCTTCTCCATTTCTCTCTTGTCAGGACATTGTAGTAGCAGAGCTGATGAAAAAGTTGGACATTTTAGGGGATAACGCCGTAAGTGTATGTTCCTTTAATAAATTGTGCATGCTTTGGGGAGTACCTGTCCTCGTGTGGAGTGAGCAAAGCTGCCTGGTTTGCTGCTGCACAGCCTGTCCTGCCTCTGGTTTGGGCTACGAGCAAAGCGTTTGCTGCCATGTAAAGGTTTTGCTGCCACCTGAAGGGTGAAGTGCAGGGGCTCGTGTCACCACCCTGCTTCTAAGGTCCCTGCTACTCGGAGGGTGATCTTGGTGTTTGGTGCTTTCTGGCCACTGGTCACACATGGTTTCTTGAACTGCTTGCTCTGCATTTGCTTTGCTTTTGCATTTCAGCAGCTGTGTGCTCTGAGTTTGCCTAATAACCCTTTAACCCTTGATACTAACCAGGATATTTAACAAGAAGTCAAAACAGCAGAGTGAAAAGGAGAAGCACACAACAGGAAACTTGCAAGTGCTTCTCCTTCAGCAGGTGGCAGTGAATAACTGCACACAGTTATGCACATGGCAGGCACACATGTCCTGTGGGCCCTGTCCTGTGCTCTCCTCTGTCAGCAGAGCCCCGGGGCTGTGAGGGGCCAAGGAGAGCAGAGCCCCTCTCCAGCCCGAGGTCTCACACAGCCCTCAGCCACTCCAGGGCCCTCCTGGGAGACCCCACCCCAGCAATGGGGCTGCAGAAGGGTTGCCTCTGCTCTCACAGCTCTGCACCTGGGCTGACCCAGCTCTCCCTCTGGACAGGTTGGATAGCAGCAAAACGCCATCCCCAGGACCATGGCACAGCCTGGAAGTACCAGAACTATAAATACCTGAGGGTGGGCAGCCCTGGCACAGGGTGCCCAGAGCAGCTGGGGCTGCCCCTGGATCCCTGGCAGTGCCCAAGGCCAGGCTGGGCACTGGGACTGGGAGCAGCTGGGACAGTGGGAGGTGTCCCTGCCATGGCAGGGCTGGCACTGGAGGAGTTCTAAGGTCCCTTCCCACCCAGAGCATGCCAGGATTGCCTGATTCAATCCCTGCAGGACAGCACTGCCTTGTCCCAGCAGTGCCTGAGACTGAAGCTCTCCACAGTCCCCCTGCTCAGCACCTGCCCTGGCTCTGACTCAGGGTCCCACACGAGTGAGGGCCAGGCCCCTCTCCTGTGTGCCTGTGGTCACACTGAAGCTTGGGGTGAAATGCAAAGTCCAGTTCCAGTACTTTGATATTTTTGAGAAAGCAACAGAAGACGGATGGAATAGCCAAGATCTCAATAAATGCTTCCCAAGATCATCACTTGGCTGCACAGTGAGGATGGTGCATGGGATGAGCTCTGCATCTCTTCTCCCCATGGCTCTTTGTGCTGAGCTTGCTCTTGTCCTGTGTAAACGTGTGTTTATTCCCTGTTGGGTACAAATAGATCCAGTGTCCCTTTTCTTGTCGGTAAACATGAGGATTTTGGAAGAATTATGTATGACAAGGATTGGTAATGAATAGTGACTGGCTTTTACAATGATTTTGCATTACAATGTTAATTTTCTCTGCCTTAGTTTATTGTTCCTCAGACATATTTCATTCCAGACGTGTTTGAAACAGCAGTGGCCCAAGTAGTGGGTTAGTAACAAGACACTGGGATTTGTTGTAATTGTGCTCTGCTTTTGGTGCAGAACCTGACCAACGAGGAGCAGGTGGTGATCATCCAGGCGAGGACTGTGCTCACGCTGGCTGAGAAGGTAAGGAGCACGGGCGGGGAGGGTGGGCAGCAGCACAGCACCACTCCTGCCCTCTGCTTTTGGGAGCACCCACCCCCCTGAGCAGACCTGCTGAGGAGCTGCCAGCCCCACACAAAAGCCACATGAGGAGTTGCACTGGGCTTTGTCCCAGCAGGGTCACCAGCCAGCAATGCAGCAGGCAGAGCTTCACCTGAGATGTGGCTGAACTCGCAAAGCCTCGGCAGAAGGGAAGGGCCAGGCTTTGAAACGGGGCTTTTCAAAGAAAAGCAGTGACACAGTCAGTTGAGCTCTGCTGTTTGAGCAGTGCCTGCCTGCTGGCAGTGCTCAGGCTGGCTCTGCTCTGCTCTGCTCCCCCAGTGGCTCCAGCAGATCGAGGTGACCGAGTCTGCGCTGCAGCAGAAGATGCTGGACCTGGAGAACGAGAAGGTACCGGGGAGGGGCCGGCAGGGCACGGGGCCTGGGGACCTGGTGGGCACTGACAGCCCCTTCCTTGCTCCCCAGGAGCTGTTCAGCAAGCAGAAGGGCTACCTGGACGATGAGCTGGACTTCAGGAAACAGTCCCTGGACCAGGCTCACAAGGTGAGGGTTGTCAGAGAAGGCTGAGTTAGGACACCTGGGTGAGCTCACTGACCATGTGCTCTGGCCCTGTGCAAACTCTGCCCTGGGCAGTGCCCAGTGGAGTGCCCCCAGGGCTGCACATGATGAGGGTTCAGCAAATCCTCTGCACCCTGAGCTAACCAGGTGAACAGAATTCTGGGTTTGAGTGGCCCCCGCAGGGTTAGCACCTGAACATAAACTTGCTCAACACGAGTTTTAATTCAGCCAAAGCTTCAGTAAAGGACTGAAAAGGAAATTAGGTTTTCAGTAATTTGTCTAACATTTTAAAATAGATATTTTAGCCTGCATGTTTCCTTGGATTTTGGATTACACCCTTTGTAACCAGAGCAGCTGGAGGTATTCTGGGATGTGTAAATTTGAAATGGAACTGCTTTTAAGTCAGGTTCATCATTAGCTGATCCTAAGGCATTTCACCCATCTTTTCAGTCATCAGCTGTCTTGTTTCCATCAATGAGAGAAAGGTTTTATGTATGTATCCTCAAAAGGCATAAAGCTTCCTCTCAGTTCATCTCATTTTCCCAGTTCTACGTAAACCTAGAGCTCAGTTACTCTTTCTGAGGAGCAATGAGTGTTTATGCCTCTGTTCCTGCCTCCTGTTAGCTACTTGTGTCTTGAACCATTTGGGGGAGCTTTTGCTCCATACATTTTCTGTCCTGTGGGTGATTTTTAGGACTGATTTTGCCACATTCTGAGCTGTATCTGGAACCAATGCACAGTGGAAACCTTGAAAAACACACAAGCCCCCTCAGCTGTGGTCCCAGCCCTATAACTCCTTGCAGTGGAATTTCCCTGCCCATGGCAGGGGATGGAACAAGGTGGTCTTTAAGGCCCCATTCTGGGACTCTGTGGTTCCACCATCTTCTGTCCTGAGCAGCAGTTTGTGCAGCTGAAGGCTGAGTCTGCTGATGGGAAGCAGTGAGTGCAAGGAGTGTGCAGCCCATGCAGAGGGGGCTGAGGGTTATTTGCATTTTCCTGTGTTTTCTGAAGGCACCACACATGTGTCCCAGGCACAGCTTTGCTCCAGGGCACAAATGCAGCCTGAAAGCAGCAAAGGAAGCTTTGTTCTGCCCTGGAATTCGAGTGGGAAAAGCTCTTTTGCTTTATAAAATTTGCTTCACTTCCATGTTTCCTTTGTGCCCCTGAAGCAGAGCCAACAGGAGCAGCAGGCAAAACCTCTGAGCCTGGCTGCTGCAGGGGTTCAGGGAGCTCTTGGCTGACACTGCTGCTGCTCTGGGCCAGGAGGGTCCCCTGCCCCTGTCCTGCCCAGGCCAGTGTCTCCAGACAGGGCTGGGGACTGTGTCTGAGAGGCTGGGGCCCAGCACAAATCCTGCTACCAAACAGCAGCATTTGGCTGGGAGGAGGTCAGCAAGGTGTTGGTGTTGTTTTAAAAGGAAGAGCAGAATCTTCTCTGAGATCTGATGTGTTCTTCCCCACGGAGGGTGCCATGGTTTTCACCAGTTACCACCAGTCACCACCAGTCACCAGCAGTCACCACCAGTTACCACCAGTTACCACCAGTCACCACCAGTCATCAGCAGTACCACAGCCCCTGCCATGGTGCCACTGTTCTGCTGGGAGCCCTCTGCTCTCCTGGCTCTGCTGAGACCCAGTGAGGCACCAGCAGCAGCTCAGCTGGAAAACGTGATTTTGAATGGAGCTGAATTATCACAGCAGACCCAGCAGGGATTTAAAAGCCCCGTGGATGTGGCCTTGGCAGTGCTGGGGGACAGTTACCCTGGGGGACTTTGAGGACTTTTCCAGCCTCAATGATTCCATGATTCTGTTGCAGTGGGGTTCTCTCGAGGCCATGGAGAGCTCTGCAAGATGCCACCAGCTCTGGAGGGGGTGTGCAGAGGTGCCACAGCTGCTGCCTCTTCTCCTGCTCTGGATCAAACCTGCTGAAATAGCTTTCAGCTCGCTCTTGGCTTGCCTGGGGGGACAGCCTTTATCCTGGTTCCAGGGCAGGAGGCCCTGTCTGCCAGCACCAGCTGCCCCAGGAGGGTGCTGGGCTCAGTGCCCCCAGGGAAGCGTGGCCAGTCCGTTCCCTGCACTCTTCTCCATCCCAGTGGATGCAGAGGGCCCATCTGTGTGCGTGGGAGGGGCAGGAGCAGGGCCCAGCTACAGGACAGGGCTGTTTCCTTGGGCACAAACCCTCCTGGAGCTGACAGCTCTGCCAGAGGAGGTGCTGGGAATGTCTTCCCATGAGGCATTTTCCCCTGGTATAAAAAGCTGCACACACATGGCAGGGAGTTGTTCCTTGTGGCAGGAGCGTGGACTGTGTCCTCTGCTGGGTAGCAGGAGAGCTGGGAAAGGGCAACCGAGGGACTGAAAAGTACATGTAAAAAATACCTGTGACTCACAAAATGAGTCTTTTATGAACCTCCTTCCTTCTTCCCTTTTCCTGTTTACATTTTCCCTTCTCCCTTTTCCCTCTCCCTTCTCCCTTTCTCCCTTCCTTTTTTCCTTCTCCTCCTCTCCCCACGGCCATCCCCCATCCCCAGGAAGGAGAAGCTGGCTCCCAGATGTTTGTGGGCAGACTAGGCTGGGCCCAGAGGCTGTCCCAGCTGCAGAGCTGCTCGGAGCCCCGCAGGATGGAGGCAGCCTGGAGCTCTTCCCTCTGGATGGAGTTTTCCCTGCTGTCCCTGTGGGAGGCTCAGCCCCTCCGCCGCTCCCGTTGCCTTTCAGGGTCGGACGTTCCATTCCTCACAAACTCCTCACCCCACCAGGGACAAGGTCGAGCTGACAGCTTTATATTGTTTTTGATTAGCAAATTCTGGAATTAGAAGCCATGCTCTATGATGCCCTGCAGCAAGAAGCTGGAGCCAAAATTTCCGAACTTCTTTCAGAAGAGGAGAAGGAGAAGCTGAAGAGCGCCGTGGAGCAATGGAAGCGGCAGGTGATGAGTGAGCTCCGGGAGAGGGACGCCCAAATCCTGCGGGAAAGGATGGAGCTCATTCAGCACGCCCAGCAGGTGGGTGTGGGCCAGGGCACTCGGGGGGGCCCTGGGGGACCTCTCCTGGAGCTGTCCCGAGCTGGCCAGGCCGGGACAGGCGTCCCTCGGCCTTGGATTACCCTGCACACAGGGCAGCGTGCTGCTCCTGCCTTCGTCACGCACAGTGACAGTCACAGAGGACTCACCCACAGCCTGATGCCCAATTTTGGTAGAAGCACAGCACATACGATTTATGTCCCCCAAACTAATGCATCTTCCGGGTACATCTGTATTTGGTTGGTTAATAAATATTTTTTTATTTGAAATCTGACAGAGAATTAAAGAGCTAGAAGAAAGAATTGAAGGCCAAAAAAGACAAATAAAAGAGTTAGAGGAAAAGGTAAGGTCATGCAGACGGAACAGCTGCTGTGTGTGCACATGACCATTCTCCATTTCACCTGGGCCAAGGAAACCACCTTAGAGAGAGCTCGTGTGTGTAGGGCAGTGAGAAAGGGGGACAGCTCCAGGAAAACAGCCTGCCTTTGCACCAGTCCCTCTGAGGAGGGGAGATGAACTGGTTGAATTGAGTCCTTCCTCCCTGCTACCCTTCGGGGCAGCCTGAAACCGGGCAGGGCCGCGGGGCCACGGCCCTGGGAGGGACAGAGCCGAGGGCTCGGGCAGCAGAGCTCGGGGGAAGGGGTTGTTGCTCCCTGCTTCCCTCCCATGCCATGCCAGCCCCTGGAAAGGCAGTGCATGGAGCAGCCTTTCCCAGCAGGAGCGGGGGCTCTGCTCTCCCCCTCACCTGCGCCTCGGCTCGTGTCATGGGGCGTTCTGCAGCCAGCCAAAACTGGGGTGTTTGAGCCCAGAATGGCCTCAGCTGAGCCCACCCCTGGCCGTGGGATGGCCAAGCTCAGGTACAGCAGGGGCTGAGCTGGACCTGCACTGAGGCTGAGCCCAGAACCGGGGTGTTGGAGGTGTCAGAAGAACTCAGCTGATGTTCCCCCGTTCCCCCGAGCCCGTGGCTGTGGCTGGCTGGGCTCAGAGGGGCAGGGGGTCACTGTCACCAGCCCAAGGGACACAGGAGCTCTCGTGAGCCAAGCTCAGCCCCAAGCACTCGGACTTTACTTCACACTCCATATTTCTTCTCACCTGAGAGTTTTGTTGCACTCTGTCTGTAGCCACAGCTTATTTCTCAGTTAAACACACTGTAAACTCTTAATCTCTTTCTTCTCTTCCATTTTTTCCTCTCTTCTCTCCCCTTTTCAGTTTTTATTTTTGTTTTTATTTTTCTCTTTAGCTTTCATTCTTTGGTCATAGTCCTTCAGGCCACGTGCACAAGGTAAGCCCTCGGGTCTGCTCTGCTCTCTCCTCTTCTCCTCCTAGAGCATCTCTATTTTCCCATGGAGAAAAGAGCCTTCCTCTTGCTGTGTCAGCAGGATTGAAGGGTCTCTTGGGCATCCCAGAGAACACAAAAATCAAAATCTCCAAATGTCCAAATCCTTCAAAAAAAACATGAAACCTGGACACCAGCAGGCAAAAACTTGTCAAACAGAATTTCCTTCTTTAGAGGGAAGGACAAGGAAAAATTAAGCAGGCTTAAAAGCAAGGAAACCTCTGGCAAGGCAGGGCAAACCCCCAGTGTGGGGTGACTCCTGTGACTGCATCAGGGGCAGCTGCAGCTGGTCTGTGCTGGAAGCCCATGGCAACCCTCAGCCCCTCTCCCTGCCCAGCCAGAGAGGCTGTCCTGCCTCCAGGACAGCAGCCAGGTGGGTTTGGGGCAACATGGCATTTACTAGGGTGTGTTCCTCCAGGCATTGTGCCATAGGGCCCCAGGGACCCCCTGAATCCCCTTTTTCATGTAAATAGGGGATAAATTGCCCTATTTCTGTGTGTGCTGCCAGAAATGACCACAGCAGGGATGGCATGGAGGGAAACACTCCCCCCTAACAACATAAATGGACTATATCACAAATCCTTCCTTATCAGTTGTACAGTTCAGCAGATAATTATAAACAGGACCTCACAGAAGTCTTGTGAATGTTATTTTTGCCCAGGTGGGCTTTTCTTTGATTCCTGTTTTCCTCTCCTGTTCCAGCCCCCCGAGGCCACTCCAGCTGCTCCTGCTGTTCTTCCCAGAGGGACAGCCCTGCTTCCCGAGACCCACGCAGAGACTTTGCCCTTTCCACCCCCAGATCTGTCTCGTTCTTTGCTGCTGGCCCTGGGAGGTGCAGCCTGTGGGACTTGCAGCGGGGCTGAGCGGGGCTGTGTGGGAGCCCCTGCACCCCTGAAAGCCCCGAGGAGCCTTTGGAGAGGACAGAACTGAGCCTACAAAGAAAGCCACAACCTCTGCTCCTGCCTGTCCTGCAGCCCCAGGCTGCTCTGCAGTGCCAGCCCTGCTGCAGTGCCAGCCCTGCTGCAGTGCCAGCCCTGCTGCTGGCAGCAGCACCATCACTGATTCAGATCCACTGAATTGATCCTGGTTCCCTGCCAAGCAGGTGGCAAATTGCTTCTGTGAAGAAGTGCCCGTGTCCTGTTTGTATGCCACACGTTCGTGTTTGTTCCACAGTTCTTCAAAAATCTGTCTTGAAAGAAGGTTTTAGGAAGCGTTCCAGAGGAGTAGCTCCCGAAAAGATGTATGTGAGTGAAAATGAAGTGGTTTGTTCCAAGGTATTTCTCCGTTGCACAGGATGTGTCCCATGCTTTGTTGAATATCCTGTGAGCCCAGTTTTAGGAAAAAATATAAAGCTACATTCAGGAAATCAAGCTGTAATTTTTTTTTTTTTGAGTTGTCAGTAAACCATGATGAGAAAAATTATGCAATAATTTATAATTGGCTGTCCCTGAACAATGACAAAAGGCTTATCACTGTCCCAGCAAAAAGTTCAACCTGGAAAAGAGTGAACTAAACCAGATGATCCCTGATCCACATGCACTGGGCTGGAAGAGGGAACAGAAGATGTTGTCACCTGGAAGATGTTGTCACCTGGAAGATGCCCTCACCTCGGGGAAAGGGAGCACCAGTCCCACAGAGCCCGAGCCCAGGAGGCTGGCACAGGAGCCAGGAGGGGAAAAGAATCCTCTAGAAAAACAGGTGAAGAGGGGAAAATCCAGAAGAAATTCCAGAGTGTGAGTGACCACGTTGGATCCACAGCTGAGCACAGAAATGCAGGGCTGTGAGGCAAGGCCAGGGATGAGGACCAAGGCCAGGGATGAAGGACAAAGCCAGGACCAAGGCCAGGGATGAGGACCAAGGCCAGGAGCGAGGTCCTGCTGGCAGCCAGGGTCCCATGGTGCCCATTCCCTGGGAGCACGTGCAGGAAGGGATCAGAGCTCTGGGCAGGTAAGATGGGCTGACCAACTGGAAACCCCTTTATCCTGGGATTCTGTGGACTCTGGAACTCCCTCCCCTGCTGGTCTCTCTCACTTGGGTTAAAATACTTCAGGTGATAACAGAGGAAATACTGAATTTGGTATTGAAATTACCAGGGTCTTTATGTAACCATTATTTAATTGTTGCTAATAACTTAGGTGTTAAACTTCAGTGTGATGTAATAACAAATGATGGGTTTATGTTTTAGATCAGTGGTCACTCTTAACACAAAGTTATTGAGAAGTAAGTAAATTCACTGTCAGATTTGTATGGACAGCAAACAGTCATGCTGCTTTTAAAAGGACATGTTTTAAATGCAGGAGATGAAAATATTTTTCATTTTGCATAGAAAAGACAAATAGTAATCGGAAAAGTATTTTAATTCACAATTTCCCTCACTTTTTTTCACATTTGTGCTGATAAGGAGTTACTTGGCAGATAAACATGATGGGGAGAGCAGCAGAGAAAGCTGCAGTTGTACAGGTATTTTAGTAGTGGTGGGCACCCAGGGGTGCCCCACAGCAGAGACCCCATCAACAGGCACCCCAGCAGGGTGCTGCAGCCAGGGGAACCTGGCTGTGTGTCCTGGAGGAGCAGAATTCTGCTTTACAGGCCATTTGATTGTCTCAAGCATGTTTAGGATGGCATTCCAGTTATTTTTTAGTGTCTCTTTAACTTTGGATCCTGGAGGCTTGCAGGGGTGGGTAGCACTTGCCTGTGCCCAAAAAAATAAGTTCTCAGTTACATAAGAGAAATTTTTATTAGATATTAACTCCTACATTTATAGAAGAGGCTTGAGTGTCCACATTTTTTGCCCTTATTATTCTAATTTAATTAAAACCCCTGGCACTTATTATAGCTCCATTTGATATTTGTTCATTCAAAGGAAACAACGTGTGGAACATGCTGGAACAAGTAATATGAAATTATTGTTTTCAATTTTCCAGTGACAGAAGGATGGGGAAAACACCATGGCAGAGGGCTGGGCTATGTGACCTCTGCAGTCCCTTCCTACCCGAGCCAGTCTATGTTCCATGTTTCTAAAAGCAGCTTGCTGTGTTTGACTGGTGTCTGTGGAGCTGAACGTGCCCTGGGGTCATGGGGAGGTGCCTCTCCCCAGAATGCCAGCAATGGCCACCAGCAGCAAGCCAGTTTTAGGTTCATGGTGGATCCACCTGTTTTCAGATCCTCCTCTAACCCTTGTATTTCTTATAACAATATAAATTCTCTTTAGAAGTGGCCTTAATATTTTTAATTAAGAATACATAACATATTTCCTACTGTAGGCAGCAATTAGAAATACCAGTTTCAGGAGTTCAGAGCTTGATGGCTTTATTTAACCATGGATGGGGACATTTCCCCAGGGGGAACCTCCTTCACCACCAGAGCAGGATGTGCCCCTGTGAGCCTCTCAGTTTTGTAGATAATTCCTTTTCTTTAAATGACTTTGCACACTGATCAGTTGAACGGTAGCAAGTTGTTCTGTGTTCCTGGTGTACCCTGCTGTCAGCAGAGGGTGGGGTTTGGGGGTTTTTCCTCCCTTTCAGAAGGGATCCACAGGGGAGGTGAGGAGCTGCTGGAGCTGGAACTGGCAGCCCTGTGTGTGTGCTCAGGCCCTCTGGAAATGACTTCCTTCACTGGGGCACTAATGAGCTCCAGCCTCAGAACGCTAATTGGCCATTCTGCTGTGCAGGGTGACCCCAGACATCCTTGTTTGCAGTGAACTGTGGGGAAATTCAGGCTGTCAAGGAGACTCCCATTGAGCAGAGGCCTTCCTGGGAAGTAGGAGGCATTGGCTCAAAAGCTTTTATTCCTTTTCCTGTGCTGTAAACCTTGCAGTTTCTCTCTCGCTGGAGAGCAGGATTGGGCTCAGCGATGAAGAAGAGATTTCCAGTGGGTTAATAACTGTCAATTTGTATAAGAGCAGGGGGTGTCTCCTTGCACGGCGTTTCTGCTCCGCTGTCTCGGGGCTGCTGCGGACTGAAATGCACAGAAATGACAATGTCAGTCTGAATTTGTGGCCGAGGCGGAGGAGATGGAGGCCCTGGGGCAGGAGCCGTGGCTGGTGCTGAGGAGGCTCCAGCCAGCTCTGAGCATGGCTGGGAGCTCATCACCCCACTGCTCATCCCAGACGTCTCTGCTGGGCAGAGGCTGCTCCTCCATGGTTCTGCCAAATCCCACGGGAAAACACTTCGACACAGACCAGCTGGGATTTTCCTTCTAAGCAAAGCATCTGCTGTATTACAGCAGGAACTTTTGGTTGTGCTTCCTGGGCACGTTCTGAGGGCAGGACGTGGGACCAGCCTTTCATTTATCCTCTCTACAACTAAAACCTCCCACTCCTGTGTGGCTGTGGGGGTATCACACACAGCACAGAACCCCAGAATGGTCTGGGTCGGGAGGGACTTGCAAGGTCACTCCAGCCCTGCCGTGGGCAAGGACTCCTCCCACCATCCCAGGTTGCTCCAAGCCCCATCCAGCCTTCCCTTGAATCATTTACATGGGTGTTCCTCTCCCTGTGGGACGTAGAGAAGAGCTTGTTTGGAGTGTGAGTTTGTGCAGCAGCAGCAATTTGGTGTGCTGTGTGCTTCCCCCTCAAAACCCCAGCGCCTTCCATCCTCAGCTTGCTCTCAGAATGAAAACTCTGCCTCACTCTGTACTGAGCTGGGACTGCCAGGGTAAAAGCCTGCTCCACCAAGCTGGTTTTAAAGGTAATCATTCATTTCACCTTTCATTCCCCAAAGCACTCCTGGGCAGAGCAGCTTCAATTCTCATCACAGCTGAAGGGTTCTCCCCCTTAATTTGGGCCTTGCTGAGCTTTTGCAAATAATAAGGACACGCTTTTTTGTAGTTTACCAAACTCAGCGTTAGCCTGGAGAATTATTCAGCTGGAAAATCTATCATAAAGTTAGTTTTTTTAAAAGAATGCATTCTGTTTGTAAATTGTGTTTGTGCAAATAGCCCTGCCGTGGAGGGGTGGGGTGCCCAGTGATATGTCTGCACTTGCAGGGCAGCAGAAATCCCAGAGAAACGTCCCCGGGAAAGGAGAACACGTCCAGGTCACTGGGGCTGTAGTGGCCTCATGCGGATCGGTGGAGGCAGACGAGGAGATGCCGTTCTGTCGGTGGCTTGCTCTGAAGAGAATTGCCCCGGGGCGCTTCGCTCCTCCTTATAAACGAGGATGCTGTGAGCGCCCCCGGGCCGCGGCAGATGGGTGACATTGTCGCGGCTGTCACAGAGGGCCGGCGCTGGCAGCGCTGAGAAGGTCCTGGAAGGGCATTGTGAAATACTCACATCGTCACTTGAAGGCACATTTCTGCCTTTGTTAAATACCGGAGGATTCTAGGGGCTGTGGATTGGTGAGGTGCCCGGCTCTGGGCGGGCTCTCTGCAGCTGCGTCCCCAAAGCCGCAGGGGGAGGGAGGCGGTGCGGGACGGGCAGGATGTGCCAGCAGGGTGGAGCGGCTCTGTCACCCGGAGCCCCGAGTCCCCGCCGCTGCCCTCAGGGCTGGCCTCCCCCCGATGTCCCCCGCTGCCTTTCCCGGAGCAGGGGCAGGGGAGGCCGAGGGGTCAGCCTGCATTTCCTGCCTCAGCTCCACCTGTTCGGCCTGAGGGGCACCGTCCTGCTGAGCTGTCCCTGCTGAGCTGTCCCTGAGCTGTCCCTGAGCTGTCCCTGCTGAACTGTCCCTGCTGAACTGCCCCTGAGCTGTCCCTGAGCTGTCGCTGCTGAACT
>VZRH01006490.1:145519-185472 GCA_013397555.1 Urocynchramus pylzowi
CCATGCCCTGTCCCATCCCCTGCCCCATCCCCTGCCTCATCCCCTGCCCCATGCCCTGCCCCATGCCCTGCCCCATGCCCTGCCCCTCTGCCCCTCCCTGGTGCCCCCAGCAGGGATGGCAGCAGGGCCGGTGTGGGCACAGCTGTCCCAGGCCAGTGGCCGTGCCTGGGCTCTCATCCTCACCGAGATCCCAGCCCAGCACGGACAGTGCCCTCAGCCCCATGGAGAGCAGGCCCAGCCTCCCCACGGAGCACAAACCCTGGCTGGCACCGAGCGGGCACAGGGAACGCCTCGGGGGGCTGTTCCCTTCCAGCGCCGGTTTCTGAGGCACCCATGGCAGTGGTCCCACAGCTCCCGTCCCACCGGCTCTGTGCTAGCTGGCAGTGTCCCCCCAGCCCATTCCAGCTGGGTTCCAGAATTCCAGCGTTTGGATGCTTCTGTGCTTTCGTGCATCAATACCCTGGAAATGACACCAAATCCTTGGCAATGTTAAAAATACACATTTATTACTCCACATGTGCAATGGCTTCCGACAGTATCTGCAAAAACACAACCTTGTCATAACTTAAATATTCTGTGATGTGGTAAGATTGTCATGCAAGAAAATTACGGGAATGTATTAACATAAAATACAAAGATATATTTACAGATATCTGCACTGAAATAATTTTTAAAAACACCCTCTCAAGGCATCAGGATTTCAGCACTGTCCAGGGTCAAGTCCATATTACCGGTATTTTTGTTATTATTTTATTACTCCTAGACTCTTTTTGTCAAGCTCTGGAGTAATAGAGAATTGGCAACAGAAGAAACATCAGGACCTGACCTGCCATTTGTCTTCTGCACAAAATTCCCAGTGAAGGCTGTGGAATTCAATGCAAACACTTAAAAATATGCAACTTTGCAAAATTTTGTAACACAACAGAGATAAGAAAACAATCCCATGGCAAGTGATTAAAGGAGAATAATTTATAGGTGCTGTAGACTTTTCACAGCAGATGGCACACACTGTATAAATCTGTCATACAAAAAAATACAGGTATTTAAATATTTATGTACAGAAAGTTCCTGTGTTCTGGCTGTAGTGGAGGTGCAGCCCAGAGCTGTTAGTGACACCTTCCAAACTGGGACGTGGGAGCAGGGCTCTGTCAGGACTTCACTGTGAGGTTTGCTCACAGCAGCAGCCAGGGCTCAGCCAGAACAAGGGCACCAACACGGGCACCACCATGGGCACCACACCCATCCTTTGTCCCCATCCCCAGCCCAGCCTGTGCCAGCAGCCAGGGACAGGGAACACCCATGGGAGTGGCGCAGGGAGGAGAGAGGATCAAACCCCCAGGACTGCATTGTGGATGGGGTGAGCTGGACATGGGACACCTTGGCAGGAGCCACAAAGATGTGTGGGGCCAACAGGACTGAGCTGGGCTCAGCTGGCACTGGCTCGTTACAGGGACACAGCAATGGGGACACAAGAGGGGCCCAGAGTGGGGCACGGGGGGCAGGAGGCCCCAGAGCCCTGAAGCCCTCCACAGGGGTTCTGACAATAACACTGAGCTGTTTCCTATCACTTGTCCTTTTTCCAATTGCTCTTTTCATGCCATTTCTTCTCCAGGGACTGAGTGCAAACAGGTGTCAATGAAACCCTGTCCCCGACGGGCTGTGGTGAGGTTATGCCCAAATATTATTTATGACCAAAACCAAGCACTTCAGTGATGTGTTCACGGTGTCTCTCCCACTCAGCACAGTGACCCAACAGCTCTGTGTCCTGGTGCTGTTCTCAGGGATTCAGGTTCAACAGGGTCCCCAGCACATCCCTGGAGATGGATGTGGAGATGGATCCTGCACTGCTGGATTCCAGGGGTGCTGCCCAGGCAGCCAGGATCCACCCAGAGTGCTTCCCTGGGAAGGAGCCATTCCCTGGCACCCCCCCAGAGGCTCTCCTGGTTTCTGCCAGGTGCTGCTGAGCTGTTCTGCACAATGCACTGGAGAAGAGGAGTGCTGCAAGGATAACAGGTGACTGAGAGAGAGAGGGCTCGGGCTGAGAAGGATCAGTTTCAGAAGCAAGCCAGCCCCTCCCCACCCACACCAAGCCCCACTGCAGGGCCCACTCGTCTCTTGTCCGAAGGCAAGCGATGAAAACATCAATTACACACACCCTGTAACTGCCAACGCCTCTCCTGGCCTGAGAGCTTCTGGCTGAATAGGATGTATCTTCATCACTCATCTGTGGGATGGTTTGGTCAAAAAATCAGCACCGCTCCTTGTCATTCCAATAGTCCAAAATTTTGCTGTTATTTACGCAAAGTTTCTAAATAGTGCAATGGAATTCACTGTGAACCCTACTCACACTGCTGTAAATCACCTGTGATTCATTACTCCTGAATAAATACATGGTCTGAGCCTCATCTGCTGTGCCAGGACAGAGCTGGTGTTCCAGCTGAGAGATGTGGGATGGAGACACAAGGTGAGCACAGAGCCCCGGGGAGAGGACCAGGCTGCCCGTGGGGAGAGCAGGGGCTGCTCAGCGCAGCAAAGGGGCCAGAGCACGAGGCCCACTGCTCACAAAGGTGAGGTCTGACAGGTGAGAGAAGGTAGTTAGGCCTCCCTGGTACCCAGTAAAGAGACTGGAAGCTACTGGGGGCAGAGAGGGCAGGTTCCCCCAGCACTGCCTGGGATCAGAGACAGGGTAGGTGCCCTCCTGTAGCTGGAAGAAGGAGCGGGAGGACACACTGATTTCAGCCCTCGCTCACTGACTGGCCACAGCCCCTGAGCCGTCATTAACGCAGCTCCTAACAAAGCACGGGGTGTGCAGGACCCATGGCTGACACCAGAGACCCCAGGCCTGACAGCATCTCCTGGCACTGCCCTGAAAATAACCAAGCAACTGGACCCAGAGCTTCAGCTCCCCTCCTCCTGCACACCCTTAAAGACTTCCATGAAAACATGTCTCTGCACAAGTGCAGCCACACACTAATTCCCACATAAAACTGTGGGAGACACATGCTCCATGTCCTTGCCTGTGCAAGATCATTTCGTACCATTCCGCCTTTCTGGCTTGTTCATGGAAACAAAAAACTGCAACAATTCTGGTCCTGACAGAATCTGATCTGTTTAAAATATCTCCCATCCATTTCTGCATTAGGAATACCCAGCAAGGATGCCAACGCTGCAGCCTCGCAGCATCTGGCAGCAAACAGCTGCTGATGGTTTGATGGTGACTGCGGTCCCACCCCGCACCTAGGGCACCAGAGCAGGCGTGTGGCACCAGAGGGCTTGGGCTCAGCCACAGCAACCAAAAACCCTCTGCAGCAGGTTCATCAACTAATACAGTGAAGGCCCCTGCAACAAGAAAGGCAACACCCACAGCTGGAGCAAGGGAAGATTTCCCGTCTTATTAAGACGTTAAGACAGGTATTGGCAAATTATATACAGTACTTGTACTTTACACTGAAAATAAAGTAAATTCAAGGGTGAAATACAATATTCCTGTCTTTCACAACCAAGCAGCCTTGCAAGGCCTGCCTCCAACAAAACCTCAGCCTATGATAAACTGTGTCCTCTGAACCTGGGCACACGGAGCCAGACCCTCCAACCCATCCCACAGCTCCTCACTGCCTGCAGCAGCCACGTCAAGGAAGAAAACATTTTAAATGCATTCTGCATCTCAAATACGCATTGAACCATTACCCGGCCCATGAAGAATCCATGGACTGCACAAAAAACATTTATTTGCCTTGAACCGGGAAAGGAACTGACAGGTGACACAAGGACAAGGAGGTGCCTGGGACATCCTTGTGCTGCAGGAGCCAAGCAGCTGGGGGCTCCCAGGAGCTGATGCCAGAGAGCCCCGGGGCTGCTCTGGTTTGCACAGAGATTGCCCATCCCCAGAGCAGCATTTGTGAACAAGGAGTGCCAAAGCCAGACTCACACCACCTCTTTGGCCTTCCTCCCTGCTCTGTGTCCCCCTGCTCCTTGTCTCTCCCCATGGGACCCAAGGACATGGCTTTGTTCCCTGTCCTCTCACCGCATTAAAAACGTGTAGATCAGCAACATTTCTGGCATTAAAACAGAAAGAACCAAATAAGTTGCTCTCCTCCCCTGACAAGTTGCATAGGCCGTATCTTCCCCTGATAGGCAGCCATGGCACCGGGCTGGCGATCCACGGCCCGGGGCAGTCCTGTGGGAACTCTGGCTTGCTCCAGCCCTCAAGGGGAGCTGGGCTGGCGATCCACGGCCCGGGGCAGTCCTGTGGGAACTCTGGCTTGCTCCAGCCCTCAAGGGGAGCTGGCGGTGCTGTCCGGCGGCAGCGGGGCGGGCTCGGGTGCTCAGCACACCTGAGGGCAGGTGAGGGCGGGCGGCCTGGCCCCGGCCTAGCTGCTGCCTGAGGAGCACACGGAGCTGCACATGTGCAGGGGCTCGGCCTCGGCCTCGGCCTCGTCGGTGGTCTCGGAGGCAGACACGGACTCACTCGGCTGCTCTTGGCTCTTCTTTAGCCTGTGGGAGCGGAGGAAGCGGGAGTTACAGAGCTGTCCCCCAAGCAAACACCCCAGGAGCGGGCAGGGGGGTCTGGGCCCCAGTGCCCGCTCACTGCTCAAGAGGTGCCTACGGCAGAGCCACGGAGAACGAGGAGTCCTCCCAGAGCTCACAAACGGGTCATGACAGAGCCCAGCGTATCAGCAAACCACACTGAACTGCTCTGAACTGCCCCAGAACAGCCTGTGAGGCTTCAGCCCACCCAGACCTCGGCCACCAGTACCCACAGCAAGCCAGGCTCCTGCCAACCCGTCCTCCACAGAGCCTGCCTCACGCTCTGCTTACGGACCAAATTGCCCCAACCCTGGGGAAGCAGTGGCTTTAATCCAGCACTTTCACTGCCTGCTTATTCCCACCAGGGACTTTTCCAACCTGAATGATCCTATGAATCTATTCTATGTGTTAAAGATCTCCACAGTCATTGGTTGGTGAGTCCAACCTTCCTCGCCTTCATTTCCCAAAACATCATCTGCTAAAAGCAGGCTGGGTGAGGAGATGCCACGGGGCAACGGAGGCAGTGTCACACACACATGTTAAATCCCAGGAGTCCCTCTACAGAATATTTTATTTAATGGCAGTTAATAATCCTTGATCTTGCCTCCTTTTGTGGCTAGAGCCATCTTTCATACACAAGCAGCACCTGAGCTCCTCTGCTGACACCAGTCACCTGGGGCTAAGCTAGCAGCAAGGTGCTCCTGGCTGTCAGGCACTGGCACTGATTCCTAAGGGAAGTCATAAAAAGGAGTATTTTTCCCTAAAAAAAGCACCCCACACACTCACTTCTCTCTGTTGAAGATGACAAAGTCCTGCTGGATAGCTTCAAGGCATTCCTGGAGGTAGTCATTTTCCTATTGAAGAAAAACAAAACATGCATAAGCAGTCCCATCTGCATCTCATTCATGCCTGCAGCCCCCAGCACTCCCAGCTGTGTGCAGGAGCCTCCAGCTGTGGGCAGGAGCCCCCACCCCCTGAACTTCAGCCCAACAGTTGGAGGCAGCAGGGCTGGCTGCCATGTGGCTTTCACCAGGGGCTGGTGCCATCCACAGCAGCAGTTTTCCATAAAACACAGATCACACTGTTCCTGACATAAACATAACTCATTTCTCCATGTATCCTGTATTTTGGGAGTGCTGTCAGCCCAAAGGAAGCTCAGGCAGCGTGGGGAGAGCCCAGCACACAGCCCACGTGTGGGAGTCCCTGCCAAGGCACACAGGGAGCTGCTGCCTTGTGCCCAGCCTGGGGCTGTGCAGGGACAGAGGCTGAACACACCGGGCTGCCCAGACCTCTGCTGCTCATTTCACTCTCCAAAGTACCCACTACTGTGAAAGTTTGGTCAAACTTCCATAAGAGGAATACGTGGTTGTTGAAACGACTCCATGGGCAAATGTTTTCATCAAAATAAACCCGTGGCTCCCGCAGTGTGGCAGTAACAGCTGCAACACCTGCCCAGACCCAGCCTTTTCCCAGCTGCATGTTACCCCAGGGAGCACATACAGACTGCGAGCTGTCTTTGCTGTTATCCCTTGACTTGTTCTTCGCCAGCCTCTTCTTCTTCTTGTGCAGGGGCCTTGACTCCAGAATCATCTCCTCCAGCTCGAAGGTGGGGTCGCAGTGCAGGCGGCCCTTCTGCCAGGACACACGACACCACTCACCTCAGGCACAGCAGAGACTCAGAAACCCCCTCCCCTCAGAAAGCCTCTGCTCTCACGGCAGCCCCTGCTCCCTGCTCCCTACTCACGTTGGGGACGAAGGCCGGCTCCACGCGCTTCTCGCACACGTCGCTCCAGACCACGCCCGACAGCTGAGCCGAGGCCTGGATCTGCGCCAGGCAGGAGAAGCGATGCTCAGGATTCACTGTCAGCAGCTGGGAGGGAAAAGCATTGCTGAGAAAGCCCTGGAGAGAAGAGCATTCCTGCCAGAGGAGGAGGACGAGGCGGCCAGCAGCAGCCTGCCTGGGCCAGCTGCAGGGCTCAGCACGCCAAGGAGCCCTTCTGCGGGGGGAAATTGGTAACTTACTGCAAGGAAAACACCTAAGAAAATGTTCTGCAGGCACCCCAGCGCTCTGGGGGGACATAGGGGTCCCCTCCTGGCTGAGGGGGTGCTGGCACACGCCTGGTGAGAGGCTGGATTCCCTGGAAGCCCGGCTGCCCAGCAGATGGCAATGCAAACCCGCCGAACGCGCCTCTGCCAGCAACTCCTCATTAAACTGAATCTAATTATGCAAATTGCCCACCCAACATTAACTCATATCAGAGGCACTTATTTGCTGCCGGCACTGGCTGTATCTTTCCTACAACAAACTCACCAGCTACTTTTCAGAGTTCTCAAGCAAGCCTGAGCTAAACACATACCAGCTGCCCCAACACATCCCAGCTTTCTCCAGCAGCAGCATCAGGAAAGCAGCAGAGCATTCCACAGGGCTGGAACCCCCAGCAGCTCTCACAACCCCTTCAGCCCCAAAGAACCAGCAAGAGGGAGCAGCCAGTGCTGCAGTGCAGCTCCACCTCAGCTGCCATCCCAGCCAGAGGTGCTGCCTTTACAAGTGACAGTGACCATGGAGAGGATGGGATGCTGGAAGGCACAATTCTAGCCCAGCTGGGAATCTGACTGTCACGCCAAAACCAGCCTTTGGGTTTCCCTTGCTATCAAACATTGTGCATCTTATTACAGGGATAATAAACACACAGCACACATAATTAATCATAGGGTCCCAGACTGGATTGGGCTGGAAGCTCATCCAGTGCCACCCCTGCTCAACCAGTGCCAGCCCTGCCATGGCAGGGACACCTCCCACTGTCCCAGCTGCTCCCAGCCCCAGTGCCCAGCCTGGCCTTGGGCACTGCCAGGGATCCAGGGGCAGCCCCAGCTGCTCTGGGCACCTTGTGCCAGGCCCTGCCCACCCTGCCAGGGAACAATTCCTAATTCCCAATATCCCATCCAGCCCTGCCCTCTGGCAGTGGAAGCCATTCCCTGTGTCCTGTCCTTCCAGGCCTTGTCCCCAGTCCCTCTCCAGCTTCTCCTGGAGCCCCTTTAGGCTCTGGAAGGGGCTTTAAGGTCTCCCTGGAGCCTTCTCTTCTCAAGGCTTAACATCCCTAACTCTCCCAGCCTGTCTTTTGTATATTGTTGTTATTATTACTACTCTCATTATTCATAGTTTATTAATATGCTGATAATTTTCCAGCTAGTCCTGCCTGCACAGTAGCTGCCATCCAACCCAAACCCAGCCCAGAAGGACAATTCATCCAACAGTTCATCCAGCTCCACCCAGAAGGGCGTTCACCTTCCGCAGCAGCGCGACCATCTCCTTGGACCAGGCTGAGGAGTACTGGACGCTGACGGTGCTGAAGAGCTGCACCAGAGACTCCACGGGGTTGTTGGAGTGGATGTCGTACGGCCTCTGGGGACGAGAGCACAAAGGTGAGGAGTGCCCCCTCCTCTGGGCCAGCCAGAGCACACGATCCGAGGGCCGGGACGGCCCCAGCCCTACCCAGCCCCGCAGCAGCTCGTAGGCCATGATTCCCAGAGACCACCAGTCCACCTCGAAGGAATAGCCCGTCCCGCCGCTCAGGAAGGAATGGAAAATCTCCGGGGCTGAGCAGAAAGGCATAACAGGCAACAGGTTATTTGCTGTTCTCTACTCCAGCATTTCATGTAAGTCGGTGCACAGCGCTTACAGTGATTTTTCTCCCCTCCCGAGGGGAGGCTGTGTGAGGCAGGGGAGCAGCAGCCGTGTGCCTGCCCTCACTGGGACCTGCAGGGACAGCCCTCCCAACACAGGACAGCACAACCCCGGGAGACACCAAGGGCAAGGCTGGAGCCAGAGAGGGATGGGGAGCGCAGGAGGAGGAGGCAGGATGGGATCATGAGGGCAGGGCGGGATGGAGGGGACTGGACAGGTTGTAATGCAGAGGGGAGGGCAGGACAGGACAGGATGGGATGGGGTGACATGCCAGTCCCGATGTCTTCATACTGGGAGCTCCCCTTCTCAAACATTGGGGCTCTGCTGAACGACTCGGACACAAGCACCAATGTCCTCAACTAACTGGAGGGCCCTGGCTGGGGCAGCATGTGCTGAGCACTCAGAACGTGACACAGGCACGAGAGCAGTGATTGCCTCTTACCCATGTATGGCTTTGTCCCAGCCAATGCTGTAGCTCTTTCACCGTCCCTAATGATGGTTGCAATATTAAAATCTGTTAAATGGGCATGACCTTAAATAAAGACACATTTTAAGACGGAATTAATGGCAGTGCAGTGGCAATGCAGAGTCAGAACACATTTGTTTCATAAACTTCTGCCCTCAGACAGGTTAGCACAGACACACAGACACAGGCAGGTCAGGGCCAGATCCCACGGCATGGCCATGGGAGATCCCAAAGGTTTCCCAGGATTTGGGCTGGCCAGGTGATTAAAGGGTAGGGAGCTTTGGGTTTTGATTTTAAATCACACTTGGAGCTAGCCAGTGACCCCCAGCAGCTTCAGCACTGGCTGAATTGCTCTGGCCAGAAGCTACAGGAGTGAAAAAGACACCAGGGAAACACTATCATAGAACCGCAGAATGTTTGGGTTGGAAGGGACTTAAAGATCATCTCGTTCCAAGCTCCTGGCACGGAGCTTCCACTAGACATGGGTGTTCCAAGCCACTGAGGCCACTGAACTGCAGTGACTCCAAATTCCCAGGGCTGAAGTTGGGCTGCCACTTTGTGCTGACCACAGCACACTGGACAGGCCAGTTGGGTGGCCACCCCCACATTACAAAGCACAGGGATGTTCAGCCAAACATGATCCAGTAAAAGCAGAGCAGCTTTTCCCACACTTTTCCCAGGTAAAAAGATGCCCAGTACCCAGGATTATAAAGAATCTGTCCCTGGAATGAATGAGGGAGCACAGAGGAGCAGAGTGATCCTACCTTGTTCATCGAGGAGGATGTTGTCTGGTTTTACATCTCTAGGAAAAGAAGGAAGATTACAGCAAATGGAATCTCAGTCAGACCAGGGATGAGACTCAATGACAAAAATCCTGCAACTGTTTATCTATCAAAAATTAGGAACAAATAAAACAAAAATATTCTAACATGAGGCAAGCCCCTTTATGATGGACTAGAAATACACTTTTCCTGGGCAGCTTGGTGAAAAACTGGAAAGATTAGACTTGTTCAGGCCTCATTCCCAAGAAAAGGAATAACAATACTGAGGATATTTGTGTGAAGTCCTGGATGGCTTTAACACCTGCCCTGAAAAGTTCAGCCCCCAGTGAAGCATCAGACTCCCTGTGAGCGGTGGGGGGCAGGAGCAGCAGCCAGGGGGTGGCCAGGAGCAGCACAGACACCATGAGCCACCCCAAGCCCAGCAGGGCAGGGGCCAGCAGGCCCAGCAGAGCCGTGGAGTTACCTGTGGATGATGTGCTGGCTGCGCAGGTAGTCGAGGGCCAGCGCCATCTCACAGATGTACAGTTTGACTGTCTCCTCCGTGAACTGAACATTCTGCTGCAGGTGGTAGCGCAGGTCACCTCCCAGGAGCAGGTCCACCACCATGAACATGTCCTCCTCGTCCTGGAAGGAATACCTGCGGGACGGGGGAGCGGCTGAGCCTCACGGGGCTCACAGACCCAGCCAGGCTTTTCCCCTCTCCTAATCACACAGCTCCAGGGAGAACTGCACGTGGCCCCACCATGGGCACAAAATCCCAGAGTCATTTGTGCTGGAGAAGCTCTCTCAGAACATCGAGTCCAACCATTCCCAGCACTGCCAAGGCCACCAATGACCCATGTCCCCAGCTGCCACAATCACACGGCTTTTAAATCCCTCCAGGGATGGGGACTCCATCACTGCCCTGGACAGCTGTGCCAGAGCTGGGCAGCCCTTCTGGATAGAAAATTTTCCCTAATATCCACCCTGGGCTGCCCTGGCCCAGCCTGAGGCCGTTCCCTCTGCTCCTGTCCCTGTTCCCTGGAGCACAGCCCGACCCCCCCGGCTGTCCCCTCCTGGCAGGAGCTGTGAGAGCCACAAGGGCCCCCTGAGCCTCCTTTTCTCCAGGCTGAGCCCCTTCCCAGCTCCCTCAGCCTCTCCTGGGGCTCCAGACCCTTCCCAGCTCTGTTCCCTTCCCTGGACAGCCCCTCAAGGTCCTTGCAGTGTTGGGCCCAAAACTGAAGATGCAGCTTTGCTGCTTGCCCCTTCACAATCAAGCATGTCCAGCTCAAGATGCTCACTTGTTTTTTAAATCAATTCCTACACTAAGCAATGCTTCCCTGAAAGAGAAGGTATATCCCAGGTGATGTCCCCCTGCTCACCCCGTCACTGTCCCTGAGCAGCTGTGCCATGTCAGCCCACCAGCACAGAGCTCAGGCTCTGCCAGCCAGACACTTCAGAGAAACTTCACATTTTCAACTGCAAACAATCTCATAAAACATACTTAAAATATCTCAGCCTATCTTGAAGATGAATTGGAAAACACAACTGCTAATTTAACCAGATAAACCAGAAAAAGATGTATAAAAGATTTATATTTACTGTGGAGTAAACCGCCTCTCTAAATCTGCTGTGGGTCCCACGGGAGACTGACAGCAGTGGGGATACACCAAAACAACGCTCATTGTTATATTTGGTGACTGCAGTTCCAAGGAAAGAGCATGTGGGATTGTATAATACTTATGAATCACTCACTTCTGCTCCCATCTTAAATGTAGGTTTATTCTAAAACTATGAGCCAAAAGGTTTGCTACGAGAGCAAGTTCTCTACGGAGTTTCATTGCTTGTCGGGAAAAACATTTGGAATTGCTAAGAAACAGAAAAAATATCAATATTAACTCAATTAGCTTTTCTGGAGCAATGGATCAACAAAACAAATGTGACACATCACCCACTTCCATCATTTTGAGTATAAAACTTCCTCAATTTTTAGAAGTCTCCTCCTCCCCACCAGCCTGGCACACATCCAGCACTGCTGGAGTGGGAGGGGACCCTTCCCTGGGCAGGAAGGCTGAGGAAGGACAGATCACTGGAGCCAAGGCCTCTGCCTAGGGCTCAAACCAAACTAACCAACGGCACTAGGATATACTGCTCTACTTTCTAAAACTGTAAATTAGTTTTTCCTGCAAAATTTGATAACGATGTGTCTGAGCTCCAAAGGAATGTGTTTTATTTGGCCAGTGAGTGTGGTACAAAGCACACGGAGGGATGCTGGGGGGCTGACGGGTCGATGTGGTTGTAGGGCAGATGAGACAGACTGCAGCCTTTGGTACTGGCACTGCCTAGACAGGATACATTTCCCAGGCATTGCCAACTCAAGCTATTTGTTAGATTTCAACCTGATTTTAAGAGTGTTTTTTAAAATTAGATGTTGCTCAGTAATGAGGATATTTCTGCCAGTGCACACAGAGTGAATTCATTACTGAGCAACTTGAAATGTCATTATTTGTAGTGATCTGCTGCTGAAAAAGTGATGAGAGCCCCTGGGATTATCGGGTGTGTGTCTCTGCGAGCACTGGAGGCTGGGGAGGGAGCTGCTCACCAGAGATTCACCAGGAACACGTGCTCGATCTCCTGCAGGATCTCCAGCTCTCGGAACACGTTGCGCACCTCGTCCCTCTCGATGCACTGCTGCTTGTTCATGTACTTCATGGCGTACATCTTCTCCGTGTCCCTCTTCTGCACGATGCACACCTGGGCCGGGAGGAGAAAACACTCAGGAGCACGTTCCACATCCTCATCTGCTGCTTTGGGAGCCGAGACCCCCGCTCACCCCCCTCACGCATCCCCGATCCCTAGGCTGAGACTTGGCCCTAGGGACAGCAGCATCCCGTGCCTGGCAAGGCACGGGCTCAGCTCCAGCCCGCTGCCCATCGGTAACTGCAGCTGCCTCCGGCCACGATGGCCGGCTCCGGAGAGCTTTCCAAAGGGACAGCTTTCCCAACACCTGTGTCTGGGAGCTGTGCGAGAGCCCTTTGGGCTCGCGGTGTCTGGATGGAAAGCGGTGTCAGGCAGCCACAGGGCTCCCTGCCAGCCTGGCCTCCCCGCTGCTCACACTGCTGCTGCCCGCTGGGCCCCAACAGGGGAAAATAATCCCTGTGGGGCAGCAGAGAGCGACCAAAATGCAAACCGGTCACAACAACAGAGACCTGGTCCGGAGGGATACCGCGGGCCTGTCCCCGGAGCCCGCCGGGCTGGCCCTGCGCGCCTCCCTCAGCTCCTCTAGTGACACCTTCATTACCAAGGTGACTGCTTTCCAGAGAGCTAATTAGCTATCACCGTAACTCTTTTTAAATTACTAATGGCATGTCTACATCTGCTATAATTATGCCTGCCCTCTGTTAATTATCAGACGTGGCGGTAATTAGGATGAGCTGGATCCGTTCCCTGGGCAGCTCGGGCGCTGCCCCGGCCGGGGCGGCTGCAGGCAGAGAGCGGGTCCCGCTCCCACCGAGTGGAACTGGGAAAGGGAATTTCTGTGGGTGGCAGGGAACCGAGACAGGTGGGAGCCGCGAGCACTCCGCGCCTCTAAACGCTGCCACTAATAACCATTTGCAAGTGCTAATGGTGCTCGGTATAATATCATCAAGGACACGCTGCCGCAAGGAGGTGACAAAATAATGGGTGGTTATCGTTAGCCTGAGATACCCCCTAATTAGCGATGCACAGGCATTACCGCGATTATTTTCCGCCGTCGTTACAACTGCGGTGAGAGCTGAAAATCAGCTGTTGCCATAACTCTCTGCACACCTCAGAGCTCACGATAAGGGCACTTCGTGGGCAGAGTGACCTGAGCTGTTTCCCTGCGTCTGGACCCCTCCGGTGCCCATGGGCGAGCAGAGCCCTTCAATTCCAGCTGCCAGGGACCGTTCCAGGTACAAAACATAAGGGAAAACCTTCTTCACACAAACTTAATAATAATAATAAACGACCTACCACAATGCACACCACCAGCAGGATCCAGCCCCTGCCTAGAGCAGGCTGAATTGCTTGTACGTTCAATAAACCATGCAAAAATAACTTTATATTTTATAAATTCTTTAAGCAGCAAAGCCCTAACAATTTTCCTTTAAAACATGGTCATTGCTGTAGAACTACTCTGAAAACAATCCAATCCTCTGGGTAACAGCCATCAAGGCACTGAGCAACATTCTCTCCTCATGTCAGCTTATTCCACATTATTGCTGGAGGCTCATTAATTTCTAGGTGCTTTATTTTTTAGGTTGTGACTTGCTGCACCTTAATGAGTATTAGATGTTATTCTGATGTCATTTGTCTCTTGTTTCTCTACAGTGAAAATGGGAGCCCAGCATAATAAATGAGAAAATGATGAAAACTTCATGTACTCTGTAATTATGATAAACAGTTTTCTGCAGTGGAACAGCATCACCTCCACACAGAGCAGCACCAGTTCCAGGCACTCTGGAAATGTTTGTTCTCTGATGTCTGCGGGAAAAGTAGATGTCAATGGACAGGCCCTCCCTGCAGCTGAGCCCGTGGCATGAGCGGGGGCTGCCCTGTGCCCGCAGGGCGGCCTGAGGGCACAGTGAGCCCCACTGGGCAGAGCACAGCGAGCCCCAAGCCCATGGGCAGCTGGGCAGGGCACAGCGAGCCCCACTGGGCAGGGCACAGCGAGCCCCAAGCCCATGGACAGCTGGGCAGGGCACAGTGAGCCCCACTGGGCAGGGCACAGCGAGCCCCACAGCCCCTGGGCAGCTGGGCAGGGCACAGCGAGCCCCACAGCCCCTGGGCAGCTGGGCAGGGCACAGTGAGCCCCACTGGGCAGGGCACAGTGAGCACCACTGGGCAGGGCACAGCGAGCCCCAAGCCCATGGGCAGCTGGGCAGGGCACAGTGAGCACCACTGGGCAGGGCACAGCGAGCCCCAAGCCCATGGGCAGCTGGGCAGGGGCTCTGTGTCTGCGGCACAGCCACCACCAGGTTCTGATCACATCACACCACTCTTGGTCAGGGTCTAACTCGGGTCAAACCAACACCAGGACCGGTGCTGGTGCTGCCTGGCTGGGCTCAGCCACTCGGTGCCCCTGTCACAGGCAGCGACCATTCCTAAGGTGCTCCTGCTTACAGAAATGCATCCATGTGTTTGTGTACCCCCAAAATGGCAGTGACACAAGATGTTTCTTTTTCTTTTTGTGCTTCTCTGTTCATGCATCTGTTCCTGGGGAAGGAATAAACATCTATTTGGTCACAAGTCAAGAGTGCGTTTTTTAAATTAATCCATTTTCAGGCAAGTCTACAATGCGGAGCAAGGCAAGCAGCAGCAATGACTCTGTCCTCGTTCCGCACAATGCAGCCACACAAAGGGAGTGTTTGGTGGTTAAATACAGCCATGAGGAAAAGGAGTGGAACGCAGCCAGCCCTGCGAGGCAGAAGGCGGGCAGCAGCTGGGAGAGGATTGCTCAAGACACGGCACATAAAAGCTTTCACAGAGCCCCAGATACCCGGGCATGCCGCACTGCCAGAGGGGTGTGTGCAGCTGCCCATCCCGCAGGGACAGCTGGAGCCCTCACCCACGATTCCAGCCAGGACAGGGGCAGGTGACACCTCCCGGGCAGAGACAGTGACAACACCTGTACTGTCACAGTGACAACACCTGTGCTATCCCAGTGACAACACCTGTGCTGTCACCCCAGCTGGCAGCTCAGCTGAATCCCTACCCTTCCCAGCCTGGCACACTGCCTCCAGTGGGCTCTGCCTTTTCTCCTTCAGAAATCCAATAACTTTTTGCCCTGCTGATTCTGAAGGAATTCATCAGGCTGAAATCCCCACTCTGATGAGAGGTCACCTAATTGTTTGACAGCATGTCCTGACAGCCTTGTTATCCAGGGACAGCAAAGTTTTCCTGGGCTCAAACATAGCCAGTTGCTGCATTCTGGGCAGGATCCATGCAGCTGGTAAACAGTGGGGATCGCTCTACCTCGGCTGCACAAAGACATTATTTCCTCCTGCATATGCAGAGGTCACTCAAAGAGAAGGTACTCGTGGGCCCTGAGGGATGTCACCGTCACGGCTGGTGACAAACCCACAGCTGACTCAGGGATCTGTCTTTGGGTCTGAACTGGGAGCACTGGGTTTCCTTCTTGAATTTCTGCTCCTTTGGCTTCTGCCTCTGTAAGACGAGAGCAATGCCCTGTAATCCTCCCACACACAGACACTGTTGACTGCAGCTCAGAGCCACGGGGACATTTCAGCGTACAACCTGGATTTCACTCTTTTTGTTTTCACAGCAAAGTCAAGGCTCAGAGTCAGGCAACACTACACATCTACATCAAACACCTTAATCCCACCCAGTTCTGAACCTTGGCCACTGCTCTAGTTTCTAAAAATGCTTCTTTGCAGTGGTTGCACATTGCCCACATATACCGATTTCTCCTCCAGTTTCTGCTGGGTGTTTATCCCTCTGTTTTCCCCAATATCTACAGAACTGTCATTTACCAGAAAGGCTGAAATTTGAAATGAGGAGTATTAACATTAAATTGCCCATGGCACCCAGAAGCATCAGCAGGCTTTGGGACTGTGTGGGGAAAGAAGTCTCTGCTGTGGGGGAAGCATGGCAGTAGCCTCAGGGTGTTGGGGACACAGGAGATTTGCAGCCTCTGGAGCAGGAATAACTAAGTCTTTCATCCTGAAGGACCAGAAGCAGTGAGAAGGCACTTAGCATGATGTAGAAACAGCTCAAGCTTTTTTGACAGCTGATTTCATTTTGAACACTAAATTTTACTTTGGAGACAGACTGCAAGGGCAAGGACAGGCTGCACAATTGTGTTCACTGGTTTCCTGAGCTTGTTGAGCAAAGAGTAAAGCAGGTGAGAAGGGCTTTATTGAACCTATACATTGCTGAAAGGATAACCTCAATATTGACTTCTAGCAAGCTCATCTCCTTTAGCCATGTTCTCCTTGAATGGCTCAGCTCTTACACCAAGACATTCACTTTTCCCAGGGTTTTCATCCTTTAGAAAGTGGCTGAAGGGAGATCCCTGTCACCCAACATCCCAAGGATCCCCAGCATCTGCTTTGCTCTTGTACCAAGAACTGCAGGCAGAATCTTGCTAATTATCTATTAAAAAAAAAAATTAAATCATTTAAACTCTCAGCTGCTATCAGGAGAGCTGCAAACAGGGATCACTGTTCTGGACATGGCCACAGCTGCACAGGACACAAAACTACTTCCCCTGGCATTCTTTGTATCCGTCCTGTATTGTAATGGTGCTGTTGGCAATTAAAATACAACCCTTTCCTGGTAATTAGCATCTGTGTAACACTGGTAACCAAAAAGTTCATAACAATTTGTTCTACAACCCTCACAAACATTAAGGATAAAATCAGCTAATCAATTATTTTTTTAGGCATAGCCAAGAGAACAAAGCCTAAAGCCACCTTGCAGGTGTATCTGCAGTGACATAATTCAGTGTCAGGGACTCACTGAGCACATGAGCCACGGGAACAGCTGGATGAAGCTCTGCTGGAAGCATCTCCCACAGGCACCCCAGGAACAGCTCCCCAGTGCCAGCAGGCCCAGAAGGGGCAGGCAGCCCCTCAAGGATGCTGCTGGTCCCTCAAAAGGGCTCCCCCTCCACACTGCTGACCCAGAGCTTGGTGCCATGAGCACGAGAGATGGAAACCCTGAAGGATGCCAGCACCTGCAGCCCCTCTCCATCCCCTCCGGGCTGGTCCTGGGAGGGAGCTCTGGGCAGATCCTTTCACCCCTACCCTTAGAGGGCAAGGGGTCAGGTAACACCCAGAGGAACCTGTGGCACCAAGTCCTGGCCTGGGGCTGCAGCTGCACACAGCCTGCCCGTGACAGTGACACTCACCCCACGCTCAGCGAGGACACGGAACCGTAACTGTCTGACCCCGAATAAAAACTCACTCTGAATCAACCAAAACCCTTCACTGCTTGAATGCAGAGCTTACTTAAGCAGCACTTTGTCCTGGAACAGCTCTGACAGCAGTGTCCCTGGCAGTGTTTCTCTCAGCCATTGTCTCCAGCACACAAAGACCCGTTTGCAAGACCAGGACATCTGCTGCCATTCCCATGGCACCTCTCCATGTGCCAGTGACCCAGCCCAGGGGACACCAACATGTGAGGGCTGCTGGCTGTGACAACAGCACTCCTCAGCCTCTCCATCCAGCTCACAGAATCACGGACTCTCAGAAGGGAGTTTGGGAAGGAAGGGACCCCAAATCCCCCCCAGTGCCACCCTGCCATGGCAGGGACACCTCCCACTGTCCCAGCTGCTCCCAGCCCCAGTGCCCAGCCTGGCCTTGGGCACTGCCAGGGATCCAGGGGCAGCCACAGCTGCTCTGGGCACCCTGTGCCAGGGCCTGCCCACCTGCCAGGGAACAATTCCTGCCCAATATCCCATCTAAAGTTGCAGTGGTAGCCAAATAAGTGGGACCCTCAGGAGCCATGCTCCAAGTACAAGGTTATCAGCTCAACAAATCTGCCTTCACATCTTTAAGTGCTGATTTTGTTTCCATTTCCAGACACCTTGCCACGTTTCACTCCTTAAGATATTTTTCATGGAGCCTTACAACTTTAGTTTTTCCCTGCTGAAAAGCTGTGCTTTTCCACAAGATTGATGGACTCGTTTGTCAGAACACCATAAATCATTAAAATCTCTTTTATGCAGCACTGCTGTTTGCTGCAGCCAAGTTGTAACAGCAGCTGATGAAACTTTTATTCACAGCAAGCCTGTTGGTGTTTCCAGGTCGTGTCAACACTTCCATAAAAAATCTCTTTCTCAGTTGCTTATGCTAGAGCCAAAAAAGACTTCTGACCCAAAATAACACCTGCTGTTCCCAACAGCACTTCAGTATGCTGTGTATCAGAGGATCACAGAATCCCAGACTGGTCTGGGTTGGAAGGGACCTTAAAGATCACTCAGGTCCAGCCCCCTGCCATGGCAGGGACACCTCCCCCTGTCCCAGCTGCTCCCAGCCCCAGTGCCCAGCCTGGCCTTGGGCACTGCCAGGGATCCAGGGGCAGCCACAGCTGCTCTGGGCAATCTCAGTGGCTTCAGTCTGGAGTCCTTAGAATGTGTTCCTGTGCTTCTGTGCAGGTCCACAGCCCTCCCTGGGGCTCAGCAGCCCCCTGTGGCTCTGTATACCCTCTGGGTGTGCCCAACACTCTGTGTGCAGGCAAAGGAAGCCACGTGTGCAGGTGCAGCTGCAGTGGCTCAAAACACAGGCAAAGCTGAGCTTGTCCATGCTTTTTTTTTTGTATTTTTGTTGTGTTTTTTGTTTGTTTTTTTTTTTTTTTTTTCCATAATGAGCCTTATTCTGTCTCACTCACACANCCGTGTGTGTCCCTTTTTTTTTTTTTTTTTTTTTTTTTTTTTTTTTTTTTTTTTTTTTTTTTTTTTTTTTTCCATAATGAGCCTTATTCTGTCTCACTCACACAAACGGGACAGCCAGCCCACTGAAACTATGTCAGGAAAAGCTCTCCTCATTGGTACCCTGCAAAAAGGGCTGAGGCCTTCCAGTTGGTATCTATCAGGGAACGTTTCCTCATTTCCCTGCAAGAAATCATGGAAGGGGGCTGCAGAATGATATCTACAGCGACTGAATCCTGTGACTTCATGCAATTTAAGGTGGTCCAGAGTAAGCATTTCCCTTTAATGTCACGCTGAGAAAATAAGGTCCCATCAGACATTAAGCAGATGTTTCTGTAATTGAGTTTGGATATGGGGGATTATTTGACTTGAAGCTCCAAAACACGTGTAGATTTCTTTTCCTCAGGAGAGGCACTAATCCAAACAAACAAGGAGAAACTGAAGAAGTGACAGCAGAGAACCCTAAAGAACAAAAAGGAAAGAGAAGTGTTTTTCTTTGCTTTTACTTGTCCTGGTTCTCCACCTCTCCCCCCGTGCCAGCTGAGCAGCCTCATCACCAGCAGACACCCCAAACCCGGTGTCCTCACTCAGTGTTCAAACACAAATGCACAAATTTGGGATCCCCCTTTGGCCACAGCCCTGAGCACAGCTCTGGTGGGGCAGGGTGGGATTTGCTGACCTCCAGGCCACGGAGCAGCCCCTGGGGAGGCCCTGAAGGGGACAGGGGCTGTGCTGGCTCCGTGCACAGCCCAGGAGATGTGCTCTGGAGCTGCCACGCTGCCTACAGAAAGGCTGTTAGGCATCTACATTTCTGTCTGGCTTTATCACATGCTCAGAGATCTCTGCTGGGCTTTTCTTTTTCAATAATTAAAGTAGAATGATGAAAACTCAGACCAACCTGCAGAGATCCCTGAAGACACTGTGACCCATCTTTCTGCCTTTTGGGTGGATCCAAACCTGGATCCACCATTTCCTCCAGCTCAGCAGCACTCCATAGACTTACATGAGGACCTGGACCCCTGTGCACAACCACAGCTAACGAGCACTATCTGAATAAATTGTGCAGTGTTTTCCTGTGGGTGACAAGCATTTTGAGTTATGTCTAGTATTTGGAGCCATCTCTCCTTATGGCCATGACTACATTCTGTGATAGGCTGGTTAAAGAGGCAAAAATATTTTTTTTAGCTACGTATTTGACAGATATTGGGAACAGAAAGAAATCTAATTACTTCCAACGAAGACTGGAGGGCCTTATTTAATCTCTGAATGTAAATTGATGTTGAAGTTCCCTGACCCCAAGGCAAGAACACTCGCTGTGCTATTTTGAAAAGCCTCATCACTCATTGTGACCCGGCCCTGATGGGCACTGGCACCAACGTCCTCTTTGTGCTGCTGCCACAACACGCCCCCAGGCACCAAAGCTTCCTTTCTGTGCTGAAGGAAATAAACACAGGTCTTTCTTTTCTGCCAAGAAAGAAGGGGATGCTCTGTTTCACAGTGCAAAACCCTCAGGAGGAATCAATGCCACTTGCAGCCAAATGCTTGATTTTCCCTTGGCAGAAGCTTGCTCCATTGAGCTGGTGTCCAGCACCAGGCTGCACCAAGGGATCAGCCCTGGCAGGGCAGCTGTGGAGGCTGGGCAGAGGGAGATCCCTGCCAGAGCGAGGGCACAGGGGCTGTGGTGGGCCTGGACACAAACCCCCTGCTCCTCCTGGCTGCTCTCCTTCCCCTGGCACTGCAGCCACCCACCTGCCAAGCCCCAGCAGTCACTGCCTGGCCCCAAGGAGCCTTGACAAGCCTCACGAGCCTTTCTATCAAACCTACCAAGCAGCACCTAATTACCTCAAGTTACCAAGATAAAGAAATGCATTTTATATTCCTCCACGTTTCCAGGGATGGGACTCCTCTGCCCAGAAACACCCTGCAAATCTCAGAATCACAGCATCACAGGATGCCTTGGCTTGGCAGGGACCCTAAATCCCACCCAGTGCCACCCCTGCCATGGCAGGGACACCTCCCACTGTCCCAGNTATTCCTCCACGTTTCCAGGGATGGGACTCCTCTGCCCAGAAACACCCTGCAAATCTCAGAATCACAGCATCACAGGATGCCTTGGCTTGGCAGGGACCCTAAAGCCCACCCAGTGCCACCCTGCCATGGCAGGGACACCTCCCACTGTCCCAGCTGCTCCCACCCCCAGTGCCCAGCCTGGCCTTGGGCACTGCCAGGGATCCAGGGGCAGCCCCAGCTGCTCTGGGTAACAACCTTAACCTCTCTGACATGCCCAAAGATAATAGCAGGGGCTAAAATCCAGTTCCAGAGCAGAGCAGAGATGATCTGAGAGCCTGAGCATGTAGGGGGGCACACAGGGAGCACAATCCCACCATGGGGTGAGGGCTGGCTGCAGCTTCTGCATCCTGGCAAACAGCAGTGGTCCAGCTGGGTTGGTGTTGGGTAATCTTCAGTGTGGTTTGGTTTAACTGCACAACTTGCTGTACATGAACAGATAAGTATTTCATACTGCACTGCCCTTTGTTGAGAGGAATTTTTAGCACTTACTTTTAAAAACAATTTTTAGATCAAAAGTAATAATATGGCACAACAATCTTACTGCAACTCCTTGAGAAAACGACAGGAACAGAAGGAATCTCGATGAATTTTGGACATAAATAGCAAGTAAACGGGAGGTGAGGGTGGAAAGCAGAGACACAAAAGGCTTCTGTTCAATAAACATGGTTTCTTTCCATGCTCTTCTTTCTTTAAAAATTCTCATGGACTTACACTCCAAAGTGTTTTCCAAAGGGAGGCAGAATCCATGATCACACAGATAAATTATGGTCTATCCCAAATGTGACGGGTCAGTAAGAATAAAAAAGTATTAAGAAAAAATAAGAACAGCCAATTTGTAATTGTCAAAGTGATCCTGTACTTACAGTTTCATTTCAGAGAACAAAATGGCCAGTTGGTACAAAAATGGAAAGCACTAAATTTAGAATTTGTCAACATTTTCACTCCTGATATTTTAATTTTATGGAACTATTGAAACAGACGTGATTTTGCTGTGCACATTACATAAATAACGATGTCCAGGCCTTTTCAGCGTGACCCTCTCTGGGTGCACCCCTCACACCTCACCGCGGGCTGGGCAACAGCATCACGGATGAAAAGAGCCAGGGGGAAGGAACCCAAACCCACCAAAAATCACAGTCCAATAGCCATGCTGCTCACAAAGCTGTTCTGTATTTCCTGGCCATTTTCTCAGGAGCCCTCTGCAGTGACAGCCTGAGCAGCCTGACCTTTCCCTGGCCCATCCTCCAGCCCCGTTCCCCCGAGCCCAGAGCGGTGTTGAGCACACAGACACAAAGAGCAGGTGCCATGGGGACTGCCCGTCCCTGTCCCTTGCTGCCAGCCACTGCAGCAGTGTGGGCAGAGGGGCAGCGTGGGGCAGCCCCAGGGCACAGCTCCCTGCGGAGCCCTCTGGCTCTGCAGGGCAGGGCTCCCCAGGAGCGGGGCAGCGCCCTGCTCCCAAACACGGCCCCTGCACCACTGAGCCCACGCCTGGGCTGTGGGGGCTCCGTGCAAGGGATCTCCTCACCTGGAGGGGACACCCAGCCCTCCACACCACCTTTCTGATCCACCTCTAAATGTCTGTCCCACAACAGCTTCTCCCACATCTCTCCTCACCCCTCTCCACAGTCCACCAACATCGTTCATCTGGGAAACAAGGCAAATCACCACCTCAGAAGACAGGAACAGAGGCGATTTCAAAGGAGAAGGGCTGTCAGGAAAACTGGGAGGGATAAAAGCACCTGGTGTGCTCATCCCTGGGAAGGACACTGCCTAGCAAGCCGGGCCCACGCGAAGGCCCTGTCCCACACATGGCAGTGTGGCACTGCTGCTGGCTCCAGGAGCCCAGCACAGGCAGCGGGTCCCTCAACCTCGGCAGAATCGTGTCAAATCCCTCGTCACAACACTGTTTCTATTGTGAGTTGTGCACCAGTTGCATCAGTTTCTGCTTCTATTTTTCATGCTCCATCTTTAATTCATTCTGAGACACAGGAAATCCCAACGGCCCTGTAGTGGCTTGTGGGCAGCTCTGCCTTCACCACAGAAAAAACAGAGCAGAACTGTATCCAGCCTTTTGGAGCCGTGTCCATACAACTCCCACGAGATTCAGATCAGTTTTTAAGCAGCGCACAGACACTTCAATAAGAATTTATGAACTTTTGACCCACAAGAAGAATTACATCCTGTGAAGAAGAGGACAAAGTCTCCCTCCACAGACACCACTGCCCAAAGTAACAACAGGGTGCACCCGCAACGCTCTGGACAAACCCAGGCAGTATTTTCCTTAATAAACTCTATTTGCTGTATCATGCTGATGTACCCATAATTTCATAGGAACCGAGGACACTGCTCCCTATCATTTTTTGACATTAAGTGGTTTGTAATTGGATTGTCCAACCATGAGCATTAACACAACATCCCAAACTCACAAGCTGCAGCTTCCAAGGACCTGTAGATGACCTCGATGTTCAACACAGCTTCAATTTTATTGTTGCCAAAAGCTGCATCTGACACTGGAACCTTCCATCTCTCAGTTCAATTTACGAGCTGGTGGGGGTGTGGGCTATGATGGCTTGTAGGAACAAAAACAAGATCCAAATGCTGGCCACATTTCAGCCTCTGAGAAAATTGTAATTATCGTTAGTGACAAAGGATGGATTTTTTACTTTAAAAGAGGTTTTGATGTTGGCCATGTGAGAGCTGCAGTCTGGTGTGGCCGTGTGGGCTCTACTGAGGGCAGGAGGAGCCTCTGCCAGCAGCACACAGGGGGGAACAGGAGGTTCTCCCAAGGGCAGTGCTAACAGAACTATCATCACATTTCCAATCATTAATCTGATCAATGCCAAAACATTCTGCTCTTTGTCCTTTCAGGTGGGTGAATGTTTACAGAATTCCGTGATGCACTTAGGCTGTAGAAGTCTCATGGAATTACAGAATCCTTTCAGCTGAGTTGAAATAAGACCTCCAAGATCAAGGTCCAATCTTTGACCAAACACCACCCTGCCAACCAGAGCAGAGCACTGAATGCCACGTCCTGTCATTCCTTGAACACCACAGGCAAGGGTGGGCACTCCACCACCTCCCTGGGTAGACTATTCCAATGTTTCTCCAAACCCTGACCCAGCTCCATCCTCCCCTGCTTCCTCAGCAGCTCCTCCTCCTCCTCCTCCTGTGGTGTTTTCAGCTCTCTGTCCCTTACCCCTGCAAGGCTGGCCCTTCTGACAAAGGGTCAGGGCTGCATTCAGGCACATCTGCCACTCAACGGGCAGCATATGTTGATCCATGAAAAGGTTTCCTTAATCAAAGACCTCAGAATGAGATTTCTTTGGGTTCAGGAGGGGAGGGGAAGGTGTGGGTGGATTTTGTTGCAGAACCTAATGCTGAAAAAACTCTCATCTAAGAGCCAGCAAGAACCTGAGCAGCCAGCTGCTGTCGAGGCTCGGTGCACACACAGGAATTCACAGAAAACACTCGTGCTGGCACAAGGCACAGCAGCTCTCTCCTTGGCCCAGCTGCGGCCACGCTCCTGCTCCCAGCCTGAGCAGAGCCGCTGCTGAGGCTGCAGGCAGGCAGCCACCACAGGGCATCGACCCCCTGTGCCACAGGCCAGCCCCCGTGGGGACACCGACCACCTCGTGCCCGCCTGCCCTGAGCCGCTGCCAGCAGCGCCAGCCCCACCCGTGGGGAGCTGGGGGTGGCCCAGGGCCATCAGTGCGCGTTCGGCTGGAGGGCGAGGCTTCTGCCCTCTGCTCTCTTACACCTCTTTCCTGTCCACAGGTCCCTGGCTGCTGGAGTGAGGGTCCATCCCACCTCCCAACCCACCTACACTCCCACACCAGCGTGAGTCACCCACAGGGAATGATGGGGGCTCAAAAAAACCCCAGGCAGCTTCTAATGCAAATGTTAATAAGGCACTGGGTGTATAATAATAACAAAAGTGGGCAGCTTGTTTGATAAATCATGGTCTTTTGAAGTCTGATCTTTCAGAAACCCCAAACAGGTCCCCAGTGGGGAAGTGCAGGATAACCCCCAGCCCCTTCCAGCTGAGCTCACTGCTCACCCCGTCACTCCCAGTGGGCCTTCAGTGGCACTTCCCACTCTGTAATTTTCCTGCTGCTGCCCCCACAGCCTGAGATCCAGACAGTGAGGAGGGGCTGGACCCCACCACCACTGCACCTTTCATGCTCTGCCATTCTCTCCTGTGGCTTTTACCGATGACACACTCACAGCTTAGCAACATCCAGGAAAGAAGAAAAATCACTTGGTACGACCAGGGAGATGGTATCAGAGGGAGGATCCCCCTGTTGTGTGCTCTGTGCTTTCTCACCCCCTGCTCCTCGTCACTGTCCCCAGCCCAGGCAGCTGCTCCTGTGCTGGATGCAATGGTGGAGCATGCTGTGGAATCAGAGAATCCCAGACTCATGGAATATCCTGAGCTGGAAAAGACCCACAAGGAGTCCAGCTCCTGTCCCTGCACAGACCCCCCAGCAATCCCACCCTGGGATCCCTGGAGCGCTGGCCAAAGGCTCCTGGAGCTCTGGCACCTCGGGGCCGTGCCCATTCCCTGGCAGTGCCAGCACCCTCTGGGGATGGACCTGTCCCTAATGTTAATGTCCTTGACATCACTCCTGCTGCAGGTCCCCATCTCCTGCATCCTGCAGGACTCCCTGGGCAGCCTCGGGGGCCAGGCAGGATGGGGCCTGACCAGCACTGCATGGCCCCACCCCAGCAGCTCTCCAGCACCCCGGGACCCACAGACACCCCTCAGGCTGTGCCCTCTCCATAACCAGGCTGCCCTTTGGCAAAGCCAAGGCAGCCCTGGCTCCAGAGCCTGCCAATGACATGGCGTGTGATCGAGTGACAGGAGCAGTGTCCAGCAGGGACAGCCTCTGTCCAGCCCTGCCGGTGGCTCCAGCAAACCCTCAGCCTCAGGTGAGATCAAGGACAATCAAGGAAAAATCAAGGGCAAAAAATATGTGTGGCAGCTAAATACCAAGGGATTAAGTTTCCAGCCTTTCTTTAGGGGGAAAAAATCCAACATTTATAAAGCTGGAAAAAAAGAAAATGGATCAAGCTAGTGTTGATGTCAAAGAGGGATTCAGTTGAGAATAGACTTGAAGGGAATTTTATTTATGGTGCAGCTACTGGGTGGGCATCTGTGACCTTTAGAAAATGGATTAAAGCCTTTCTATACCCAGCTCCAGGCTGTGTGAATTATTAAAGCAACAAAATCATGAAGTTGAAGTACAAAGCAACCCAGACACAGCCAGCCCTCCTTGGGAGGGTCAGTGGAGCTGGGCACAGGGACCAGGACCCCCAGCCCTTCCGGAGCAAACTGAAAGCCAGGCACCCACAGGCCTCCAGCACCCACCCCAGGTATACTGGTTCCCTCTGGAAGATTCCATTTCCTGCTGCTGCTCATTCCAGCCCCAGCCCTGGTTTAATCCCCTACTTCCAATGGCACACAAAGGCACAAATCCATGCTGAAAAACCTCAGACGTGTTCTTATTTCTTCTCAGCAGTGAAGTGTAAATAATGAATTCCCACAGCCCCATCCAGCTCCTTATCCCTTGGAAAAGGCAGCTGGGGCTGGGGCTGCAGAACCACGAGGGGACCCAGGTGGGAGGAGGGGGTCAGGAGCAAACAGCCCCAGCTGCCTCACGGGGACTGAAGCCACAAGAGGCCAACCAAAACAGGCAGAGCTCCTGGTCCTGCAATGCTGCCACTGCCTTTGGAGATCCCTGGGTCTCGTGCTGGCTCTTGTGAAGCACAATGAACCTCAGAGCACATTTCCCATGAAAACAGGGCCACAAACTGCACCCCATTCTAGAAACCCTCTCTTGGCTGCTGCTCCTCGGGAAATGGCATCAGAGCAGCCAAAACCTGGGCAACTGCTGCTGCTGCTTGGAAAGGAGCCTGTGCTGCAGGAGGAACACTATGCTGATATTAAATCACTGAAAATCAAATAATATTACCTCTACTATGTGTGGAAAATTTTCCACACTTGCTAATTGGAGTAAACATGGAATTGAACCTGACCTTCATTTGATTAATTGTATCTTAAAGCTGATTAAACCCATCTCTAGAAAACAAAAATTGGCCATTTATTGCAGATACGCCAGAGCCACAGCTCTGGGGCTCTGAGGCTCTTCAAAAGGGATTTCTGAGTTCCTTTTCCCTTCCTTTCCTACAGTTCCCACTCCGAGGACATCACCGCCTGTCCTGAGAGGTGCACAAAGTGGCCGTGGAAGGAAATGCTGTGCCCAAGGCCACCACAGGTGCTGTGCCCAAGGCCACCACAGGTGCTGTGCCCAAGGCCTCCACAGGTGCTGGCCCCAGGTCCTGTCACCATGAGATCACACTTTGCCACAGCTCCCACAGGTCACTCACACACCGAGGGTCGACTCAGACACTGGCTCCTAAATATCTCCCTGGATGTGGGCAGAGAGTGGTTTAATCAAGCAAACCAACTAAGTCACTCCTAAATTTTTAGTAACACTTGCCAGGTAGGTAGTTTTATGTTTTCTGTAATTAAATGTGAGTTGTAAATGACTTGGTAATTGCAAAAAGCTTTTCTCAGTGTCAGAGGAAATTCAGCATATTGACAAAGTCATCCAGAAAGATGACAGATGAATCATTTCAGCATTTTGTTGAAAGTGTGTGTACAGTTCTGATGCCTGATAGACTGCTAGGTGCTAGACTTAACCTTTCTGCAACACAGAGTGAGCAGCCACAGGGAGCAGCTCTCTTCAGAGACAAGAGACTCCTGCCCTGCAGTCCCTGTCCTTGCCCTGGGACAAGAATTGGTTTTTCTCTTTTTCATGTTCTAAGCAGAATTAATTTTCCAGGTGCTGCTCCTTAAAAGAATAAAACCTCCTTGTCTGGAAAGTTTATATGTGAAGTATGAATCTTCTATCAGCTTGAAACGAGCTGCTTTTTTTCACTGAGGTTTTGAGTTAGTGTTTGGTCTTTGATTGTGAGCTGAAGACACAAGAACTTGAGTGTTCCTGTTCTCACCAGGAGTGTCTGGGGAGACTTTCTTCAGCTGTTTGCCTTATCCTCACAGCACAAGGACTGAGCTGGTATTTAATCATTCGCCATCATTCAACAGAAGCCCAGAAATCTGACAGAGCTGTGCTGCACGCTTTTGCCTCTCCTTGCTCAAGGGATGTGGCTGCAAAGAGGGGTGAGTGTTTCAAACCACCCCCTCAAACCGTCACAGTGACTTGCACACTGCTGGCAATCCATTTCCATTACCCTGGAAGTGCCAGGCAGACGTTCATGGAAGCCCAGCAGGAATTCTCGTGGGTGGGCTGTGCCAGAGCAGGGTAATTGATCTCCTGGTGTTCATCAGGGAACTGAGGCTGTATGGGAACATCCTCTCTAGAAAGAAGCACTGATGGCAGCACTGGGACTGAGTGTCCCCTGTCCTGCCTCTCAGAACAGCTGGACCCTCCCAATACAGACCACGACTGATTTTGTGCTGCCACCATTACACAGCACCAAAACTGCTTAATACACACAAAGTATTCAAAAAGAGATTTTGGTAATTGGTGAAAATTTGGGTTCTTCTGACCAAACAGGTCTCAGATCTCCTGGGAAATTTCTCTTTTGCAAAGTTTCCATCTTCCAGCCATCCAAGTACAGCAGGTCAGGCTGCTACCCAGGCCGTGGCCCAGTGAAACAAGACCTCATCAGGCTGTACCACAGAGGGAGAAGGCAAAGGACAGTGTGGGTCATCTCCAGAGCCAGATCTGGATGTCCTCACCCTCGTGGCATCAACTTTTGATCCAAGTGTGGATGACCTGACATGAGGTGAATGCGAGCAGGTGCAGCTTGCCCAACCACTTAGCTGTCCTGTTTATGTCCCCAGTGCATGGGGACACTTGTGCCACCCACTGAGCCAGGCTGGGCCCTTCCACAGCTTTCACACTGCACGTTTCACACTACTTCCACAGCCATGTCTCCACCCAAAGCCCCAGTGCTGGCACACAGCCCCACCCCACACAGGAGTCCCTGGGCAGGTGACACACCTGACCTGGCAGTGTCGGGATCATCCCTGGCACTGTCACTCCCAGCTCTCACCCAGCACACATAGGTGACTGGGCAGGTGACACACCTGACCTGGCAGTGTCGGGATCGTCCCTGGCACTGTCACTCCCAGCTCTCACCCAGCACACACAGGTGACTGGGCTGCACAGGGGGCACCACTGCTGCTGGCTCGCAGCAGAACACGGTGACAGAAGGACTGCAGAGCTCCCAGTGCAGCCCTGTGCTCGTGTGACACCCCATGGACGCTGGGCTGGCACTGCCAGACCGGGGGCAAACGCCAGAGTCACCCGCACAGGGGCGGAGGGCCAGCCAGAGGAACGGGGAATGGAAAAGGACTGACACTAGGAAACCAACAGTAACTGACTCCCAGAGATACACAGCTTTTTGATCATCACCTCCCACATCCTCCCACATGCTTGGCAAGAAAAGCCAGTTAAAAATAAACAACAAAACCTCTTCAGAATAACTGATTTCTGATTGGGAAAACAGCCCAGAACTTCACAGAACCCTCCTGCCCTGTGTGCCAGCTCAGTCAAGCACCAAGGACAACTTCCAGCACCTTCCTGCCTCACTGCCCCCCTCCACAACCCAAACATCCCCACAGGAAACTGAAAACATAAAGAATGCTTGCTGTAAAATGGTCACAATTGTGCTGGTAACTTACAACACATCTGCTGCACCAAGATGCCAAGAATTACAGCAATGCCAAATGGCACCAAGGTATTTTCCTGACCATTTTTCCTGTGTTGACTGAGCAGACATCATTAAAAAAAATACGAAAATAGCCAATTTGGGCCTCATTCCTGTTCCAATAAACCACAAGTACATAACAGCAGACACCTGATAAACAAACCATGCAAGACTGAGAGTCCAAGCCTACCTTGCCAAAGCTTCCCTTCCCAATGGCCCGGAGAATCTGGAAGTGGTCAAAGTTCACTACAAGGTAAAGAAAAAAGAATTTACATTTGTAAATGCTTTACTACAAATAAGCTTGCATTTTAAAGAAGACAGGGAGACAACTACAGAGCGTTGGCCAAGCTTTTATTAAAAGTTTTCCTCTGGGGAAGCTGCAGGACAGCAGCTGCTTTCCTTTCAAGTCTCTTCATGAGCTGGCAGAGGGTTGGATGAGGTTACTTAATTAGTGGTTTAGCACAAAGTAAAATACAGCTTCGACCTGTGTGAATCCAGGGGGAGCTTCACAGAGCTCAGGAGCAAACTGTGAGTGTGGCAGAGTGGGGAGCGTGGTGAGACCCTGCCCCACAAACACTGCCCTGGCCCCTGCCCACTGCCCCTGCCCCCTGTGCTCAGCCAGCACTGGGTGTGCTGCTGTTGGTGCTGCCAAAGGCCAGCATTAGAAGACAGGGACAGCCCTCCACTCCCTTCACGTGCAAACCCATCTGGAAGACATTCATAGTTTTTTCCAGAGCCACTGTGAGGAGCGATGACAAGACATGATTGTGCAGCTGTAACACTCAGCCACCGACTCCATCAGCTGCTGCTGCAAACAAAATTATTTTTATACCAAAGTACTGCTGTGATTTAATTTAATATCAGTTTTAAATAAAGAAGACAAGGTGAGGAGGAGCTTGCTGATGGACTGAGCCCACCTGCTCAGATACAGCTGTCAGCCCTTGACAGCAGTACCATAGACCCTCCCCGCGCAGGGGACCCTCAGCATTCCTTGCCAGATGTCTGGATGAAAAGAAATGCTTGGCATGGGCTTGGGGGTTTGCAGCATAAGATGGTCTACAATGAGCACTGAGCCTGTTGGCTGGCCACAGAGACCAAAATCACTCAGGAGGAGTGGGAACAAAGAATTCACTATAAATATTACGAGTCCCACTCCCAGATCTTAAATAAAAGCACATCTGTCATCTCTGAGGATGAATCAAGAGCCCACGCATGCCCATGGAGTTCCTATTACCCTTTTGTGCTAGGCTTATATCCAAAATATTGTTATTGTCACTTTTGTGGGACGTTTTCTGCAGGAGAGCTCAGAAAACTTTGCCAAATGAAACTGAGAACAGAATCTGGGCCAGCTCGTACTCCGTGTGTCCCTGCACTCCCAGTTCCCTCCCATGACTGCTCCACATTTAGTGGAGCCAAAGGCTGCACTCCTTGATCTTGGATAAGGATCTTATTCCTCCCTTAATGACTCTGTGATCTGCCCAAGATCTCTGCAGGAGATCCCACAACAGACCCCCTGGGGACACCAGTGTCCCACAGCCTTCTGACAGCCTCCCACATCTCCGGGGGAAGGGCTCAGCTCCACAGGTGCTCTGTCACCTCCTCGTCACCTCCCTCCTCTGAGGGCCTTTTGTTTCAGCAGTGATTTTATTGAGGATTTTCCTACCACTCCTACTAGAGGGGCTGCAGTGAGCAATGCAAAACTGCAGCTTCAGCTTCATAAATATTCTGTCTGAAATCTTCTGGCCGAAGCATTTGGAGCAACAGATCAAATGTTTTCCACGTGCAATCAAATCCACGGGCTGACCTCCTGTCACCAAGAGGATGCCCAGCTACAGGGAGCTCCTTGGAAGGGCAGTGTTTTCTTGACAATTAAACCACGTGCAAGTGCTCAGGATCTGCCATCACTCCAGGAGGAGAGCTTTTGATAATTCTTTGTTATAATGTTTGGAATATTGTGTAAAAAGGCATTGCCACGGAGAAAACAAACCCCAAAGTGTCATTTCCATGTATCCATGACTACAACTGGGAAGCCTGCTCGAGTCAGCAGGCAGGAAACAAACCTAGATATGAATATTCACCAGGCCCGTGAACCTATCAGAAGAGATGTCACTTTTAATAAATTAATACGGAGTTCTGCTGATGAGAAGTTCGGATGATGCACTGACTGGTTTCCCAGTTCCAGTATTTTCTGCAGGATCCAGTAGGCAATCTGATAATTCTGTGTAAGTAAACGATTCTATGATTACACGATCCCAATAAAGCAAAAGCAATCTCAGCATGTGAAGAAGAAAATCATAGTAGCAGTGCGTTGCTTTTTGTGCACAACACAGTGGATTACTAAGAATGTTAACTTATCACTACGGAATACGTGATTATCCCTGAAATAGCAATCCCAACCTGCCTGGAACAATTGCGTATGCTCCAGAGGCCCCGCTCTCTGCGCTGACAGGAGAAAGCTGTCACTCACCCACAGCCAGCAGAGCTGACGCTACGAGCCTGAGTCACCGACGCCAGCGGCGGCTCTGGTGGCAGAGCAGGAGGGGACAGCTGCTGCCTCTCCCAGGCCCTGCTCACCTGCTGCTCTGGCTCCTGCAGCCGCACTCCGGAGGGGCAGAAACGGCCCTGCCTCGAGGAGCAGCCACAGTCACTCGCCAGAGGGGGACAGGGACCGGGAAACCTGGCTGCTTTAGGAAGCATTTCTGTACCGAGAGGCTGCTCAAGCCTGGAACAGGCCTCCTGCAGACATGGTCATGATCCAAGCCCGTCAGGGCTCAGCAGGAACTTGGACAATGCCCTTAGTGGTGTGCTTGGGCTTTGGGCAGTCCTGAAGCACCAAACTGAGGAACTAGATCAGTCTAGGTGAGTGGGACTAGTAGGTGCCTTACAACTGAAAATATTCTGTTCTTCTGTTCCATCCCATCCCATCCCATCCCATCCCATCCCATCCCATCCCATCCCATCCCATCCCATCCCATCCCATCCCAGCCCCACCTGCAAGGTGCAAACGGGAGGAGCTGGCTTGCCCATCACACCCAGCCCATGCCCTCTGCCATGTGCCCCTGGGGTGTTTCCTCAGCTCCTCACAAGAACACCACTCACTGCTCCACGCACTCCTCCAGCAGCTCCTTATCAACCTGGCACCTCCGCAGGGGAGGGGAGCCACGGCACAGGAGACGCTGGCATTTGCCATGTGCTGCTTCCCGGCTCTCCCTGGCACCAAGTGACAAACCATGAATCACAAATAAAGATAAATACCATAGCCTGGCTTTGCTCTGCGTGCCATGGCTTTGTTCTCCAGTTCCAGGAATGCGTGACAAGCGGATGGCAGGATGGCAGGATGGCAGGATGGCAGGATGGCAGGATGGCAGGATGGCAGGGCTCCACGTGCCCACAGGGCCTCCTCAAACCTCACGCAGCCCAGCCCTGCCCACTGCACAACAGAGTGCCAGGTGCTGCTCTGACATCCCTGTAATTAAGATCTCATTGTAATCACAAGATGTACTATGGGATAAAGCAGGCTGGATACACAGCTTCCACTTGCCACTGAAATAGAGAGAATGAGGAGTACACTTCCCTGCAAAAATTCATTATACAGAAGAATGAGGGATGCAAAAAAAAAAAGTTCACTTCACTAGTTAAAAATTATTAATGTTTTCATTATTTTTTGCTGTTTATTCTGCATTTATTTGCAAGATACCTAAAAGTAACACTTCAGAGACACAGTGGACTCCCAGTGAGTGTTCAACATCAAGACCTGGTATTAATCTCCAGCAGCAGGAGAACAATCTAGTAGGATGCAGTTAGTAAACCTGGTCTACAACACCCTCAAATCTGGGAAAGCTAGCAAAATAAGTAACATGTTAAGGTTCAAGTCAACCTTTTACTTTTCAGCTGCATGTTTTCCAGCATGATTAATATCAACAGGGACATTTAACTCCAAGAATTATTCTCTTCAACACTAAAGGAATAGGAAATAATTTTTTTAATCTTGTAACAGCAAATGTGTCCGGGTAGTATGACATGATCCACTTTCTGTCAATGTATTTCTAGACATTGGCATAATTAATAGCATTTCTGTACCCGCTGTCTTTCTGCAATGTAGCTTGGAAGAAGCACCCCAGTAACTGATGTAGAAACATTAAATTGTGGCCACAGAAACCACAAGTTTGCTGCCACAAAATGCTGTGAGTTTCATCTGGCAGGAAGGAGAGTTCCAGCTTTGCTGCGAAGCCATCACACACAGGGTGACACGGGAGGTGAGGCCACCCCGGGCAGGGACAGAGGGGGCATCAGGACACGGCACGGGGCACGGCAGGCAGGGAAGGCAGGGCAGGACAGGGCAGGGCAGGCAGGGCAGGGCAGGCAGGACAGGGCAGGCAGGGCAGGGCAGGCAGGACAGGGCAGGCAGGGCAGGGCAGGCAGGACAGGGCAGGCAGGGCAGGGCAGGCAGGACAGGGCAGGCAGGGCAGGGCAGGCAGGACAGGGCAGGCAGGGCAGGGCAGGCAGGACAGGGCAGGCAGGGCAGGGCAGGCAGGACAGGGCAGGCAGGGCAGGGCAGGCAGGACAGGGCAGGCAGGGCAGGGCAGGCAGGACAGGGCAGGCAGGGCAGGGCAGGCAGGACAGGGCAGGCAGGGCAGGGCAGGCAGGACAGGGCAGGCAGGGCAGGGCAGGCAGGACAGGGCAGGCAGGGCAGGGCAGGCAGGACAGGGCAGGCAGGGCAGGGCAGGCAGGACAGGGCAGGCAGGGCAGGGCAGGCAGGACAGGGCAGGCAGGGCAGGGCAGGCAGGACAGGGCAGGCAGGGCAGGGCAGGCAGGACAGGGCAGGCAGGGCAGGGCAGGCAGGACAGGGCAGGCAGGGCAGGACAGGGTAGGACAGGGCAGGAACCTGGCAGGGTGAATAGACGGGGGTTTGGGGCAGCTCTGGAGCCACAAAGGGGGGCCTGGGCAGGGGACAGGGCACAGAAGGGAAGGAGGCAGAGCCCACACGGGAAGGGCAGCACCAGGGCAGACACAGAGCATCCCCAGGGCTGGGATGAGCTGCCAGGAACAGCAGGGAGAGGGGCAGGCCAAGGCAGGGATGGGAGGACTGGGTTTGAAGAGCACTCACACCGAGGGTCAGCCTGGGTGAACTGGGAAGGTGGGGAGGATCAAAGGTGAGGTTTGTGTTCAAATGCAGAGGTATTGATGGAGAGGGAGAAAAGGGCCTTGGGGAGAGATGTCAGCAGTTCCTCCCCAGCCTGAAACTCTTGGAACACAAGGCATCCCATTTGCTCCAGCCAGAAGGAAACCACTGCTTTCCCTGTTGTCCCTGGAGAAAGCACCAGCAGCATGTTTGGTCTCCAGAATCTCGGGCCAATCTGTTTTGCCTCTCCATATCCACAGAGAAGATTACACAGGTGAGGGAAATGGAAATACAGTGTAATAAGGCTGTCAGGAACCTCAAGTGAGCATTCACTACCCAGGAATCCAGGGAATGCTAGCAGATAATGGAAGAAATTAAAGGTACAATGCCGGCCCAGTGCTGTGAATGAGCCCCTTTAGGAACCACAGACTCAAACCTACTATTAGGAAGTAACTCTAAAGTCGTGTAAAAACTGAGACTTATTGTATAATTAAAAATGAGTGCCTGCAACTCCATAAGGAATCAAATGCACCATGCAAAGCAACTGCTAAGTCAGTTTAGGAAGACTGGGTAATGGATATGCAAAACAAAAATGTTTGCATTTTCCAGAAACCACTCCTAAACAGCAAAAAAATACCCCTTGTGTTGGCCAGGAGCTCTTCCAAAGAGTGTGAGTGCTTTGCATTCATCTGATCTCCATCAGCAAGCTCAGGAGGCACTGGAGATGGAGAGGGAAACCCAGCACCTCATCCCTTGTGCTCCGTGTGCTTGACCAGTGCCATTTCTGTTAGAAAAACACGTGTTACTGTGCAACAACAACCCAGGGAGGCCAGCAGGGCACTCATTAACCAGCTGAGCCCTGGCTGGTGCAGACTAACGAGCACTAAATGAGTTCACAGTGGTCCCAAAAGCACAGGAGCTGTGGTCACACGCACAGGCGGGGTGACCAGGGCTGCCCTCACAGCAGTCAGGGCCCAGGGTCAGCCTGTTTTGGGGCTGGCTGCAGGGCAGCTCAGAGCCCTCGGCGCCCGAGAGAGTGCCCAGTGCCCCAGGCCAGCACCGAGGACGGGTCTGTTTCCCCTTGCTGCCACGTGTCCGGCTGGTGTTTCCACAAGGGCACTGCCCCTCGGCAAAACTGCCTGGCAAATGATCCATTTCACAGGGTACCTCTGGTTAAACAGCTTCCCAGGAAATCTCAGAGCAGAGCTGAGGGACAAGCAAAGGTCACTCTGGCTTCCACCCCGCCCATAAACAGCCCAGGTAACCTGCAGGGCCAGGGCTCCCGTTCCCCCCCACAGCCGAGGGCAGGAGGGGTGCCAGGCTGGCAGGGGACAGGGACAGCCACCACACCCAACGCTGCTGCCCAGGAGCGCTGCAGGAGCTGCTGCCCAGAGCAGGAGCAGCCACTGCACACCTGCACACACCTTCTTCACCTGCTCCCAGAGCAGGAGCAGCCACTGCACACCTGCACACACCTTCTTCACCTGCTCCCAGAGCAGGAGCAGCCACTGCACACCTGCACACACCTTCTTCACCTGCTCCCAGAGCAGGAGCAGCCACTGCAGGCACGCTGGGCCACAGCCAGCACGGATCTGGGATGGAAAACTCTCTGTGCAGCTGGAAGAAACCCTCCCTGGCAAACAAGCAAACCCCTTTGTCACGCTGAGTGTGCAGCAGAGCGGAGCTGAAGCCGTCTGGCCACAGCCCGTGGGTCAGGGCTGGAAGGGCTGCTCACGGGAGCCCCACCAGGCCTGACAGCAGCCCCAGCTCCGTGGCTGCCCCCAGACAGACCCTGCAGGCAGGGCCACAGCACCACCCACACGGGTGGGCAGCACCAGCAGCTCCTGCCCCACAGCACATTCTGCCCTGGCACTGCACTTCGCTTCTTGGGTTGTTGCTTTTTTCTTTACTCCTACCAATAAGAAAATTTTATTTCAAGGAACTATAATTGATTTACGGAAAAAAAAAAATTTAAAAAGCCTTTATAGCACATGTTTTTAGTAGCATAATGTTAGCAATAAACAGCTGCTGGATGTTACTTAATGTTTCTGCAGCATATGTTAGGAATGATAAATGGCTGAGTTTCGGTGCCTCATGAAAGATTGAGGCTGTACCATGTTCAGGGCTCGGCTGGGACTGCTAAAATCCCCAAAGTGAACAGAAGCACCTTTGTAAAGCTACGTTAAAATTAATTTCACACAAATTAATTCCAACCAGGTTTGTAAAGTTGGCTGGACCAGGACACTGAATTAATTGCCTCCATTCATTTGTTTACAACGTGTAAAATTGTCTCTTCTGGAGTGTTTTCAATACTGGCCATGCCAGCGCTTTTTAGCACAATAAAGACTCTTTTGCAGCTTTATTTCAAAAGGTATAAAAGGAATAAAGAGTTACACAAAATTAAGTGATTGAGCTTAAATGAAGTTTTCATTTCTCCTTTGAAAAAATCTGAATTTCAGGTGAAATATCCAAACTGGGCATTATTCAACACTACTGTGGAATGCTACTCTCAGCTCCCTGCCCGGCTCCACATCCTGACTATGCAGGCAGGGACTCCCCAGCCCTGGCCAGCACTCCCCACAGGCCACAGGGAGCACACTTTGCTTTGGGGAAATCTCATTTAAAAAAAAAAAAAAAAAAAAAAAAAAAAAAAACCAAAAAAAAAAAAAAAAAAAAAAAAAAAAAAAAAAAACAAAAAACCCCCCCAAAAAAACNAAGAAAAAAAAAAAAGCTTAATCATAGAATCACAGAAAAGGAAAAGACCTTTGAGTTCACCCAGTCCAACCATCCCCAGCACCACCACGGTCACAAATAAACCTCAGCTGCCACATCCACTTGGATTTTGAACACTTCTAGGGATGGGGACTTCACCACTGCCCTGGGCAGCTGTGGTAACAACCCTTTCTTTCCATGGATAATCTTTCCCAAATATCCACCCTGCCCCTGCCCTGGCCCAGCCTGAGGCCGTTCCCTCTGCTCCTGTCCCTGTTCCCTGGAGCACAGCCCGACCCCCCCGGCTGTCCCCTCCTGGCAGGAGCTGTGAGAGCCACAAGGGCCCCTGAGCCTCCTTTGCTCCAGGCTGAGCCCCTGCCCAGCTCCCTCAGGGATTCTCCAGCCCCTTCCCAGCTCCCTCAGGAATTCTCCAGCCCCTGCCCAGCCCCCTCAGGGATTCTCCAGCCCCTTCCCAGCTCCCTCAGGGATTCTCCAGCCCCTGCCCAGCTCCCTCAGGAATTCTCCAGCCCCTGCCCAGCTCCCTCAGGAATTCTCCAGCCCTTTCCCAGCTCTGTTCCCTTCTCTGGACACGCTCCAGCCCCTCAATGCCAATACAAGGCTGAGAACAAAGTTTGGGGTGTCTTTGCCATTTCCATCCAAACTGAAAGCTGACAACCAGCTTTGCTCAGCACAACAGGATGTTTGGTGCTCATCAGCCTGGGCTCACCCTGTCCCTGGGAAAACATCCATGGTTTTATGCAGGTTCTGCATGTTCTTGCTCTTCAGTGTCCAGGCTTGCTGAGCAAGCCCAGCTTAAATACAATTAAGGAACTCTCATAGGGATGTAGAAGCCTTTAGTAATCAGAAATAAAATCCAGCCAGGAGACATACACTGTTTCCAGGAAGAAACTCATCACTACTATTCTAAGCCAGCTCAGTCCTCCCAGTTCCGTGAGATGATGGCTACTAACATCTGATGAAGCAGAAGTCCACAGGGGACCCTTGTGATGAAGCAGAAAGCTTGAGGAGGAAGAAATTAAGAAAATATTGTTGAAATCTGTAATAAAATTCAGGACGTGGAACTTCAAGAAGCATCTCCAGTATTAAATTAAAATACATGTGGCAGAGATGGATGATAGAGTCACAGCATCCCAGACTGGACTGGGTGAGAAGGGACCCCAAATCCCACCCAGTGCCACCCCTGCCATGGCAGGGACACCTCCCACTGTCCCAGCTGCTCCCAGCCCCAGTGCCCAGCCTGGCCTTGGGCACTGCCAGGGATCCAGGGGCAGCCCCAGCTGCTCTGGGCACCCTGTGCCAGGGCCTCACCTCCCTCACAGGGAAGAAATCCTCCCGTACATCTAAACTAAATTTAACCTCTGTCAGTTTAATCTTTTAAAATCAAAGAAAGTGATTTAACTAGAAATCCCTTTGAGGCAGGATTTTTCCCCCTTTATGGGATGTGTGTGTAGCCTCATGGGACCCCAGTTCAATAGCTCATGTCCTTAAATTTAACTCCAATAAATGCTTTTTAGCAAGAGAGGGTTGATGTTACTGCAGCCCACTCAGAGCAGTCCTCCCTCAAGTACAAGTGCACCGTTGTATTTTACCATCAGCCACAGCACCCAGAATGCACAAGGGTGGAAATTGAAGATGCCCAAATCCTCAGCACTGCCCTGCTGGCCTGGGCTCTGCAGAGGCTGGATTGGACCCTTGACTCATTCCTTCATCACAACCGTCCTCATCAGACCTGTCACTCATAAAATATGGATGTGGCAGCACTCCTCAGCCTCCACACTGGAGCAGGAAACCTGCCCTGCACCCTCGAGCTGCTGCTGAACTGTAAAATATTTAAGCCCATCCAGAGATGCTGGATGAATTCTGGAGGCGGGACACCAGCAGAGCTGGCAGCTGAGCTTATGCAAATCCAAATTTAGGTGGAAGGAGGACGTGTCTGAAGACCTGCTGGAGAGCTGGTGCCTCTGGATTCCCATCCTGAGGACACCACCAGGGAGAGAGGCCCTACAGGGAGAGCAGAACCAGCTGCTCTTGTGGCAGCCTGGCCAAAGCCATTGTCCTGTCTGGCTTTGCCTTTGGCAGCCACTGCAGTGGGATGTGGGATGGAATCCCCAAGAGGGAAGGGAAGGAGCAGCATCCCACAGCCTGTGCTGCAGGGGCAAGAGCGATGACAGGGGCCTGCCAGCCCGTGTGGTTCACCTTACCCCGGGCACACACGGCCGGAGCTCTGCTGGGTTCTCTTCTAAACACAAGCATGAAAACAATTAATGGCAGGTTTTACTGCTCTGTGGGGAAGCAATTCCACCAGCCAAACTCCATTGCCTTGTCTGAAATTTCCAGAAGGCACAGCACTGGATGGCAGTGGTGCAGGAGCCTCTGGCTACTGAGCCACTGAGCTCCATCCATTCATCATCCATCCATCCCTCATCCATCCATCC
>VZRH01006490.1:187087-208532 GCA_013397555.1 Urocynchramus pylzowi
AAAAGAGAGAGAAAAAAGAGAGAACTTCTTGCTGGCACATTTAACTTTCTGTTTTTACACATCCCCAAACAAAATGCAATTGGCTGAGGCCTGTTCTCAGCAAGTTGTCAGCCAGGATATGCCCAGGCTGCTGCTGTCTGTTGGGCCCACAGGAACTTCTCCTCACTGGGAACACAGAACAAGGGCCCAGTTCAGGCTTTGTGCTGCTGTTGTGCTTTGCACAGGCCGTGCCAGCACTGGATTACCTGGAGACCACGCTGGTGCCTGCAGCCTCCAGGAAGAGGATTCAGCCCAGGGGACACAAGTGGCACATGAAACCAAAGTACAAAGCAAGAGACCTTAGATAGAATCAAAGAATCAGAGACTGGTTTCTCTTGGAAGGGACCTTAAAGCTCACCCACTTCCAATCCCCTGCCATGGGCAGGGACACCTTCCACTAGAAGAGGTTGCTCCAAGCCCCATCCAGCCTGGGCCTTGGATATTTCCAGGGTTGGGAATGTGCAATAGTCTCACTAGAACTGGTGAGACAGAGGAAAATGAAGATTAAGCTCATCCTGAAGGCAGGGCAGGGAAGGAAACTGAATGTGGCAGGTACAAGGGAGGATGGAGAGGACCACAGCACCTCAGCAATGTCACCGAGGACATGGACAGCCACCAGCCCTGTGCTCCATTGCCGGTGCCATCTCTGGTCCAGAGTGAATTGCACTGCCTGTCTCCCTGTGCTGCTCGTTGAACAGCCCACTCTGCAGGGCCGAGTGTCCCCGAGCTGTGCCACCCACGCCACCAGCACAGGGGCTCTTGTTGCCCACAGGAACAGCGGAGCAGAATCACCTCCAGGCTGGAGAGGCTGGGGCTCGTGGGGCAGCACCTGCACCTCCCAGGGAAAGAGAAGGCAAAAACTGTGGGGAGAGGTCCTCTATGCACAAAGGCAGAGACAGAGCCTGGGGATGTTTTGCCCCCATGGAATCCACAGGAGACTTTTCTGACTGACTGTAATGAGCCGCAGATTCCCCCAGCAAGGCTCTGGGGAGCGGCACCCCATTGCAGCGCTGGGTGCTCAGTCTGGTTTAGCACGGGGACCTGCCCTAAGCCAGCCCCAGTGACAGCCCAGCACCTTCCAGCAGGGTGCCAGCCCTGCAGTGGCCCAGCCCCTGCAGCCTGACTCTGTGCTCCAGGATGCTGTTTGTTTGTGATTCACGCCACCAGAGAGGGGTGCTGATCACAGAGCGCAGCTGCCCTGCCATATGCAGCGGATTAATTACTGTATCATTTGTTCCCATGGCAGGTCAAAGAGATCATTACCAACTCAGGAACACGAGTGCTAATAATAGTATTGCTCCCAACCATATTCCAGCATTCAGCTTGCTCCGATTGTTCGGCTCAATAACAGCTTACACTAATTCCCACCAACTTTTAGCACCCGTGTATTGAGAAGTTCACACTCAAACGGCACAAATTCTAATTCACAGCAGGATTAACTCTTCATGCTTTAGACTTAATTATGCACAGTCAGGTGGCTCTTGATGTTCCTTCCTCCTTAGCTAAACCCAACCACACACATTTAATGATTCCTGTGTACAGTCACTGATGGAGCTAATTAGGACTCCTGGGGGGCCAAGTGCAACTTTTCCAGTGTTGTCTAAACTGAAAACAAAATGTTCCAGAAGCCACGCTGCGCACCCAGGCTCTGCGAGACAACTCGCTCCCGTGAGTCTGCAAAACCCAACGATGTTTGCTGGGAGAAAGGAAAAAAGCTCAGGAAAGTGCTGCCCACAGAATCACAGAATTGTTTCGGTTGGAAAAGTCCCCTGAGACCATCGAGTCCAATCACACCTCCAGCACTGCCAAGGCACCGCTGACCCATGTCCCCAGCTGCCACATCCACACGGTTTTCAAACCCCTCCAGGGATGGGGACTCCAGCGCTGCCCTGAGCAGCCTGTGGCAGGGCTGGGCAGCCCTTCCCATGGAGGAATTTTCCCTGATACCCAATATAAAGTCCCCATAGTGATGTTAACACCCCACGCAGTATTTCCATGGGCACTCCCAGCCCTTGTGTGACCTTTCTGCCCCGGCTGCAGAGGCAGGAGTGCAGGCACAGCAGCCTCTGGAGCAGGCAGGGCTGGGAGGGCTCTGAGCGCCCCTGCCCATGCCCTGAGCCGTGTCCCAGCCAGGCACACCGCACACGAGGAGCCGGCAGTGGGCACACAGCGGGCATGGCCTGGCAGGCAGGACTGCAGAGCACACTGTGCTCCTGGGAGCTCAGCAGACACCTCTGATCACGGACCAACGGCCCACAGGAACAAACATCTGCAAGGCTGAAGCCACTGAGAAAAGCAAGACAGGATCTATCTGCGTGTGCCCCAGAGCTGCTGGAGCTCTCTGTTAAACACTGGGCTCTGGGATTACCAGCAGTGCCCATCTGGAACAGCCTCAGGGAACCCTGCTCTGAGAAACTGCTCAGCTGCCTCACGAGTCTGCAAAAAGAAATACTTCAAACCATTAAACTGCTATCAAGACACTGCTGATTAAAGGATGACTCCAAACTCAGGGACCGCCCCAGAAGCTGTGCACCCCTCTGGATCCCAGCCACAGCCCCAGCTCCTGTGCACGGGCAGAAAATTAGCAGCAGACTCCTGTGCTGCTCCTCAGCCAGCCCATGGATCACCCTGCCCATGTCCAGGTGGAGCACGGCTGTGTGAGGGAGGACATGCCCGGGGTCACCCTGTCCAGGTGAAGCACGGCTGTGTGAGGGAGGACATGCCCGGGGTCACCCTGTCCAGGTGAAGCACGGCTGTGTGAGGGAGGACATGCCCGGGGTCACCCTGTCCAGGTGAAGCACGGCTGTGTGAGGGAGGACATGCCCGGGGTCACCCTGTCCAGGTGAAGCACGGCTGTGTGAGGGAGGACATGCCCGGGGTCACCCTGCCCAGCTGCGGGCAGGAGCACTCCAGCAGGCAGCAGAGCCCGGGACAGGAGCCGCCCCGCAGGGCAGAGCCCGGTGCCGGTGCCACCGGGACCTTCTTCCCAGCGCTCCCGCGAGGCGGGGAGGCCACGGGAAGCCGAAATGAAGCTGCATTAGGAAAAACCAGGATGGATCAGAGTGACGGTGACAGAGGAGCCGGCGGTGTCATCCGGAGCTGAGGGCTCCCGATACATGTCACCGCGGTTTATCCTCCCGATTATGCGGCTGCTGATGCGCTGGATTTCCAGCAGCTCCTCGCTGACTCGGCGGTTCCCATGCAGCGCTGCCCGGCAGAACTGCAGCTGTTCAGAGAGCCAGGGCAGCCCCTGCAGCCGGACCGCTCCTGCACACGCGGTCCCATCCTCGCTCTCGGCCCAGCAGAGCCACCGAACCGGCTCCGCTGCAGCCCGCAGGCTCTCCCGTCGCCCAGCAGCCTCTCCCGCCTGGCCCCGAGGCAGGAGCAGCCCCGTCTGCCTGCCAGGAGAGCGCACAGGGAAGCCACACCGTGACTCATCCCCAAAACAGGAAAAACCTCAAACCCAGCATCCAACTGATGCCAAAAGCACCGAAGTAAACAGACAAGGGAATGAACTCCTATGAAACACCACAAATACAACTTTGGAATACCCAAAAGAAGCCAATGAAGCCGTGTCTTTGCTCAAATTGCTAGTGCAATTACCCCCAAATTAGAAAAGAAGTGGAGGAGACATTCTCAACAAGCAGGTGGGGACAACACTGGGGGCCATCCCATCCTCTCACCTGCCCGTGACACAGCCCCAGATCCTTCCCCCATCTCCTCACACTCCATCTGTTTTCCCTACAGCTGGGTCACATCTTTTGTCACGCATCTTACTGTGAACAGCAATGAGAAATATCAAATTCAACAAATTCTTGATAAACTGTAGAATCAATTGAATGAAATCAAAACCTTTCCCTTCTCTCAGCCTCTGTTTTCACACTTGACATCTCGAGCATTTTCCAGTTAGAGTTAATGAACAGAAAGTGTTCTCTTTTTTATTCCCTAAAGGCAAATACTATTTTCTACCTCCTGGGGAAAAAATTGTTCAAAATCTACTTCCTTTTGATCAAGAAACAGAGAGAAAAAGACTAAATGTTTCTTAAATTAGCCTACTAGTATCCAGAAATATCAAAAAGCCATTATAATGGATACATATATATCTTCATACAACGGAGAATATGTACATTTGCTGCCAGAGGAGGGGCCAAGTGCTGTGCTCATGGTAAGGATGGAGCTCCAGCGTCTGACAGGGACACAGATACACCCTTCCTGGAAAAGCTGTGAGAGCACAACCTGCTTGTGCCTTCCGGCTTGGAAACCAATGTCTACCACAGCCTCACCCCAGCACAAATGATACTCGTGGGGCCATAGGGAAAAAACATGGGGAAAAAAAAGTTCTGCGTTTCCAAAAATTCCTCTTTTTCTTGCCTTTTCCTCCTCTTTGTGTGGCAGTTCTCCAGGAGGTATTTAAACTGCAACCCTTGAGCTGTGCTGACCCCAGCTCAGAATGAAGGCTGTCAGTGCCTGGCGCTGGGGATCACAACAAGGCTCTGAGTGCTGAGGGAATCGTGCTGAGCCATTCCCCACCCAGCTGCACCTCAGGGACAGAATTCCAGTGGGAACAGAACAGCCTGTGAAATCAGAGCTCGGCCACAGCACTGTGCAGAGCAGAGGAGAAGCTCCCTGCCCCGAGAGCTCCCCACCCTTGTGAGACGTGGGCACGCAGCTGCCCAGCAGAGCCTGCTCATCCACACCAGGGAGACCCAAACCCCACCCGCAAAGCAACATTCCAGCCTGCTTCTGTAAACAGTGCCAGGTCCCAGCTACCTGTCTGCAATGCCTACAAAGCATCTCCAAGGGAAACGGAACCAAGTGCTGACACTGAATCATCCCCAGACAGGAACCTCTCCACAGAAGGCCCTTCCCAGCTGCTTCAGGCAAACCAAGGTTGGCTTTGCATATACGTAGGCATTTGTTTTTCCTTTAAAAACTGCCGTGTTAACTGCTGGCTGACTCCACTGGCTCTGGCAGGAGTTGGGGAGTCCAGAGGCAGCTGCTGCTGCATCCCCAGTGCGGGAGGAGATGCTGGTCCAGCTGATGCCTGTTATTTTTTTTTAAATAAATATGTAATTTACAATATTGAACAAAATATGGAATAAATACCACTTGTCACTATCCAATGCTACAACTTCCCTTAAGCCTGTAATTACTTAGAAAAGCCTTTCACTACTGTACAGATCTCCCACAGATTTTCCCTCAGTGAGTTCAGGCTGAAGCTGATGACTGTCAGCTGAAAGACAGGAGTTGATTTCAGCCTATTTATCCTCCAGATTGATCTATCCCACAGACGAGGAGAAGAAACCAATGGGATGTTATTCATGTTTACTAAAGTCCTCCAACAGCTCCAGCCCCGGCTGGCGTGGCCATGGAGGTGACACTGCCCAGGTCCCCTCTGATGGCTCTCACAGGGATGCCAGGAGCCAGCACGGACAGGGAATGGAAAGGGTACAGCTCAGCTCCCAGGTGAGAGCTGGGGAATGGTCCCTGAGCCAGGAACTGCTGAGCCCCATCCCGCCCAGCCCTGGGACGCTGTCCCCGAGGGTCCCCAGCCAGGCACACCTCACTCCCCTCTGGTGGCCTGGCCACTGCTAATTACGAGGCACCCTACACCTCCGAGATGACTGCCCGAGGTGACACAGCCCAGGTGACACAAGAGAGGCTCCTGGTGCCCCAGGGGACACAAGAGAGGCTCCTGGTGCCGTTCCATGGTGCACAGCCACACCCCAAGTGCCACCAGCTGCAGAGCCAGGAACGGGCACCAGTTTGCATCTTTAAACATAAGGTGTTTTATCATGTCTTTTGGGCAAGAAGCACTCAAAATGCATTAATGTCTTGCTCTGTTAACAAAGAAACTATGGCAACACACACAGAGCTGCCAAGAGAATTACTGAAACAAGGTTTAATAGTTAATAAGCAGCCAGATGATGTCAGATTCATCTATTAAGACCAGTTTATATCTGCCTATTAGAACTTAATGTCCCAGAAAGTTGGGTTGGCCAGGATTAAATAGTCTTCCTTTTAGCCCAATTATCAGCAATAAAACCAATTTTCTAAAGAATAGGGTAGAGTTATCCAAAGTGTGGCCAGACCAAGCCTGTATTTTGTAGCATGCCTATAATGTTCCTTTTGTTAAGGAGCAATTTTCTAGATGTCAGAGATGTGAATCAAAATTTAATGTGTGTGTGTGTGTGTGTGTTATGGAAATGGCAATTGCAGCAGTTGCTTGCAGCACACCCCGACTGCCAGGCAGCACAGGAAACCAAAAGCTTTTATTCCCATTTATGCCAGTGCATTTCTGAGTGTGTTGGAATTGTTCTTCTTTCTAATTGAGGTGATCAAGAATTCTTAAGAAATAATTTTCAGCAAAAACTAGTTTCTAAAATGGAATAATGAATATTTTATGGAAAAGCATTAAGTTGCAGATACACCTGCAGAGGGTTTTGTTTACCTAGCTGGGCATATCCAGCACGAGGAGACCCTGAGGTCCCCCCAGCTCCTCATGTGGTGCTGGCCCTGGGAGCCTGCCCCAAGGAGCTGGCTGTCCATGCCATCAGGAAACCTTCCACAACCTCCAACCACTGCTTCCTTCCTGTATACTAAACCAGCTAGTGCTTGCTCTGCTGCTGATGGAGATGCAGCAAAAGGTGCCTCCCTCCCTCTGGCACTGTTGCCTGGTCCCAGAACAAAGGCCAACCTTCCCAGCTCGAGGTCACTGGGCAGAATCCACCTCCAGTCCCTCCCCAAGCTGCTGCCACGTCAAGGCTTCATTATGGATCACACACCCCAGTTCCAGGCACAGCTTCTACTCTTGCAGAGCTGCTGTCTATCCAGTTTCCTCCAAATCCCTCATCCCTGCTGCTGCTGCCATCGCCAGAGATGCCTCAGCTGCAGGAGCATCCATCCCCTCAGACTGCCTGACACTCTGCTCTGTCTCTGCCATGCTCTATTCTTAGCAACTTTCAGATCACCAATCCTTGAAACCATCTCATCTCTGACCTACCACATCTTCTGCAACTTTCCTTCATTTCAGTCTCCAGTGCTGCTTCCCCTGAAATCAATCAGAAACTCTCAAAGCTTTCAGAGGCAAAGACAGGAGATTATTTCTGGACAGTTCCCCACTCTCTCCTGATTATGTCTGACTCCTTGCGCTCCCCTTACGCTCCATGCAAAATTAAACTCCTCCTGCACTTCCTAGAGCTTTTTGTACATCCATCTCTAACGTGGCATCCAGCACTAGAACTTCGGCTGACCCCCGAGGAGCTGCCAGGCGTTCGGAGCCAGCCCAGGAGACACCGGGGGAACGGGGTGGATCCCCAGCACCAACTGGGATCAGCCCTCAGCTCCCCAGGCAGGAGCAGAGCCAGCACCCACCTCCCCCAGCTGCCCTGGGCCCTGTGCCCTCCCAGCACGATGGCTCTGCCCGGTTTTGCCCAGTCGAACACAGCTGGCACTGCACCCCGCAGCCCGGGCACCGGAAAGGGAGCGGTGCTGCCAGCAGAGCTGGCTGCTCACGGGCACAGGGACAGGCAGTGCCACCCGGGCTGCACTCCGGAGCCTGACACACCCGGGCAGCCCTGCTGCTTTGGGAACACAAGGTGCAGGATGTAGTGGAATTGCTCACGTGTACGCAACCCCTCGGCGAAGAAAAACACTGAACAGCTTTAAAAGACTCAGCTCCTCATGTGAACATCATGGCAGAGATCCGGAAACGTTCTCTTCTCTGTGAAGTGAACAGCTGAGTAACTTGTACCAGATGGACCATATTTGGATCTCTCCCTCATAAATACAAGATTCACCATTTGGAATTAAATGAGAGGAGCAGCTGTCCATTGTCCCACTTGGAGGGGTTTTGTTCATCAAATAAGCAGAAGCCAGGTGTCTGTGAAGGAAAATCACAGAATCCCAGAGTCACAGGGGTTGGAAAAGCCCTCCCAGCCCACGGAGTCCCAGCTGTGCCTCATCCCCACCTTGTCCCCAGCCCAGAGCCCTGAGTGCCACCTCCAGGTGCCACCCCCAGGGATGGGCCCTCCAGCCCTCCCTGGGCAGCTCCAGTTCCTGACCCCCCTTTCCATGGGGAAATTCCTGCTGCTGCCCCCCCTGCCCCTGCCCTGGCCCAGCCCGAGGCCATTTCCTCTGGTCCTGTCACAGACTGCCAGTCAATGCAAGCACAGAAAATGTCTCAGTGAACCCCCAATTCTCTATTACCAAGGACTCAGAATAGTGATAATTGGATTTTTGGACTTTCAAAACCAGACAAGACTCTTGCTCAGCCAGAGTCCTGTAATTTTGTCCCAAGAGCAGTGCCACTGGAAGGGGTACAGGTACTCCCCTAATCCTGCACAAAGGAATTTAGGCTGGAATTTAGGGAAGGTGGCTTTTCCTGTCTGCATTTTGTTACACAAACCCCACAACAGCTACAAAAGTAAGCAATAATTAAACTGCAACCTAATCTATTGTCTTTATTTATGATAAATTATGAATTACTGTATTATGGACACTCATTAAATCCAGAAGGCTGCTAAATAAAATGTATCAACACTCAGAACTCCCTGACCCAGTGCCCACATAATTTAATGCCAGACTTGCATGACTCCAGCGAGGCCAGCAGCAGGCTGTGCCAGGAGGATTTGGGTCCTGCTGGAGTAGGCGTAGAGGGAGCATAAATCTAAAGTAGGGATGAGATGACTCAGTTGAGACCATTCGAATGAGGCAGACGATAAAAATACCCGAAAGACGTAAGGCAAATCTCAAAAACACTCCTCTGGTTCTAAACCAGCAAGGCTGGGCCGTGTTTTCTCACTCGTTGCCAAGCCCAGCTCTGCAGTGAGACAGGGACAGGGCTGGGACGAGCCCTGGGGGCCAGCAGCCCCAAACCCTGCCAGCCTCCCCGGCCGGGCTCTGCACGCTGCCACGCTGCCCTCCCCGCACCCCTCCGGTGACACTGCCAAGGCTGGCTGGGACATGCTGGGAACGGCTCTGAACGGCTGGGGAAGGACTGCAGAGCCAGAGCCAGGGCCAGCTGTGGGGTGCTGGCCCCCCGAAAGCACTGATGGGCCAGGGCAGGGAGGAGCTGCAAGGGCCGGCCTGCAGCGGGGCTGCTCCCACGGCACACGGAGAGACTGCCAGGGCTCTTCCCTTCCCACATTAAACCCCTCCAGGGATGCACCTTCATTTCTGTCAGGATTCAATTCTGGAGCAGAATAAGCCATCTTTATCTTATTATTTTAAAAAGTAAATTCTCCATAGGAAAGTGGAGCTTCACCTCTTTCAGAAATAAGGATTTTCTCTGCTTAATTGCCATTAAGTAATGGACACTCTTTTAATTAAAGGCTCTCTGTAATTTGACAAGAATCTCTAGCAATAATTTCTCCCTTGGATTACCTCTTTGAGAGGTTTTCTGACAAGATGTAATTGAGAGACTGACCTTCACTGGGAGTAAGGGGAGCTCACAGAGCCCTGTTTGGGAGCTTAAGGACAAGGGTTGGGGGGATCTGAAACACAGTCAGTGGTCTCTTACGTCCTCCTGAATAACCCTGGAGTCCCAAAGTATTTTTTTCAGAAGGAATTTCAAACCCTTACCTTAATCTGGCCTCGTCCCTGTCAATGGCCCCATGGAGTGAGGGGAAATAGGAACTGCTGCCAGAGAGCATTTGAAGTTCCTATTTTTAATTAATAATGTCAAACATGTGCTGCACATTTCAATGGGGTTTGAGAGACATGCTCATTGTAAATGATTCCTTGTTAACTAATTATGAAATGCAAAGTCATTGCCAATTTACCATTGCCAGACAATGCTACAGCTGCTTTCACACGACACAATAGGCTCAGGCTTTAAGACAGATTCTTCAAAGGCAATAAGTGATGAGCAGGAAAATCGGGCCCTTTTCATGATAGCAATTGAGGATCCCCACTGTTTTGAACAGAGAACTTACTCAGAGACTGAAATATTGTATCCTGCTATGATACCTGAAGCTGCTGCCTCAAAATCATTGAAGACACTGACGTGATTTTCTCTCTTTTCTTATATTTCTGATTCCTTGCTCACTTCCCCAGAGCTCACTCAGCCACTCTGGGTGACATCTCTGCTCAGCATCTGCCTCTTCCTCGCACACAGCACACGCACCCCAGAACGCAGACGCTGGGAGCTCCAGCTGCCACCAGCCTCAGAGCCGAGGCTGCAGGAGGCTGACAGTGTGTCTTTAATAACCATATCTCACGGTAGCAGAACATCTTTGTTTATGCCTAATACACCACATGACATTCGGCAGTATACGAGGAAGGAGTGCAATTAAATCTTTACTGTAATTGTCAAAACAAACAAGCAACGTTTATTTTGCTCATTTGCCGATATAGATTTGCAGTGGAAATGGAAGAATGCAGGTGTTGGGGGTGGATGTGGTGGACAGAAGGAGGCAGAGGGTGGTGGGGTTGGGTGACCAGTGATGATGGGCAGGTGCTGGGAGCAGCTGCCAGCGCCTCCGGCACATCCCGAGTTCCATCGGGCATGGAACAGCCATGGGGCAGAGCCAGAGGTGTCACACAGAAATGGTAACGAGATCAGCCCAACAAGCACCCTGTGCCCTCACCACCATCCCTCAAAGAGCTCTCCTCTCAACTGCTTTTTAATTAACTGCCAGTAATTAGTGTCACCCAAGCAGCCTCAGCAGAGTGCCTCTCAAAGGCATCTCGCTGCCCTCCAAACACAGTGTGCTTTAATTAGGAGTGATCTCAGCCAGGTTGTTGGGTCTGTGTGGCACCACCAAACCCACCTCCCTGGTGCTGACCCACTGGTCACGCTGCACCAGGGCAGCCACTGGGCTCCCAGAGGGGGAACCAGTGGAGGATTTGTGTGTGTCTCCCTCCTGGGGCACACTGATCCCTTAACACCACCCAAGGCAACTCCGACCAGCCAGGCTGGACACACACAGAGGTTTGAGATGCAGTGGGCAGCCACAGCACTGCACTGGGAGAGCCCCAGTGCCAGAGGGACCAGCAGAGGGGGACGAGTTTAAAACCACGTGAAGTGATCGGTGTAAAAGAAGCAGAAGCTCCAAGAGCAGAACCAGGGACCATTTTCCTGTTCCTTCTGCCTCTTCCCCCAGTTCATGTCCCAGCACACCGGCTGCAGGGGTGCCTACCAGGATCCCCCCACATGCTCCTGGTGCCAGATGTGGGGAGCATGAGTCCAACATGAGGACACAGCCCAGCCTGGGGCTCCCAGCCCAGAGCAGCAGGTGGTCCCTGCACAGAGGAAGGGGTCACTTCCACTCCTCAGACTGGATCGGAACACCTTGACACCCACGTGCCTAAAGAGAGGACTCTGTGACCCAAAGGGACACTCAGGGCCAAGGACAAACCAACATGGCCCAAGCAAGAGCATCACTGCTGGGCTGTGCTGGGACCCCCTGGGCAAACACCTCTGTGCTCAGAGACAACGAAACAACCAAGAGTTCACCTGCAGGCAGAGGTGTACCACATCCTGATGGACCAAACATCCCCCTGGAAGCACCTGCAGGAAGGGATTGAGGAATGTAGGGCGTGGATCTGACAACACTGTACAGCTCCACTCGAGCCCAACACCAGCAAATGCTGAGAGTGGAGACCTACTTTGCAGCAAACCTTGTGCTGCATTTGCATCGTGTTGAGACACAAAGAACTTGCAAGCAGTGGGGCTTCACTGAAAGGTTTAAAAACAATCCTGGGGAATGGAGCACCCACTTGGGTCACACATGGGAAACCTGATCTTGGGTCTGTCAGAACAGCCCCAGTCACACTCCCCACAGCAGATCCTCGTGAGAACACCAGCGTGAGACAAGCTGGGGACACCTGAGGGCCAGAATGGGACAGGTACATCCATGGTACACCCCCATCCTAAAGAAAAGAATCACTTCTTCTGCAAATATGTCTCTAATTGTGGCACCACAGGTAATGTCCTGTGTCTAATGATCATTCCTGACTTACAGACGTGCCCTTTCCCCACAGTGAGAAGGCTGTGGCTGGTGGCAGAGAAGAGGCTCTCTGGTCAGACACACCCACAGCTCCGGGCAGAATGATGCCTGTATCCAGCTTTGGCCAAAGCCAGGGAGATTGGCACGATCTGTGTGCTAATGAAACCTGAGGGTGGCTTCCCCAAAACCTGGCTGGGGCTGTCAGCACGCCCCTGGCACACGGCTCTGCTCCTGCCTGCCTGTGGCAGGGCCACATCCCACACCCACCGCCATCTCAGCAGCCTCGCTCACCTTCCTGTTCCTTTAAAAATCCTGACAAAGTTGTGCTTTGCTCCAAGGCCAGGCCAGGCAGCCAGGGCAGGCGTCGGGGGTGCAGGCAGGCACACAGAGGCAGGCACACCTGACAGCCTCGGCTGCTGAGCAGAGAGAGGAGCAGCAGAGCCCCGGCCAGCCGGGCACAGCCACCCTGCCCGCTCCTGCCCGCTCCTCCTTGCTATTTTCCTTTATGCTCGGTGACACTAACAGGGCAAATTTGGAAACAACAGACTATTTCTTTATACAGCAACAGCCACCCTGTGGAAGCGAGCGCCCCGAGACTGCGGGAGAGCAGATTCCAGCTGGGTTTCAGGAGCTGTCGGGCTGTGTCAGCAGGGCCAGGCTGGCACGGGCCGTGGGGACGAGCACACTCGGTCACGGCGCACGCCAGGACGGCAGGAGCTGCTCCTGCCCGGCTGGCTGCCCTCGGCAGGGGCTGCAGGAGCAACTGGAGATGGGCTGGGCTGGCTCAGGGAGCTCACCTGGAGCAGGCGTGGCGCAGAAAGTTAAGGAGGGCTGCGGTCTGCTCGGGGAAAATGAGAGCGAAGTGAGCTGTGCACAGATGGGCAGAGCCGTGCTGGAGCTCCCGGAGGGACAGCCCAGCCTGCCCCGGTGCCAGGGCTGCGGGGCAGAGGGGACCCTGCCCTCACCCCCACCAGCCCTTCCCGTTGCTATGGAAATACAGAGAACAACGAGCAGCACGAGTCATCCTAGAGATGCACCAGCTGCTAACGTGAAATCCAATGCACTTTCTCATGCTGTAACCTAATCCCACCCTCCTGCAACCGCACAACTGCATCCTGCGGAGAAGGAGCCACCCCGGAGAAGGGAAAACAACAGAGCTTTGTACTGAAAGATCAGGAAACGGCTCACAAGGACCTTCAAAGCAGACTGACCATGGCTAACTTCAGTACCACAGCACTTGGGAAGGCCCTGACACTGTGCTTGGAAGACTTAAAACATTAATTAATAGAAAAAACAGCAATATTAATAATTAAGAACACTTTTCCAAGAAAGAGCCCCATTAAATCCAGTCACCACAGGTAACTGAAGCCCTCAGACCTGGTGGGTTTTTCTGTGCACCCAAGGAGAGCCACAAAAGCTGCTCAGGGCAGAGAGGAGAAGGAGCCACCCACATCTTGTTTAACTTTGTGTTCTAGGCAGCAACAAACAGCGAGGTATTGTGACAAAAGTGCTGGGCTTACAGCAGCAGCCAGTGTGTGATGGATCACACACAAGCATTTTTAAGTGAGAACCTAATAACTGTTGACAACAACACAGAATTCAGCATTCCCTTTTTTTAAAAATCACACTAGAGGGTTTAAGAGGTCTGAGACAAACACAGGTCTTTTGGGGAACAACCTACCTCATTCTTTTTGATATCACATATTCCATAATTTATTTTATGTCTCCTGATCATCACTGCTTTTCCCAAATCTACCCAGAAGCATTGCAGTTTAATACAATATGTAACAGCCCTAGGACAACAACTCTTTGTAACATAGAGAGCCCAAGAATATTTTCTACAATCAGCTGCTTCTGGTTTTCCATCAAAAGAGGCTTTTGCTGCTTGCCACACCAGCAAATTCATTGTGGGTCATGAAAGACAGTCTTGTTCCTCCTGCTGTGTCACTGGGGCTGGTTACAGCTACCAGAACACTGGGAAAATACACCAAAAAGTCAAACTGTGCACCAGCCATGTTGCATTTGAGCTGCAAGAGATGCAACATCAGAGACATTTCATTTTAAAATGCCATTTCCTTATTTTCTAGCACTCCAGCACTGCTGCACACACTGCACTGAAGGATGGTCTCTGCTGCAGCATTTCACACCACTGGAACACCAAAGAGCAAATCAAAAAGAATAGAAAAAATCTCCTGAAAAAGAGCTGAACTGGCAGCTATGCTCATTTCTTGGCGACTGGATGGATCAGCACCATGAAAATATGGTGATGTCTGGTTTGGGGTTGTGGTTTTCAACATGTGCACATTGATAATTGCACACCCTCCACCACGACCTCCTCCATGGCTTGGAAAGGGTGCTCAGGCCTTGGCAGGGGCTGCCCAGGGAGGGCTGGAGTGCCCATCCTGGAGGTGTCCAGGGAACTCCTGGAGGTGGCACTCAGAGCTCTGGGCTGGGGACACGGTGGGGATGGGGCACAGGGTGGATTCCATGGGCTGGGAAGGATTTTCCAGCCCCAGGGCTCTGGGATTCTGTGTGAAACACCTGTTCCAAAAGGCAGGAGTCCTTTCTGTGCCCACACTGGGCGGTGAGCAGTGTGCACTGAGTGTGTGTACGCTGCACTTGGAGTTAATTCAGACATTCCCAGCTGAGACCGTTTTCCTCACGACAGGCTTGTCAACACAGTGATGATGACTTGAAAACAAACTCTGGATTTCCCTCTCGAGAGCAGCCACTGGTGGGGTGTGCAGGCTCCAGGGTGCTATTTCAGGCTCACGGTCCTATCTTTGTCCCAGAGGCTCGTGAGCAGCAGACATGCTCCCAAAATACCTTTGGCTGGGATCAGTGGATGTGCTGCTCGGCAGGGCTGCTGCAGCAGCAGTTGAAGGGCTGTGGAAATGCTGCTTCTCCCCTGGCCCTCCCTCCTGCCACAAACTCAGCTGAAGAGGGGGCAGCAGCTCACCAGGGGCTCAGAAGGGAACCCAAGTGCCCCGGGCAGGCTGAGCACCAACAGCAGCTCCAGCAGCCACAGGGCCCAAGGCTGGTGACACCAGCACCAACAGGGCTTTGGTGTCTCTGGGACCGCCAGTGTCCCCACACACAGGTCTGTCTTCTGCCACTCACTGAGCTGGGCAGGCATTTCCCACAGCTCTGGCAATGGAAGAGGCTCCTTTCAGCAAAGAAGGAAAAATTAGGAGCAAGACAGTGTGAATGAGAGGGTATCACTGACACATGCTGGCAATGACAGTAAATCTGGGAAGGAAAAAAGCACCACAAGAGAGAGTGAATACCTGAAGATATTTTGCTTGACCCCAGGTGGGAGCAGTGATCCCCTTTGGTGCTCCCTGTAGTCAACAACAAGCCTGTTCTTTCTTCTGGAGGTGTCAGAACAGATTCACTCCACGAGCAGACCTCACTGCTGCACCCGAGCTCGCAGGGACTGGGCTGGCCCACCTGCACCTGCAGGATGGTGGCCACAACCACTCAGGATTCATTTCAACTCCACAAGAAGAGAGCAGACCCAAATTCACAGCAGATGTCAAACAGAATTATTCACCAAGTTCAAATTCTCTGGGGAAAGCAGACATCCTACTTCTGTGATATGAAATTCTCTAGAGCACAGTGATGTGATGATGCTCCAGAGAGAAGGAACATCTCCTGGCAGAGGATCACCCCAGGGAGGGGGAAGCCAGGCCTCGCAGCAGCACGGGCAGCAGGGGCATTGCCCTCCCCTCCAGCCGGGCTGGCACCCTGGGGGGCTGCAGGGGGGCAGGGCTGGCCCAGGGAGAGCCCCTGCTCACAGTGCACAGCACCTCGGGGCGTGCTGCCCTGCCCGGGCACAGATGGGCACAGATGGGCACATCTGGGGCTGTGTTAGCTCAGCACTGACCCGGGGCACCAGGGCCACCCATCTGCCCACTGCCACCCGCCCTGGGACACCCCAGAGCAAACCCCAGGGAATAACCCCGGGGCAGCCTCGGCAGAGAGCAAGAGCAGAGCTGGCAGTGGAAAAACCCCACTTCAGCACAGAGAGCAGGAGGAGCAGAGCGGCCTCTGGAGAGAGCAGCGGGGGAGGCAGGGGTGCCTTTGGAGATGCCAAGCTAAGAGCATGGAAAAATCCAAACCAAGGCCAGAAGAAGCACTAACTAAAATGATTTCCCAAGTAGTGCCGAGGGGCAACACAGACTGAACTGTTTGTTGATGTTACTCAGCCTTTTGATAAACAGAGGCAATTTGTTCTAGTCAAAAGAAACCTGCTATTTTTTAAATAAACTCACAGATTGATCTTTACATCAGAAAACCATGTGGAGAAACACACAACAGGCTGAAGCTATTCATTAATCAATCCCGAAGTTTGCCTGGCTGCAGCTGTGCTTGTTTTGACACCTGCTTGCGATGCTCCTGCTGTGGCATTTAACATGGGATAGAACCCAGCGGAGCAGAGCAGCAGCCCTGCCAGAGCCCCCGGCCCTGCACTCGCCCCACACTGGCCACAGAGCTCCTGGGCTGTCCCTGCTTGTAAAGGCACTCCCAGGGACCACAGCAAAGCCCCGTGCTGGAGCAGGAGCTGACAGCTGAAGGCAGCTGCCCCGGGCCCATGGGTCTGCACTGCGGGGAGCTCAGAGCTTTGTGCAGAGCTCACAGCGACAGCCTGCAACCACACCAGCTCACCCCAAAACCTTTGGTGCTGGTGACAGGAGAGGCAGGTATGGAAGGAAACCCAGCGTGTCCCAGGCAGGCTCAGCAGGCACTCGAGGCAGCCAGCTCTGTCAGAGCCATGGGCACTGTCAGAGCCACTGGCCAGCCCACCCCAGCAGGGCTGACAGGGAAGCTCCCAGCCTTAAGGAGACACACAGCCAGCACTGTCAGGAGAGGGGATTGTTCCAGCCTGAGCTGAAGGTCCTGCCAAGCCCCTTCTGTGCTGGAAGAGCCACTAATCCATGTCAGTTCAAAGTTCTGAGCAAATCTAGAATCAGGCTAGAATATGAAATCATGGGGCCTGTTTGCATGTGTATGAATTATTCATGTGCTTACCATATGCGGCATTGAGCCTTTAGAGTGCAAATTACTTGGGACCAAGCTTTGGCCCTATTTTCTGTGAAGCATAAAGCACGTTTTCCAGCAGTGCAAACAATCCAAACATAATGTGTATCATTTTCTGTGTTCCCTGCTGGCTGCTCTTGCCTGCCAGCTCCCATTAAGACTGGAGGCAGCGCACAGGAAGCCGAGGTGCAGCGCGTGGCTCTCCCGTGGACTCTGCGACGCCGGTTTCACAGGGCAGTCTAACGTGCCACATCTCTGCACAGCAGGTGGCTATATCCCACTGTATCCTATATTCCATATCCCATATCCCTCTGACAGTGAAACACTGAGCGTGTGGGTGAAGTGCTGTCCAGCCAGCAGCAGGGCCCAGAGCAGACTCACCCTCACCCAGAAATGTTTCTCCCAATCCTCTCGGAGAACTGCCTGCTCAGAGGAGGAACCTGAGCTTTAGTCCAAGCCTGCCCAGCCCACCTTTCTGACCTTTGTCAGACACCAGAATTAAGAACACAGGAATGGTGCAAGGAACCAGCCTGTGCCTTCTGCTGACTGCCCCACCTACACACCAGTGGTACTCACTGATGCTGCTGGGAAGTGGCTCAGCTCTTGGATTCCCAAACACTCCAACAGGTTATTCTCAATCTAAGTTTATTCCCAGTTTCTACCAAGTTTCCCTGTTCTTTTACTTTTTTTTCCCACCTTGGATATCTGAAATACTCATATGATGGCCTTTTGTTGCCAGCACATGGTCCCTCTAAAATCCCAGGGCACAAATCACACCTCGCTATTTTAAGCAGTAATGGCAACTTCTGTTGAGTTGTACATTTTCTTTGTCGGAGGGTAGGAGGGGGTTATGGTCAGGAGAAATAACGTAAAGGAGAAAGAATTGTTTTTTCCAGAGCAAAGACAGCTCAGGCAGGAATGGAGCACCAAAGTAACACACCAGTGCCTGCAGTGCTCCCACAGCCTCACTCCTGCCCTCCCACTCTGCTTCAGAGCCACTCTGGGCACTTTCTGCAGGGCTCTAATGCACAGATGATCCACATAACTACAAAATATCACTTGTCTCTTTGGACAGCTCAGCTTTAACCAAATGCAAATTTGGACAATAAGGTAACTCTGTGCTGGGACAGCTCTTTGCAGGTTACCCTGAGCTCTTTGCAGGATGCCCTGAGGCATCGTCAGCCTTAGGGGCCCACCAGCTCTCTGCTGGAGCCACTAGAACCAAGTAAAGGTATTTTCTGGACTAAGAGATGAAATTGATCAGCTTCCAGAAACATCAGCAAAGCTATAAAGACATTATGTTGCAATTTAATTTAATTTAATTACACAGCAGGGCTAACCATTGGCCTGTAAGGATTCATGGGCACAGGCAAACCAGCAAGCCACGTAATTCTGAGCACCATTTGGTGCCTGCATCCCCTCAGCACTCCCAGGTACTGGGAGAGCCCTGAACAGCACCTGAGATGTAAATGAACACATCAACACTCGCACACTGTCACACTGTCACACCTCAGTGCCTGGCAGTGCTCAGAGACGGCTGTTCCCACACATCCCAAGCACTTTTAATTTCCCATAACTGTCACCGAAAGCGATTTAATTCCTGAAGAGCAGTGGGAGAGGGAAAGAGGACACTGACATTTCTCTTCTCTTGCGCAGAGAAGCTGAGCCGCTCTCGGGCCGTCCCGACACTACCTCAGGAGATAAGCACCAAGCCAGGCCCAGCCTGCACCCCCTCCCTGGCACACACCTGTGCAGGTGCTGGCACACACCTGTGCAGGTGCTGGCACACCCCCCAGCTGGGAGGGACACCCCCCTGCCGGCCCCCGGAGCCTGCCCACCCCCTGTGCCACACTGTCCCTGTCCCACAGCCCAGCACAGGCAGCTGTCAGGGACGATCAGTGGGGTGTCAGCCACGATCACTGGGGTGTCAGTGACAATCACTGGGGTGTCAGCCACGATCACTGGGGTGTCAGTGACAATCAGTGGGGTGTCAGCCACGATCACTGGGGTGTCAGTGACGATCAGTGGGGTGTCAGTGACGATCACTGGGGCGTCAGCCACGATCACTGGGGTGTCAGCCACGATCACTGGGGTGTCAGCCACGATCACTGGGGTGTCTCTGCACAGGATGTGCAGGCCGGTGGGGACACTGCACCCCAACAGCCCCCACAGCCACGAGAGGCTCCACAGCCTGCTGAGGGACCCTGCCTTCTGAACTGGAGAGCAGCTCCACTGAAAAGAGTGGGAGAAGTCAGGCCTGCTTGCACACCCCAGGCTGCCATGAACAGCGGGCTCAGCCGTGAGCCATGTCTGAGTCCAGCTCACAGAGTCTGCTCACAGAGACTCCCTGGTGTCCTCAGGGGGTGCAAAGCCAGGCCCTGACCCAGGGCACACCACCACTGTGGGTGAGCAAGGCTCCATTCCAGGCATTCCCACAAGAAATAAAGCAATATGCAGAAGGAGACGCAGGCTCTCCCCCGCCCTCGTGGGCCCGTGGGCACACACCAGCTCCACACCCCTCCTCCCCCAGTGTGACACACCGAGGGCCCAGCCAGCTGCTTCACCCTTCAGCACCCCAGTGTGAGATGGTGAGAGCACCAAACTGCAGAAAAGCAGCTTTTCTCATTTCTAGGGAGGTTTTCCTTGTCAAGTGCTGCTCACTGGCATTCCAGCAGGCACGGCAGGAGGTGACCTTGTGCTGCCCCGCAGCCAGCACCGACAGCACAGCTCTCCTGGCCACTGCTGCCCCTGCTCCTCTCTCCGCCAGCTCCTGGGACCTGCAGCCCAGAAAGCACAGCTGCAGCCATTGGGGAATGCCAGCCCTGCTGGGAAGGTCACGACCCCAGCACTGGGGACACGGGGGGAAGGTGGGCAGATCCCCAGCCAGTGCTCCTGCATGCTATTCCCAAATCACAGGAAGCCCATTCCAAGCTAGTCATGAGGACTGTGGCCTCCACAGAATACACCAAGTATTAATCTGATGTAATATTTCACTTGAATGGTACTTCCAGTGGCTTTGCCCTTGTCCCTCCCTATCCATCAAATGTCCTTCAGATTGCTGTTGTGTTTGTTTGTTTTTTGTTACTCCAGCTCCATGCGCACAGTCTCAGCTGCCCTGAGGACTCATTTCACCCCGATCTCCTCTCCTCACATCTCCCACAGACACACGAGCCCCTTGAGAATGGCTTTTCTTCAGAGTTCAGCCAGCCCTACTGCGAAGGGACACAGCCAGCAGGGTGGAGAGGGACAGCACAGTCATCAAACAGCTCAGAGCCAGTAACCCCGATATGCCCATGGTACCAACACCTCCGTGACTTGAAATTGCTGAATTGCCAGGATTTAACCAATTTCTGCATTACATGACACACTGCAAAGCTTCACGCCCAAAAAAGTTTTCTGTGCTTGGCGGGAATGAGGGGCAGAGGCTCTGCTGGGGACAGAGCCCATGGAGGGAGCGAGTCCCTGGGCAAAGCATCCCAGATCCAGGGGCAGCCGGAACAAAGCCCCGCTGACAATGCCAAACACAGCTTTGCTGACACCTCCTTGCAATTCCCACTCCCTCCTCCCCCCGCTTACTTACTTAGCTACCACTTTGATAATACAGAAAGGCTTTTTTCCCTTGTGCTTAAATATCAGAGAAGGCATCTGTGCTCCCAACCCACAGCCATGAAAGTCAGGCTATGGGAAAAGTTCTCCTTAGAGTCTGAGCAGAGAACACTTTAGTCAGTGGTTTGCAGAGCATGGAAGCTTAACACATCTGTATCTGACCCCAAACAAGTAGTATTTGGGATTTTACAACTGCCTTACTGGACACTAGACCATAGATTTCCAATAAGAGGGCAATGTTTCCTGCCCAGGGCTTGCAAGCCCTGCCCAGCTGAGGTGACACAGCCGGGTTCTGTGAGGAGCATGGCCAGCAGCAGGGACACTGTTCAGGGGACCAGGGGACACAGCCAGGCCGTGCTGGCTGCCCCAAGACCAGCACGTGGCTTATGGCACTGATCACCTTAGAAGAGAGAGAGAAATTTTTCCTGATCTTTGGATCTGTCTCCCGGGTCCCTCTCCGAGCAGCACAGCAGGATGTCCCCAGACCTGTCACAAACCTGGCCAGAAGGGTTTGGGTTCCCCCAGAAGTGAAGGACACAGAACAAGGGAGGTCAGGCTTAGCTCCCCATCCTTCCACACCCCTGTTTCCCCAAACCTCTGGCTGTCTGCCAGCATACCCTAGCTTCCCTGAAGGTCCCAAACCCTGGAACAAAAAGTTACGGGGAGGAATCTCAAGCTGAAAAAACTGCTGCTGAGAGCTGCACCCAGCAGCCGCGGGCCGGGGCAGGCTCCGAGAAGGCAGCTGTGGGATGCGGGGCAGCCAGGGCCCGGCTGGGCACCGCACGCCCGGTGCCGCCCGCGCTCCAGCA
>VZRH01006490.1:214362-226082 GCA_013397555.1 Urocynchramus pylzowi
GGGGCCGGGGCCGGGGGTGCGGTGCCGGCCCCCGCGGCTCCCCGCGCTGAGCCCCGCCCGGCCCGGTGTCCCCGGCCCCGTTATTTGAACCTGTCGGCAGACACCGCACGGGCAGGACCAGCCACCGCGCTGCCGTGCAGCCCAGCCTGTCCCCGGCGCTCGGCGGTGTCCGTGCCAGCGCACACCGCTCATCCTGCGTCGGTCCCTGGGGCTCACTACCGATATCGGAACTCACTAGAAGCCGTTCCCCCTTGTCCTGGCACTTGTAAACAGTCTCTCTCCATCCTTTTTGTAGGCCCCCTCCAGCCACCGGAACGCCGCGGTTAGGTCGCCACAAAGCTTTTTATTTTCCATGCTGGCCAATCCCAGCTCTCTCAGCCTTTCTTCATGGCACCGGTGCTCCGTCCCTCAGATCATCTCCATGGCCTCCTCTGGACTTGCTCCAAAAAGCCGAGGTTCTGGCGTCCCCAGGGCTGGAGGCAGCTCTGCAGGTGGGGTCTCAGCGGGGCAGAATCCCCCCGTGCCCTGCTGCCCACGCTGGGGGATCAGCCCAGCACAGGGGGGGTTCTGGCTCCTGAGCTGGGCATGGCCAGCTCTCACCCACCAGCACCCAGCTCCTTCTCCCAGGGCTGCTCCCGACCTGCTCATCCCCAGCCTGCACTGAGAGCAGTGGTTGCTCCAGTCCAGGCGTAGCACCAGCACTTGGTCTTGCTAAAGCTCATGAGACTGTTGAGCTGGAACATGCTCGTGACTTGGGTTTCCGTGGCTTGCTGAACTGGAATATTTCATGGAATGGCTGATGAAAAGCATCTCAGAAATAACTCAGTGCCAGCAGACCACGCCAGAAACGTCATGGCAAGGGACAGCCCTTGAGCCAGTAGACCACAGCTGTTACACCAGCAGTACTTTCGTGGTTCCTGAGATGCTGTTTCCCAAGTTTTCATTTAAAATTGATGCTGTTTTCTTTCCCAGCATGTTTTGAAATGGATACGTCAGTTATTGTGCTCCTCACAGAATGTGTGTGAGGAGGCAATCATTATTTCAAAGAGCCTGGAAGCTGTAAAAGGATTACAATGGAAAGGTATCATTTAAGAACAGTTTTCCAAATGCAAAGAATAGTTCTCAAAGAGTATTTCTTTGAAAAATGAGAAAGAATTTGCTCTCAAATAAAAAGATAGAACACTTTTATACAAGGCAGTAATTTTAGCTTTGTTTAGGTATAGGTTTGTGTTTAAATACACTGTGAATCTCTGAGCTATCAGCTTTCCTCCTTCCTTTCTCCTGCCTTTACGTTCTGTAGGAAAAGTATGAAGGATGCCGTCTAACAGCTTCAGTCAGTTGTCATTTCTTTCTCACTCTCCACTAATATTTGGACAATGAAATCCAGAGCACAGAGTCAGAGTCTTTTCCCAATAAATTTTCAAGATAGTTTTGGGACATAAGGATGTGTTTGTCCTCGTGCCCGAGGGGGGCTTCATTCCACTCCATCTCCTAATTCCTTTCCATGTGCAGAGGCAGAGAGTGCTACACTGGGTTTGTTCAATTTATTCTTCATTGAGCAGCGTAGTAAGTGGTTTTACCTTCCTAAACAGGAGTCAGAGACAAATAAAAGATCTTGTAAGTTTTTTTGGTTTTTTTAGTGCTCCATTATTGTAGCAGAATTATATTCATTTTAATTGTATTAATTTTCTACTTCAAGAACTCAAAAAGTGGCTCCCTTTCTGTTCATTGGGCACTCGTGTCTGACACCAATTTTGAACCCAGCGAGGAATGTGCAGTGGAAGATATTGATCCCCTCAGCAGCACCTGCATGTCGGGAGTCTCAGCACAGGTCACCCACCTCAGTGACACAACTCCAGTCATCTGAGGAAAATGACCAGTCATAATTGGTGCCAGTCCTGCAGGAGGGAAAAAGGAAAACCCAAAACCTGCTCTACAGTGGTCCAGTGTAGGAAAGGGAAATGGAGAGAAAATTCTGCCTTCTTACATATCCCGGTCTCCAGGGAAACAGAGAACCACTTTGTGTTTGAAATGAGGGAGTTTAAATAAAAGCTGACTTTCACAGTAATTTATTCCTCAAACATCTTTGGCTGTAGCTGTGACTGCACCTCTAAGGGGCAAACGTGCAATTTGGGTGGCCAAAGGGTCACTGGGAACAGGCTGTCCTTGAAAACACTGAGAGTTCATTACTCCTTTTTGTCAGCTTTTCCTCTTTGTTTCTTAGTCTTGTTTAGTGGTTTACATTTTATGAAGAGACAATCAGGCATTTTACCAGTGGAAGTCCTGGGGATACTCTGTGCGTGTCTGGCAGTCCTGGCAGCTGTGAGCATACAGCAGATTGGGTGGTTTGCTTAGATCACAGAAGACAAATAAGCTGCGAGAAGGTTCTGTTCCTCCTTGGGAAAGCAGGAGGAAACCCTGTGGAAAGCAGGAGGAAACCCTGTGGAAAGCAGGAGGAAACCCTGTGGAAAGCAGAGCTGCTGTGGCGGGCAGTGGGCAGGGCCCCAGCCCCTCCTGTGTGCCAGCTGTGTGCAGCTGTGTGCCAGCTGTGTGCCAGCTGTGTGCAGCTGTGTGCAGCTGTGTGCCAGCTGTGTGCAGCTGTGTGCCAGCTGTGTGCCAGCTGTGTGCCAGCTGTGTGCAGCTGTGTGCAGCTGTGTGCCAGCTGTGTGCCAGCTGTGTGCAGCTGTGTGCAGCTGTGTGCCAGCTGTGTGCAGCTGTGTGCAGCTGTGCAGGGCGTGCCGGAGCAGTGCTGCCAGGGCTCTGGTGCTGGACCAGCGCTGCCCAGCAGAGCGTGGCCGCCCAGCAGCCCGCAGGTCAGTGGGCACCGCAGGGCTGCAGCTGGCTGAGAGCAGAGCCTGCCAAAGGGCACGGCCACCGCTCGCACCTTTGGGAGGGTTTGTCTTTTCCCATCCACCCTTACTTTTGTGTGGTCACTCTTTTCCCACAGATTCAAAGAGTTTTCTTCAACTTCACCAGCCATGAAATCACCTCCAGCCTTACAGAATTGCATACGCTGAGCCAAACTCACTCTCTGTCCGGTCAGAACCACCATCAAAACCCACTGACATTCAATGGGCAAAGTCAATGTGCATTCATTTAACTGGGATACGTGATAAAGCCAAATAAATTCTTTATTAAATTCCTGGATTATTATTTTAATCAAAGTATTTATATCAGTTATTATTTCATCCCACTTTTCTCAAATGCCTCAGTTCTGTAAGTGAATGAGTCTTCTTTGAGGAATGACTGATAGTTCTCATTGTGAGCTGCATATTTTATATCGTGTAAAATTAGGATGAGGGAAACTGAAGATAATATTTAAACTTCTACTGTTACTCTCACATTTCAGTTAAGCAGCACGGATCGTGGAGTTTTCCCTGTTATGCTGTACCCTGCTGGGAGCTATTACAGTTCCCATTCTGTCGTGTTTCTGGTGGCACAAAATGATTACAATTTTTTCCTTTCATTGCTGTAAATCAGGATCAGGTTCCCTGGTATCAGTGAAGTTATCCTGAATAAAACCAGTGTAAATAGAAATAGAACTGCCTGAAGCAGCATTATGTTCTTCATGGTTATTTGGTCTCAGCGAGCTGATGAAGCGGTTTCTAAACAAAAACACCACCAATTATCACAAAACTGCAAAGGAGGCAAATACTGTGAGAAACTCCTAATTTGGGCATAGAAACAAGGGGGGCAGGATACCATGATACTAAATTCCTTTAAAAGCCCTATCCTGGATATAATGGCTGTAATTGCAACATGCTTAAGATGATGAAAAGAATATTACTGTGATTCCCAAAATTCACATGCCTTCTTCATCGAGAAAAAAGCCTACGGAGAAAAGCCTGTGTTTATTTTTAAAAGTCCCTCTAACAGAACACATAATTCTTTCAATAAACATTACATAAGAGGGAAATTTCACATATTTTCCTATCATTAGTGTTTCTGTAAATACTGCCAATTCTATTTTTGAAGATGCTAATAGTAATGACTCGGAGCCAGCTGTTCAAAGTCTTTTAACACCACCACAGTTAACTAATAAATTGCGTTAGAAGACAGGGATTTGATGGATGGAGCACTCAGGGGATATGGAATTGGCTGCATGGTCACACACAAAGGTGTGATCGGGGCCCCAGTGTCCCAGTGGAACCCAGTGAGTAGTGGTGCCCTCAGGGGCTGGGACAGGCACAGTTTAATGTCAGTGGCCCTGACAGTGACCCTGAGCTGTGTGTGGGGCCACACTCAGGAGGGAAGGAAGGGGGCATCCAGAGGGACCCGGACAGGCTGGAGAGCTGGGGCTCTGTGCACCTCCTCAAGCTCAGCAAGGCCAAGCACAAAGCCCTGCACCTGGGCCAGGGCAATCCCAGCCCAAAGGCAGGCTGATGACAAGCAGCCCTGGGAAGAAGGACCTGGGGGTGCTGGCACGGCCCAGACACGGGCCCTGGCGTCCCAGAACTCCACCATGTGCTGGGCTGGTCCCCCAGCGTGGGCAGCAGGCAAGGGGGGATTCTGCCCCTCTGCCCCCTCAGGTGAGACCCCACCTGCAGAGCTGCCCCAGCCCTGGGGACATCAGCACAAGCACGTGGAGCTGCTGGAGAGATCCAGAGGAGGCCACGGAGCTGCTCCAGGGCTGGAGCCCCTCTGCTCTGGAGCCAGGCTGGGACCCCTGGGGGTGCTCACCTGGAGAGGAGCAGCTCCAGGGAGAGCTCAGAGCCCTGCCAGGGCCTGAAGGGGCTCCAGGAGAGCTGGAGAGGGACTGGGGACAAGGATGGAGGGACAGCACACAGGGAATGGCTCCCAGTGCCAGAGGGCAGGGCTGGATGGGAGATTGGGAATTAGGAATTGTTCCCTGGCAGGGTGGGCAGGGCTGGCACAGGGTGCCCAGAGCAGCTGGGGCTGCCCCTGGATCCCTGGCAGTGCCCCAGGCCAGGCTGGGCACTGGGGCTGGGAGCAGCTGGGACAGTGGGAGGTGTCCCTGCCACGGCAGGGTGGCACTGGGTGGGCTTTGGGGTCCCTCCCGACCCAAACATTTCCGTGCAGGTTCTGTGCTCACCTGCAGCGGCCACAGGAAGCAGGAGCAGGGCTCGTGCAGCCTTGGCGCCAGGGTTTGGACATTCTGGCAGGGGCAGGCTCACACCTCTCAGCAGCCCAGCTCCTGCCAGCCCTGCAGGTGCCAGCAGCAGCTCTGGGGCATTACAGGACTTTTCCCAGCAGGTGCTTGAACCAAAGTGTGATAAGAGTGCTGCCTCCCTCCTGCCAAACTCCCGCCTCCCACGCTGCTGAGGTAAGTGCAGCTACTTCCCTTACTTGTTTTGGTTTAGCCTTTTGCAGTATCAAATATGTATCCTGCTTAATTTTCTCTATGCTGTAATGCTTTCTCTTGCCTAATCGTGTGAAAGAGCCATTTTATTTATGGCACTACTTGAGCAATTCAGTCCTTTAATTTTTTGGTGACTTCTGCCTCCTTTAAGTTATTGTTGTTTTTCTTTCCATTTACACATCTGTTTGCTTTTCTCCTTGTGTCATTCATTTATTTAAATTAACCAAATGTTTTACTCAGAAATTAAGGACATATGCTGCTACAGTTTAATAAAGATGCATTCTGAGAATTCAGTCTTTTAATTCTGGCTGCTGCTTTGGGACTGGAGCTCATGACTCTGGCTTGCTGAAAGTCAAATGAAGATATGGAAGGATGTATTTATTGACTTTTGCTCTACTATTTCTTTCTGCCTCTTTAGGATAAAATCTTCTTAGACAGTGACATGTTAAAGGAATGGTATTTTGTTACTGTGCTGATGCTGCAGAGAACTCAGGCTTCAGTGAGGAGCTTGAACTGGACAACCAGATTTGAAAAAGGAACACTGAAAGTCCTACTTTAAGATGATTTACCTAAGTTATAGATCTTTCTCAATCCACTGTCTCTCCCTGAAATGTCAGTGAACTTGTTTCTATTTACTATTTATTTTTCACCATTACTATTGTGCTTCAAAATTCTAAACACAATGCTGAGATCAAAACTAGCTGAAATAATCCCTGCTTTAATTAATGGAATGATGTCATTGCTTTCAATCCTAATGTATTTTCTTATGTAACCTTAAATAAAATTAATCTCAAATATTTTTTGTTTCGAGTAAACAAATACAAAACAAGACTTCTTCCAGCACTTCCTTGCCATTGATCCATTTGTATCCACCATGAATGTTGCCCTCTGGTTTACAAAGACTGCTTGTAATTAGGATTTAATTACCTAAGTAGCCTCACAGAAAATCTATTCCAGGAAAAGCATGATGTAATGACTAGTCATACCTGCTTTTTCTTAAAATCAAGTAATAGCCTATTTGGTAGCATCTGTCCATTCAAAGCAGACATGCATCCATGCTGAGGAACAGCTGCCTGGCCTCATTCAGTCCAGGTAAGGGGATTTTTTAAGAACTTGTGCCTCCAACAAAACAAAACAAAACCAACCAACCAAACAAACAAAACCCCATATTAAAAACTCATGGAGATTTAGGCCAATTCAGTTGTGCATTGAAGCCAGCTGCTCCTGTGAAACAGCAGCACAATATGGCACTGCAGGACAGCACAGGGTTTTGAGAATTCCGAGGTTTCCAGTGAAATGGAAGCTTTCAAGGTCCCACGAGCTGTAGCACACAGCAGGCTCCTGTCTGGGCAGCCCGTGCAGGTCAGGAGCTCCCAACCCAGGGGCTGGGCCACAGCGGGAGCAGCGGGGCAGCGTCCCGGCCGCGGGAGGTGTCCCATTTCAGCTGTACACGCGTGGGATCCAACAAGATCTTTCCTGTTTGCCCACAAATGTATTTCCCAGGCTGTCTCTTTTGCCGTGGGATGGTTCTCACACCTCCAAGTGTGCCCAGTGTGAGGATGTTACCTGCTCTCCCCTGCACAGGGGACAGATCTCAGGGACAGGCAGCTGTGGCCCTGCTTCACAGTGCCAGTCTGACCTCCACCCCTGTATTCAGCCTTTCATGGACTCACAGGATGGCTTGGGTGGACATCAAAGCTCATCCCATCCCACCCCCTGCCCTAGGCAGGATTACCTTCTACCATCCCAGGTTGTTCCAAGCCCCCGTCCTTGGACACTTCCAGGGATGGAGCAGCCACAGTTTCTCTGGGCAACCTACACATTCTTAGCTATGGTCTTTAATTCCTGGATTTTATATATATTTTTTTAAGAAAAAATCCCAGACTAAATCACTTCCATGTGCAGTTGATGTAGTTGTGCATTCTTTAATGCCCTTTAGGTGTTCCCACAGAAACGTGGAGCCCCTTACAGTTCTCACATGTGACATTTTATATGCCAAGGAATACCAGCCCTTCTCTCAGGGTTTAAAACATGTTTGTGTTTTTCTCTCTCAGAACTGGCATCCGGAAGAAAATGTCCTATCAACAATTCCTGACAAATTGTTTCGGAAGCTGCCAGATCTGCTTTGGCTGGTTCTCCAGTCTAAAAGGATTAAAGCTTCCCCATGCAATTGGTTACCACAAGTAAGATCACTGGTCATACAGGCAATCTAATAATATTTGAATTTATCTTCCACTTGCCTGACTGTAATTTCATTGCAACAGTCAGACTTTGAGATGCTTTTTTTTGGTACTGACTTTGGTGCAGGGGAATGGTAGATAAGCTTAAGATTGTTTGCTGAAGCTCAGATGAACTGAAAAGTCCAGCTGATATTACAGGGTGAATCTCTAAACTCTTTTAACTTCCAAAATGTAAGAGCTGTTGCTTTTTTGATGTGAGATTTGTACCATTTTCATTTGGTGGCTGTTTTGATGGTGTTGTAGGGGAAGTGAAAATGCAGAGCCACAGCCACAAGCCCTGTGTCTCTCATGGAGACAGTGAAGGACAGCGCTGTCAGAGAGAGCTCCCCATCAATCTGCTGTTGATGGTTGTCTGACAAGGTATTTATCACCTGTTGGGAGGATTGATTGTCTGTTCCTGTTGATGAAGTGTGCAGGGAGGAAGGTTCACCACAATGGCCGTCACTCTGAGAAGTCACACTTGCTCTCACCTTGCCATGACTACCAAACTAACTTCTCACCAGGTTTGTTGGTGTCCTTGGACAGCTCCTTGCTTCCCACTCCAGAAGGGGAAGACGAGAAGTCCCAATATGTGGTAATTAACTGGAATTTTTTTTTCTTTTTTTTAACTGGAAGGAAAGAAAAGGGCAGCACAGACCAGCTTGTTTGCAGTAGTGCTACTAAAATAAACATTTCTTTGAGAATGTTAAGGAGGAAAAGGAGGCAGCCCTTGGTCAGTAGATGCTAAAGCATTATACAAAGTTAAAGAAAAAAAACCCCCACAATATGATGGTGCCTCTGGGGAAATTCTTCATAGGCATTCCTCTCTGGGAGGGTGGGCAGGCCCTGGCACAGGGTGCCCAGAGCAGCTGGGGCTGCCCCTGGATCCCTGGCAGTGCCCCAGGCCAGGCTGGGCACTGGGGCTGGGAGCAGCTGGGACAGTGGGAGGTGTCCCTGCCATGGCAGGGGTGGCACTGGGTGGTCTCTAAGGTCCCTTCCAACCCAAACCTTTCTATTCCATGATTCTATCTTGAGACTGAAACAAGGTGCTTAAAGGTATTTTAAGATCTCTTGTTCGTGAATCATTACATACTCTACTAGTGATTAGACAAATGCAACAAATGAAGGTTATGTCTCCAAAAATAGCTGGAAAATACCAAGGTTTTGAAATGCAGCTCTCATGTCCAATTTTTAAAGTGGGCAGGACTGAGAGTATTTTGATATGGTTTGTAAGTTGTATGTTTGTCATTGTATGAGGGGTTCCTCAAATCTAATGGCAGTTATTAGTCCCTTCATGTGTTGTTCTTTGTCTTGTTTGTGTTTTTCCACTGGTTTCAACCAGCAGCTCAGCTTTTAGGAAATGCCCATCAGAAATATCCACTAAATATTCCTTAGTTACATTTTGTCCTTATTACATCTTGGTCCACCAGCTGTATTCCGAGCTATTTGGAAATTCTGTGGGTATCCTTTCCCTCCTTTTTCTGCTTTAAAAGCCATTGAATTCCCCACTTCAAAATGTGAATGTGAGCACAGTGCTTTCAGGCTTTGACTGAATTGAAATGTCTTAAAATATTGCCACAAATGTTAATGTGGTGTTGAACAGCTGCCAAAATGTTTGTTTCTCCTTCCTAGAGGTAATGAAATATTATGACTGAAACTACCAAGCTTCCTAAGTGTTTGTTTTGTTGAGTTTTAACAGTAAACAAGTCAATTTGCAATGCTAGGAAATGAAACCAGCCCTTTGTCTAGAGAGTTTCATTCGAGCTGATCTGCTGCTGGATATAAAAGCTGTCTAAAGGAATGCTATTGAAATGGTAAAGGGGAAGCAGTGAAAAATCAGGAGTAGTTAAGGCTGGTTTGTGTTTAGTCTCTGTCTGGTGGCTGTGGGGACAGTCACCCTGCCTGTGCTGGCATGAAGTCTGCCTGTACTTGGAGCACACACAGCAACCCTGAGCATTTACAGCTCAACAACAACTGTTTTCTGAGCCTAGACATGCTGACATTTTTCAGAAGCTTAGGGTTTGACTAAATGTTAACAGGTTTTCAGATAGACCAATCCTATTATCTTATATGTGACATGAATGTCTTCTGTGCCCTGTGCAAAGCTGCTTCCCAGAACAGGAACACCAGAGTTTTTCAAAAAAGGAAGTTGATGAAATTAAATGAAAACAGGGTATATTTCTTTCTAATCTTATTATCGAAAATGGCTGAGCAGCTTTAGCTCAGATTTAGCCAGAGGAAGGCACTCAGCAAACCAAAGAGCTAAGGCTCAGCAAAATTATAAACAACAGCAAATGATGTGTTTATAACGGGAACAGTCAGTATCAGACTTTAAAGTGATAAGCAGGATTTGCAAAGATCAAATACTAAATATTGGAGCAGTGTATAATGAATGGGCATAAATGCAAACTTCAGATTGGCATGCTGGAAAGCTGTGGGCTGTGTTGTTTTCCAGCACTGATGTTAATGGTGGAGAAATCTGGATTTGTCTTGTGTTCCTTTCCTACTCCTTTATGCTGGAGGAAATAAAGGCAGAAAAAAAAGTTAAGAAGGAGAAATATCCTTGTGTTTCTATTTAATTCAGTGAACTTTGCTTTTGCAGTTGCTACTCTTTTCTATTTTATTGATAAGGCAATTGAAAATTCTGCTTTTAGAAAGGAATCCTATAAACGAGCTCCCACAGAGCTTGGTGAGTAGTCACTTCTGGTTTGAAGATGTCAAAGATTTTTTTGGCTCTCAGTATTGAATTCTGTCGTTAGACCTTAAAATACTTTGATATTTATCTAAAGAATGGGATTAATTTATTGCAAACATGTGTAATGAGAGAGAGGGGAAATTATTTATGTTATTTATAATGACAGAATCCCAGACTGGTTTGGGGTGGAAGGGACTTGAAAGCCCACCCAGTGCCACCCCTGCCATGGCAGGGACACCTCCCACTGTCCCAGCTGCTCCCAGCCCCAGTGCCCAGCCTGGCCTGGGGCACTGCCAGGGATCCAGGGGCAGCCCCAGCTGCTCTGGGCACCCTGTGCCAGGGCTGCCCACCCTGCCAGGGGACAATTCCCAATTCCCAACATCCCATCCAGCCCTGCCCTCTGGCAGTGGGAGCCATTCCTGTTCTGGTCCCCCTGGGGTGTGTGCAGAGGGTGCAGAGAGCTGGGAGGTGACCTGGGGTGTGTGCCACCTGTGGGTCACTGTGTGCCACCTGCAGGTCACTGTTTGGTACCTGTGGTCACTCTGTGGTACCTGTGGTCACTGTGTGGTACCTATGGTCACTATGGTACCTGTGGTCACTCTGTGGTAGCTGTGGGTCAGTGCCCTCTCAGACACAGCTCCCACGCTCTGGCCTGCTGTGCCAGCTGCTCTTGCAGCAATCTGGAGCAGGGCTCTGTGTCCCAGCAGGATCGTTTGCAGGAGAGCTTTGAACAGGGAATCAAGGCACGTCAGGGAGCAGGGAGGTGGCCTGGGGCCGGAGCTGGGCTGGTGGCCTCGCTGCTGCCCGCCTGGCTGCCCCCGCGCAGTGACCAGTAGCCCAGGCAGGGGAAGGACAGGACATCAGACACTCCATTGCTGCCTCACATGAGCCGCTTGTTCCTGGAATAACTCTGTTCTCTTCTTCCCAAGCTGAGCAGTGACAAGCCAAAAAAATATTATTTGACTATTGGAGTGTCTTTGTATCCCTCCGAGCAGATGAGCCACAGTCTGCTGCCTCCCTGCAGTGAAACTGGTTTCATGCAGTGTCCTTTTCTGGCCAGGCCCTCGGTGTGGATTTTTGCACTGTCACACTTGGATCATTGCAGGTTTCCCAGGCTGTTCCTGAGCTGAGGGGTTCCTGCCATGTGTGGATTTGTGGCGGCCTGGCTCTGTGGGAGGCACTCTGCAGCGGGCTGCGGGTGCTCCGGCGGTGCTGCAGGCTCTGCTCAGCCCCGGCAGCGCTGCGGGCCCTGCAGGCCTGGGCAGGTTTCTGGAGCAGCAATGGCAGCCCTGCAGGCCTGGGCAGGTTTCTGGAGCAGCACTGGCAGCCCTGCAGGCCTGGGCAGGTTTCTGGAGCAGCAATGGCGGGCCCTGCAGGCCTGGGCAGGTTTCTGGAGCAGCACTGGCAGCCCTGCAGGCCTGGGCAGGTTTCTGGAGCAGCACTGGCAGCCCTGCAGGCCTGGGCAGGTTTCTGGAGCAGCAATGGC
>VZRH01006490.1:241493-257011 GCA_013397555.1 Urocynchramus pylzowi
CAGGCCCGGCGGTCCGGGACAGGTCCGGGGACAGGCCCGGCGGTCCGGGGCAGGTCCGGGGGCAGGCCCGGCGGTCCGGGGCTGGGCGCGGTGCTGGGCCGTGTTCCTGCGAGCAGCACGTTTGGTTCTGCGTGCTGGGTAAGGGACAGATCCGTGCTGCGTGGGAGCACAGCAGCCTCACCTCTCTGATCCATCCTACGAGATGTGCGGAGCAGGAGTTCTGAGCTTCATTTTTGTCATTTATTTAGTTTCACATGGCTATCCAGGAAAATTGGAGTCAGGTTTTCAAACACGTTCAGGCACCTAACGCTGTGCAGAGTCCATAAACCCACCCTGGAGGCTGGTCCCAGCCCCAGCAGTTGGTGTCCCTCGAGCCCCCTAAACCAGCTCTTTCTGCCTCCTCACATTTCAGTTGTCTTCCTCTGCAGTGACACTTCTTTCACCTGTTTTTTTTTCACCCTAACCTTTCTCCATTATTTTTCTTCATCTTGTTTCCTTCCTCTGCTGCTAGTGGGTCCAAGAAACAACCAGATGGGTGTTTTTCCCAGGCTTTAAGGCAGCTGTGCAGCCCGGTGCTGCCGCAGCCCTGTCGGTGGTGACACTGGCGTGTGCTGGGTGCCACTCTGAGCGTTGGGGCTGTCCCCGAGGGTCACTGCTCATTCTGTGGCCGTCCCCTGGCGCCGTGTCCAGCCGAGTGCTGGCTGGCCTGTGCTGGCCATGGTGGGCAGGGAGGGGTGGTGGCCAGCACAAGGTGAGAGCCACGGCCTCTGCTCTTGGCTCTCAGGAGGGGACTCTGTGTGTGAGGCAGGACCCTGGGACTTGGAGCGAGCACTGCATTCATCCCAGGTCTGGGGTGTGGAGGGGACGAGAGAACTTGTTCATCTACAGCAGAACCCAGGAGTCGGCCTGGCAGTGACTGGAAGGTGAAGGTCAGGATGTGTCCCAAAGACAGCAGGGATTTATCCACTTGGTGCTGAGCTTGAAGTGCCTGCAGTGGATGTGTTTTTCCTCCTGCTGCTGCCTGGCTGATGGAGCTGTGTCCCACCAGCTTGTCCCTGTGCAGGGATCACCCATGCTCTGCCTGTACCCCCTGGGCAGTGAGATGGGACTGGCAGGAGAGGAGCCACCAGAGCAGGTTGTTACACCTGCATAGAAAGAGGAGGTTACTGCAGAGAGGAAGAAGGGCCTGTATGGTGATTATTCAGCTTTCTTTTGTGGTTTAAAGTGGTTTCACTATCACACAGTAGATGAATCTGTTTTACTTAGTTGTGGCTGCCCCATCTCTGAAAGTGTTCAAGGTCAGCTTGGACAGGGCTTGGAGCAACTTGTCTAATGAATGAGATCCCAGCCCAGGCCAGGAGAATTGGAACTGGATGATTTTTAAGGTCCCTTCTAACACAATCTGTAGTGCTGTGTTTACTTGTCCTAAGCTGTAGCCAGTGCTGTGGGGAGCTCAGCAGGAGGAAGGCCTGCCACCCTGAGCACCCAGGGCACCCCTGGCCATCCAGGTCCCAGATGGATGCCTCTGGAGTTTTGCCACAAAGGCAAAGGTGCTGGCTAGAACCCCAAACTGCCTGTGTGGGTTTGCAGGGGCTCAGCCCATGGGCAGCAGGACTGCCTGCCTGTGCCCTGCCTGTGCCCTGCCTGCTCCCTGTGCCTTTAGGAATGGGGGGATGTAGGGAGCAGTCATGCCTGACCTTCCAACTGCTGGGGAATTATTTGCAGAAAAAAGTGCTCGTGTCCCTTCCTGCCCCAGCCTGGATGATGCAGCAGCACCAGGGCCTGCCCAGTGACTGGCAATTATTTGCTTCCAATAAACTGGCTCTGCTCAAAGTGAGCTCCATAGTGTACATGCTCAAGTAGAGGTTTAAATGCTGCTACAGTGTTTCTGATAACAAGATTTGGTAGTTTTGCTGCAATTGAACTTACTTTAAAAGTTGGGTTTTAATTATGCAGGGGTATAAATAAAGGAGGATGGCATCTCCTGTACCAAGCACAGACTGGATAGATGTAACCAAGTCCAGTTGGCTGCAGCTGCCCCAGAAAGGGGGATTACAAGCAGGGTGAAATCCCATCAGCAGTATTTCCTGCTGCTTTAATCACAGAATCCCAGAATGGCTTGGATTGCAAGGGACCTTAAAGCTCATCCTGTTTCACCCCCTGCCATGGCAGGGACACCTTCCCCTGTCCCAGCTGCTCCCAGCCCCAGTGCCCAGCCTGGCCTTGGGCACTGCCAGGGATCCAGGGGCAGCCCCAGCTGCTCTGGGCACCCTGTGCCAGCCCTGCCCACCCTGCCAGGGAACAATTCCTTCCCAGTATCCCATCCAGCTCTGCCCTCTGGCAGTGGGAAGCCATCACCCCTTGTCCTATCCCAACAGGCCCTACTGAGAAGTTTGTCCCCATCTCTCTATCAGGCCTCCCTGCTGAACTGGTGCCTGGCACAGGCTGTCAGCTGGGGAGGGCAGTGGTCTGTGGGCACGTTCTGTGGCACAGAGGCTGTGTCCAGCCCAGTGGGGTTACAGGTGCTGGTACATTCGTGCTACAGGCACAAACCGTCCTGTGAGTGAACGTTTGGGTGCTCCACTTCTGCCAGGTGAGGAGCTCTGGAGGATTCAGTGACCTGAACAGGGGGAGTGGGCTTGTGTCTACATGAATACAGTTTTCTGTTGTGACCAAGTCATGCAGTCTCACTGCATAAAATAACCATAATTTATAGCCATCATTTCATTCAGAAATGGTCTCATTTTGGATTATGAATGGTGCTGGCATCTCTGTCTGGCTGTACAAACTGTACTGGCTTTCTGGGTTGTCATTTAAAGACACCTACATGCTTGGTTGTCTCTGTTTAAAAAAAGGCTCTTGGAACAAAAATATTTTGTTCCAAATTACGTGATTTCAACAGTTTAATCCTTTCCCAGTTAAACTGTCATTTAACAGCAGGTTGTTGCACTTTTTCAGTAGCGGGGAAGGACTTTGGAGGCTCCTCTCTGTTGGAAACCCACAGCAGTGGCTTTGTGCTGCTCTTGGTGAGGGGTGTGGCACAGAGTGGATGCCTTCAGCTCCTCTTCAGTGCCCTCTGCTAACACTTGCCTAAGTGTCCCCCTCTGTGACACCACCAGGACACTCCTCCCTTGCCTTAGGAAGGGTCCCTCCTTCTGGTGGTTGGAAAGAAAGAAATGGCTGGCAAGGAGAGGAATGGGACTGTAGCATCCAAAACCCGCTGATATTTGGTCTGTACCTGTTCACCATTCCTTTGTCTCTTTGTGGCTCTCCTATACAACATTTTGTTATTATTAAGAAGGCCCACATGCTTCACTGACGGTGTGTTCTCTGCAGAAGTGTCTCTGGAAAGCCAAGGCAGGGAGCTTTGCCCAGTCAGAGTCACTGTTTCGGGGCAGAATCTGTCCCAGTGCTGTTAGCGTAATATTTCTAATGCCAGGCCAAGGGCATAAATTCATACATTTTGGAGACATGAATTGCAGTTGTGAGCTTCAGCATTTCAGAGGATTTGCTTTTGCCAATATGCAGGCAAGATGCTGTGTCTGAGCCTTGGTGGCCTGTAATGAGACTTGGCGTTGAAGGACAGAGTATGGTCATTGTTGACCCTGCTGTGCTGAAGGAGCCGTGGGTGCCTTATGTTACCACATGCAGCTGAACATGGAGAGACCGAGGAGGAGGAGCAGAGCTGTCTCTTGGTGAACCTGTGCACGTTATCCACCCAAGTTAAGGTGTTCAGGTTTAGAATGAAAAACTGGAAAATCAGCCATGCATCTACAGTGAGAAGAAGGGCAGTTTCATAGCTCCCTAAGTTAATCCGGATCACATCCCTCCTCCGGCCTTGCCAGCCTGCTGATGCAGTAAACTGCTTTGTGGGATAAAACTTTCAACTTCTTACAGCAAAACTTTGTGCAAGGAGTTCATAGAAATAGAGGTTTTGATCCCTCTGCCTTTTCTGGGAGAAGAGTAGGACATCTTGACAGGTTTCTGTGCTGCTGTTAATTTTTTTCAGTGGCAGAATTGGCTGCTTGATCCTAAAAGTCAAGAGAAAGTGTTGATTTCTCAGTACTGAGGTTGTGGGCTGGCAGGATCTTTTGGGTTCACAGAGAAGCACCTTTGAAAGCTCCTGACTCTGTTTCTTTCTCTCCCTGTCCTTCTCGCCCCAATTTAGGTCTGGATTGTTCTGTCTGCCATCCTCCTTCCCCAAGCACGAGGACCCCCCCGCCGGCGCCTGCGCTACCGGAGCTGCTGACGGCGGGATNGGCAGCGCTGAGGAGCAGGTGCCGCCGCTGCTGCCGGCGCCGGGCAGCCTCCCGCCCTTCCCGCCCTACTTCGAGGGAGCCCCGTTCCCCCGGCCCCTGTGGCTGCGGCACACCTACAACCAGTGGGTCCCGCAGCCGCCCCCACGGACTATAAAGAGGACGAGGAGGCGTCTGTCGCGCAACAGGGACCCGGGCAGGCTCATCATGAGCACCATCAGGCTGCGGCCCAGGCAGGTGCTCTGCGAGAAGTGCAAGAACACGCTGAACCCCGAGGATGCGAACGCGCCGCGGCAGAACGCCAAGACCAGGAGGAAGCTGAGCATTCAGGACAAGGAGCAGAAAAAGCACAGCGACTCTGACTACGTGGAGAAAAGGAACAAAAGAGAGAAGAGGGAGGATGACAAGTTTTCTGGGGAACTGGTGCATCGAACGCCAGTTATAAAAATATCCTACAGTACTCCGCAAGGGAAAGGTGAAGTGGTAAAAATCCCTTCCCGGGTTCATGGCTCGGTCAAACCGTTCTGTCCGGAGCGAGTGTTGCAGAACGGAGCCGGGGACCAAGAGGAGAGCAGGGACTCTGAACGGTGTCGACAAACCAAATGTTTAATGGACAAGTCAGCAGGCAGCCAGCTTGCTTCCATTCCAAAACTGAAGCTCACACGGCCAGTGCATTCCAGTGTGGATGTCCCACCCCCAAAGATACGGCTGAAGCCCCATCGCATCAACGACGGTCAGAGTGTTTCAATTTATAAGGCAGAACTGATTGACGAAATCAATGTCCTCCAGAACAGCAGGGAGTCCAATCCAGGGGCGTTTTACAATGATGAGTCCACCGACAGAAGTTTGGCTGAGATATCTTCTGGCAGTTCAGGTGAAGATGATGACTTCAAAAGGTTTCCCCAGGGTAAAGATGGACACGATAACTTAGCTTTCCTCATGAATTACCGTAAAAGAAAAGCAGATTCTTCTAGTTTATCGGTGTGTAGCAATGACAGTCTAGATGAATCCAAGTCTTCTAGTTCAGAAGTGACATCACCAGAACTGTGTGACTTTTTGCCTGGTGATGATGCCTCCGTCTCTTCATCTTCAAAAGATGAGCGTAAAATTGTGCCACCACTGACAGTTAGACTGCACACCCAGAGTGTGTCTAAATGTGTTACAGAAGATGGAAGGACTGTTTCAGTGGGGGATATTGTCTGGGGTAAAATTCACGGGTTTCCGTGGTGGCCAGCACGTGTTCTTGACATAAACCTCAGCCAGAAGGAAAACGGGGAACCTTCGTGGCGAGAAGCTAAAGTGTCATGGTTTGGTTCCCCGACGACCTCGTTCTTATCTGTTTCAAAACTCTCTCCTTTCTCGGAATTTTTCAAACTGAGGTTTAATCGCAAGAAGAAAGGCATGTACCGGAAAGCGATCACGGAAGCTGCGAAGGCAGTCAAGCACCTGACTCCAGAAATACGAGATCTCTTAACACAGTTTGAGACATAACTTTGCCTCCAGTATCAGGTGAGTGATTGCTACACTAATGCTTGCCATGAAAAGCCTCCTGGTGCTTTTTTAATCTGTATTCCACTGTTTGTTTGCATTGTTTTTCCTTTAAATCTGAGATTAGCAACTGTGACATTTACATGCTTGGCTGTTAGTTGGTGGGGATAATTTCAGAGGTGGTGAGAAGCTTAATTCCAAACTTTTGGGGACCATGGGAATTGGAGCCCCTATTCCCGGAGGGAAATGCAGGCCAGGCAGGACACAGCCTGTTGAGGAAGCAGCCTGTTGAAAGAACTGATAAACCTGTAGCTGTGTGCCTGGAAGACTAACAGCTCCTAGGCTTTCAGTTTCCTTAGGTCAAAGAACTAAAACTTTCACTGGAATTAAGGTGACATTTATCATATGTATGTGCTGGTGCCCAGCAGTTACCTGTAACAGTTTAGGACTCCTTTGCTCCCCTCCTTTTCCCTCCCCCAATCCTCTGGTTTGGATTTCTTGTGGAGGCCCTTTATGGCTCCTCAAAATGATTGTACCAAAAAGTATCTTTGTGGAACAGTATTTCAATACCTCTCACAGTGCTTGGGGTTTGGTTTGTACCTAAATTTTCAGTGTTTCTCTGGAGAATGGCGTGGATCAAATGAAATGCCTTTGCGCTTCACATCCGTGTGAGGACATTAGGTGGGAATGGAAACCTGAGAGCTGATTGTTTGTAATGGATGGGTTTCCCTTTCTCATCAGTCTGCCTGGGATGAAAATTTGGTACCTAAAAATACAGGATGTGGCATGACTGGGAATACAAGTTCATGGGAAAATCCAGTAACTTGGATGAAACCTGGAATCATTTCACAGCCTTTCAGTCATCACTGTCCAGACACAACCTCAGCTGTGATGGCATTAGACAAGGGGGGGATTAACTTTTTGTCAAAAACCAGAGGTATCACTGGGAAGAGCCTTGTGTCAAAGACCATGCTTTATGCAGTGTGGTTCATTATGTTGTCCCCTGAATGCTCTGCTCTGTTTCATGCTTGAAGGACTCTGTGTGAGCAAGCCAGTGCTGCTCCTCTGGGCTCTCTTCTTTATCTGAACTGTCATAATGCAGTGCGACTGGGACAGTCAGTGCTCATGTAATCCTGATGGGAAAATGGGATTTTTTTCATCCCCTCTGTCATGAGACTTCACCCCTTGCTTGAGTGTAATGAAGGACTTGCTTTGCTTGGGTTATGACTCCATCTCAGCATGCCTGGCTGGAGTAAATAACCAGAGCATGACATATTCATGCTGTGTACTCAGGGTGTCTGGACAACTGCAGCAGCAACATTTCAGCTTCCTTCTTGATCTTGCCCATAGAACTGGTGCTTAACTCTGGCTAAGGACTTTATTATATCAAGAGTGTTTGGATTGGACCCAAATTCCTATTAGCTAGATCAGGAGTATAAATAAACCTGCTGCCCAGAATGTACTGTCCTTGCCAGTGGAAGAGACCTGGCCGATCCATGGTTCCTGTCTGGACAGTGCTCTGGTTAAAGGAGCAGCAAACTTCATCCTCTGAGCTGTCTTCACTGTGTGTGTGAGCAGTTTGGGACAAAGGTGATGAATGTCACCATCGTTCCTGACATCTGTCCTTGCCCTTGTGGGTCCTGGGTGGGCTGGCATGGCCCAGCTGCAGGAGAAGGGACAACTCGAGGAAGCACCTGATGCTCAGATCAGACGGATTGGCTGTGCCTGTCAGTCCACGGGGAGTGGAAAGCTGTGCCCAAGAGGAGTCCCGAGCCCAGAGCTGGAAGTCAGAGCGGCAGGATGCTTGCCCCCCACACGTCGGCCTGCAGAGAGTGCTGGCTGCTGGCCCCAGCAGGAGCTGGCCAGGATGGGGGGACAGGCTGCAGGGCAGGGCCTTGAGGAGGAGGAGAGCCCTTGCTCCAGAGACACGCTGGGATGTGGGCTACAGGTACACAGCAGGTCTGTAAACAGCGGGAAAGAAGAACAGCTGGAGAACATGTGGATAAGAAAATGATGGATGGGATGGGATGGCCTGGATTAGACCAAAACTTTCCTTCCCTGTGTGCTCTTCAGGCAGACCTCTGCATGTGTATATGGGTATATACATTTAGCAGATATCACTGTTGTGTGGGCCTCCTTCATCTGGCTTTCCACAGGGGATTTCCTGCCTTACATGTCTGAGCTGAGCTGCCAGCACAGTCTGCCAGGCTGAAGACAACATGACTGTTGGATAAAGAACTGCAAAACTAGAAAAGCAGAACTACACTACTTCCACATGTCACATTTACCTAGTTTCCCAATTAGACCAGCATGTCTGGAGTTTTGGTACATCACTTATAAAACTGTTCATTATTTCAGAGAACTGTCTGTACCTAATTCTCTCCTTGCAGGAGCATTGAATTTTGTTGCTTTCCTTGATTTTCCACAAGGTAGAACTGAAATGTTTCCTTCAGCTGCTCATTCACTGTTCTATCCTGAAGGATGGCATGAAAGGGTTTGGGCTGCAAAGGACCCTGAAGTCTATCCCATTCCACTGCCAGGGGCAAGGACGCCTTCCACTATCCCAGGTGGCTCCAAGCCCCATCCAGCCTGGCCTTGGACACTTCCAGGGATGCAGGGGCAGCCACAGCTTCTCTGGTAATATTGCATGGTAACACTGTAAAATCCATCGTGCTGGGGCTTCAGCAGCTGCAGCATAAAGGTCGTCAGAAGGAGTCCATGAAATGGCTTCAACACTGACACCGCTCGTGCTAATCCTGGCCACAGCAGAAGTTTGTCACTGGTGACACTTTCTATTGTGAAACTTTCTGTCTTCTGGTATGTGATGTGTTCTGCAGAGGGTAGTTACTAGAAAAATGTACAAACACTGCAGGTCATTTGTGGATGCACAAAACTGGAAAAAATGGATTTTTTTTTTTTCTTTTAACTTGGTTTGAGTTGGAAAAGCTGGTAGGATCACTTCTTGTTGTTACTGCTTTGTCCTTGGGGTTTCTTTGCAAGGAAAGTACTAGTCAGGTAATGACAGGGTTTTAATTAAGTAAAACAAGTTTCTGGAAAAACAACAGGCAGAATAGCAGCCTGTAGAACTCAAACTTGTAAGACTTGGTTTAGAGTAGTGCCAGGAGAGACATGTCCACTCAGCATCTTCTGGGGCTGCTCTGTAGCTTCGCTGGTGTGTGACACCAAGGAGCCGGCTCAAGGCACAAGGATAGCAGTTGCCCCTGGCTTGGAGTGACAGGTGTTTGCCTCTCCCTTGAGGAAAGCCCACGTGAGGGCTGGGATGGGGGAGCCAGGACCCTTGGGCTGGTGTCACACACGTTTCATTGGGAATGAGCCGTGGCTGTGGCCGCTGCTCCAGCTGTGCCTTGGGCTCGGGCATGGGGGGAGGGAGACCTCTGTTTCCAAAGGCCCCCCTTCCCTGCACCAAGAGTGCATCGTGTGGGGGGATCAGAGGCTTTACGAGGAGCACGTGTTGCTCCAACCCTGCTGTGTGGGAAGGGTGTTCCTGCAGGGACAGACCCTTTGCAGGGCTGGGTCTGCTGCTCTGTGATCCTCCTGAGCAGCTCCTCATGGCAGATGCCCCCTCCCTGCACACAGACATGCAGTAAACCTCTAGTAAAAAGTGCTGGTAGGTTTTCATCCACATCTCTGCATGAAACAGTTTACTAGATGTATATTCCTTTGCTTTTTCAGTCTGGAAAATCCTTTATCCTTCCTCTCTTTCTCTTGTCCCCAAGCTGTGACTGTGGAACCATTAAACTTGCAGATGCTGAAGGCTTTCATTGTAACTGCTATGAGCTTAATAGACCCTCAGTGTCAGTACTTCATCCATCACACTGCTGCTGTGTGCAGCAAACTCAGAGCTGGCTGCATGCTCACTGTCTATAGAAAACACTAATGTAAAACCTGGAATATCACGTTGTGACTTCACCTTCAAAGGTGTTCAGGGCTCTGTGTGTCCATCCAGCCAGTGCTGCTGCCAGCAGCTTGAGCTATGAAACAGCATAGCTTATGCTATGAAACAGCATAAATCACTCCTCTTTTCCTCTTACCTCCTCTTACCTCCTCTCTTCTGCTCTACCAGAAGAGTAGAGCCTCCTCTCTTCTTACTATAAGCTTACCTTACTATAAAGTGGTGGGGATGACTGGTGTGATAGCTATATTTTCTAACACACCTGCCTGATTACATGGAATATTTCAGCACAGAAGATGAATGCTTGAGATTTTTCTTGGCCTGCTTTCTAGATGCTTCAGTCCACTAAAACCAGGCATCCAACTTAATTAGTGTTTCACAGTCTTCCTGCTTGGAAGTCAGCGTCTCTGCATGCTAATACAAGGTGGGAGAGCAAGCCCAAAATAGACTGTGCTGCATTTTTGTGTGCCCAGCGCTGATGGTTGGAGCTGCACGTCGGGTGCCATCCCGCTGATCTGCCCGTTCCAAAAGCTCTTGCCTGTTGTGCCCAGGGGCTGCCCTTGGAGACAGCCAGGTCCGTGCTGCCCTGTCCTGCCAGCCCTGGCCCCTCTCCATCCACTCTGCTCCCAGGCGTATTCTTTGGAAATGCCACCGGGCCGTACGCTGTGCTATTTCTAACTGCACCTGCGCCGGTGCCCCGGAACGCGATCGCCTTTCAGACTGTAACTTCAGCTGCTGGAGGAGACTATCCACCCGAGGGCTTAGCAGCTCCCTTGGGAGCACAGTGAGCTGCTCCCGGGGCTGAGGGTCTCCACCCTCCAGCTGGAGCTTCAGGCCTCTGCTGGTTGTGCTGGCCGAGCATGCCCACAGTGGGCAGGGCGGGTGGGTGTCCCCCGGCAGTGTCACCAGCCCATAGTGCCCCCGCTGCCTGTAGGATCCACACAGGATCAAGGGCTGTGCCAGGGTCTCGGGGCAGGAAATGGGACAGATGTGTGGACAAAGATCCTGGAAATTGGTTTGTCTGAAAACTTACAAATAAAGTAAAACCAGAATTTCTGTATGTTTTCCTGAATTGTGTTTATTTACTTGTTTGGTTTTTGAACTCAAGTGGAGGTGTGCAAATTGCAGCTAAAATTCCCCTTTTCCCAGCCAGCATGGAGAGCAGCAGGATGGGAGCCAAGGGGCACCCAAGGCAATTCTCTGGCCTCCCAGGAAGGGCTTGGAGCTTGTCTTGCCCCTGTGGTGCTTAAGGACCACATTACTTGGTACAGTATTGAGCACCTCCGAGGTGCACTTACAGAAAGGCTGCTTTGGGCCAAAAAGGAATAGGGGATTTTGGGAAACTTGGTGGTACCTCTGTGTAGGGAAGGGTGCGTGTGCTCTGCAGGTGAGGAACAAACAGGATCTTCACACAGCAGCCAGGCACTGCTAATGGCACATGCAGCTGCTTGGCTCGTGGGACTGCCTGACACAATGGGTGACACAAATTGTACAATCCCCGACGGGTTTGGGTTGGAAGATACCTTAAAGATCATTTTGTTCCACCCCCTGCCATGGCCAGGGACACCTTCCACTATCCCAGGTTGCTGCAAGCTGCATCCAGCCTGGTGTTGAACAATTGAATATTTCTCATTTTCATGTTCAGGTGTGAAGGGTAGGACTTTTATCCCAAAAATTTATGACTCTTAATGTTGAAAAACATACAAGCTGTTGTTTTTCAGGCTTTGTGTGTTCTGTTTTATCCATAAGTTGCCAGCAGTGGTGCTGGCATCAAGGTGAGCAGGAGCATGTGGGCTGAGTGACAAGCTCTGCTGCTGCCTGTAAAAGCTTCTGGAGCTGATCACCTTTAAGACTAGATGAGCACTAGCTGGGGTATGTTGGTTTTGGCCGGGGTACAGTTAGCTTTCTTCACAGTGATTGATTTGAGGCTGCATTTTGGATTTGTGCTGAATACAGGGTTGATAAAATAGAGATGTTTTTGTTATTGCTGAACAGGACTTGCACAGAGCCAAGGCTGTTCCTGCCTCTTGTACAGCCATGCTGGGGAGGGGGCTGAGGGTGTGTGGGAGGTTGGGAGAGGACACAGCCAGGGCAGGTGACCCCAACTGGCCCAGGGGCTATTCCAGTCCATATGATATTGTACTTAGTATATAAAGTGGGGGGAAGAACGAGGAAGGGGGGACGTTTGGAGTGATGACGTTTATTTTCCCAAGTCACAGTTAGATGTGATAGGGCCCTGTTCTCCTGGAGGTGGCTGAACACCTGCCTGCCCATGGAAGCAGGGATTTAATTTCTTGTTTTGCTTTGTTCATGTGTGCAGCTTTTGCTTTCCCTAATAAGTTGTCTATTGCAACTCATGAGTTCTCCAGCTTTTGTGCTTCCAGTTCTCTCTGGATCATGCTGGTGGGGGAGGGAGCAAGCGGCTGCGAGGTTCTTGGCTGCTGGATGGGGTTATACCACCACATGGGGCCTGGTTTATTTTATTTAAATCTGCTTGCTGCAGCTGTTCTGTGTGCTGTCTCTACCTGTACAGAGCACATGGGCTCTGCATTAGCCAGATAATGAACTCTGCACATCCTGAGATTATGTGCAGCTGAAATAGGCTTCTGGTGTCCGGCAGCAAGGGCACAGATGGGGCTTAGTGCCTCAGCTCCTGGAGGGCTCGTGCTCTTCATATCTACAGCCCTGTGCCCCACGGCTGCAGCTCTTCAGTCAGCTGCAAGCGCTCTCTTGCTTCTCCGGGGCTTTCTCTGACTGAGCAGGAGCAGGAGCAGGAGCAGGAGCAGGAGCAGGAGCCGGAGCAGCAGGACCCTGCCATGTGCACGGGTGACAGTGTCCCTCTCGTGTGGGAGGGCTGTGGCTCCTGCCCAACCCAAGGTGCCCGTGGGCAGCAGAAGGGTTCCCCTCCCTGCAGATGCCCGTGCAGGTGAAGGTGCCCTCACCTGAGTGGGAGGCTCCCTGGTGCCAGAGCTGTTCCACACAAGCCTGTTGCTGTCCTGCATTAGCCATGTCCTCCTGGCCTGTCACTGCCTGCGTGGCTCTGGCAGGGAGGAGCTGGGCAGGAGGCAATAAAAAAGCACTTCCCATTAAGCTGATGAATTTCTAAAGGAGTGAATGCCTTCACTGATGGACCAGTTCCTGTTTCATCTGCAATAGTCTGTGCTAGTGCAGGATCAGCCAGCCTGGGTTTCTTTATGAAGTACATTTCCTGTGTGCTCTCTGCAGCTGAAGAAATGAATTGTAGCAAATTACTAGTTTGACTTCCCTTGTGAGTGATGACTTGCTCTGTTTTGATGCACGCCAATAACCTGAGCCATTTACTCATGTGGAAAACAGTCCTTTCCAAAGGCAGAAACCCTCAGTGCAGGATTTGTCATAGGGATGTTTGGATGGTAGAGTTTGAGAGCTCTAGTGTTGGAGAACATAGCTGCCAGCCTGCTCAAGTCAGCTGGATTCTGATCCCTTGAAAGCTGGAGACAGTTCCAAAACCTCATCCAGGGGGCCAGAGATGGGGATCCCAGCTGCCACCCTTTCCTTCCTCCTGCGAGAGGAAGGCACGGGAAAGAAGGACTTTACCAGCTGGCTGCTAGCAGCAGCCTCTCTGCATTTCCCCCAAGGAGAAATCTCCCACGCAGACACAGGCTGGAGAAACACTGATTTGGTGATGCTCAATTACAGCCTGCTGTTAATTGCTTTATGATTAGAAAATAATCCTCAGAGTAAGCTGCTTGGGCACACTTGGGGTGGTGCAACCCCCAAAGATAAATTGTCTTCTGAACTCTGCTGCTGCTGCTCAATCTGGATTTATGAATGGCTTTATTTAATCCAAAACTTCATTTTTTTAATTATGAACAAGAACTTGGCTTCAGGGGAGCAGCCTTGGCTCTCCTTTGGACATCCAGCTTAGCACCCAGGCTGTCCTGAGTCAGCCCACACGTGTTGTGTTAGTTACACATGGGCCAAGGCAGCAGCCTCAGCTGCTGCTCCATGCTGGAAGTGGGTTTTTAAATATAAATTTCTGAAGCTTTCCAGGGATGAAGTGAGAGTGCACGAGAGGCTGTCGCTGTGTGGCTCCTCTTGGACACATGAGAACTCTGTGTGTGCTCCGGCACCAGGGCTCTCCCCCGGGTGGCCATGCCCCTCGAGCCTGCAGAGCTCTGCAGGTACAGGTGCCCACCCAGGCACAGGGACCGAGCTGCATGCTGAGGTTCCAGTGTTCCAAGCCGAGGAGCATCCAGCTGTTTTAAAGCTGCTTGCTCTGTTGCTGGTAGCCCCAGCTTTCTGCTCCCACAAAATCCCTGATATTTGCCCTCAGGTAGTTCCTAGAGCAGCTGAGGTTTGGCCCCAGTCCCTGTCCCCATGGAGGAGCCCCATCTGCCCTGGCAATGGCAGGACCCTTCCCTGGGACCTGTTTGGCATCGTACTTCTGCTGTGAGTCTTTCTTCCTCCCAGTGAGGAATCCCAAAGGATCCAACCACCCGAGGGCTTGCTGCTACCTCCTCAGCCAGGAAATGCATTTTTTCCTGTTTAGACAAGATCTCACTCTGTAATGTCTCTAAAGGGTCAGTGCTTTCAAAGCCACTTGAGGGATGGGCCTCAGGAAGGCTTTCCTAGGTGTAAGGTGATAAACCTGCAAGTGAGATTGTTGTGTGTTCTTGAAAGTCTCTGTGTTCATCAGTAGACAGATTCTCCTGCAAGATTAGGTATGAATTTATACTCTGTTGGCTGCAGGTAATAGAGCCCTGGGGTGAGACCTCCCAGTTTTTGCCAAATACTGAAAGAGTGTGTGAAACCTGAATGCAGCCCTTCTCTGGAATACAGCTTTTGGGACAGATGTTCCTGGGTATTGAATCAGCTCTTTGCATTCTGCATTGTGTGGGCAATGCTGAAGATCATTCTGGATGCTGAGTCTGAGAGAATCAGTGTCACTTTGGGTCCCCTGCCTGCAGAAGCGGTGCTGCTGCCATGTCAGCAGCTTTGGAGATGTGATCCTCTTCCTGTGTTTGGTGTTCTTGGTTCATTGTGCTGTGTAAGTCACAAAGCTCAGCTGGGGGTGGTTTGAAGATTTCTGATCTGCTCTTCTGTGGTGTTAATGCTGTGTGTCAGGAACACAGATCCAAGCTGGTGTCTCCTGCACTTCCAACTCAGCTGGAGGTGATGTGGTTGGTGTGGCACAGACTTAAGGCCGGTCATATTCTTGTGCTGCTGGAGCTGCATTGCACTGGGATTGAGGTGCAGTGATGCTTCTGCAGCTGGCCAGGGCGAGTGGAGGTGTCCGTGCCGTTCCCTCCCTTGGTTCTGTGTCACCAACTTGTTCCATGTGTCTTCTGGCTTCTTCACTTGAGGGCAAGTGGATTTTCCCCTTGAACTCTGCCAGGGCTTCCACACTGTAACCTGGCTTCCAGGGCCAGCGTAAGTCCCTCCTGCACGCAGGGGTACAGGTGAGGACAGCCCTAGTTCTTGTTAGGCATGTTGTGCTCCAGGAGTTGCTCCTTTCCCAGGTCATCACCTGAGCCCAGGGCACCGGGGCTGCTGCGGGGGCCGGTGCCAGCAGTGTGGCACATGAGGCTGGGGAGGGACGCTGGCTGTCCCAAGGGCCCCGCAGTGCCACTCGCTTCTGTGGGGCAGGGCAGGGGGAGCCTGCAGGGCCCACGGGGCAGCAGTGCCAGGGGGCAGCTGCTCTGCCCCGCCGGGCACTGCAGCTGGGCACTGCAACCGGGCACTGCAACCGGGCACTGCGGCTGGGCACTGCAGCTGGGCACTGCAACTGGGCACTGCAGCCGGGCACTGCAACTGGGCACTGCAGCTGGGGCACTACAACTGAGGCACTGCAACTGGGGCACTACAACTGAGGCACTGCA
>VZRH01006490.1:257409-285263 GCA_013397555.1 Urocynchramus pylzowi
GGGCACTGCAGCTGGGGCACTGCAGCCGGGCACTGCAGCTGGGCACTGCAGCCGGGGCACTGCAGCTGGGGCACTGCAACTGGGGCACTGCAGCCAGGCACTGCAGCCAGGCACTGTGGCTGGGCACTGCAGCCACGGTCAGCAGCTTGAGCACTTGCAGGTACTTAGAAAAGCTTCTGTACGGCTGCTCTCAAGGGGAGAATAATCCTATTTTGTAGATTGTGTTCGGAAAGTGGAGGCAGATGTTCTTCACGTGGCGTGCTCCGTGGGGACTTGTGGCGGATTAACCTACAGTAACCCACCCGAACAGGGACTCCAGAGTCTTTAAGCCAGACTGGAGATTTATTATCATCACTGAAATTCAGATCGTGTTGGTCTTGGGGAAAATCCCACTCTTACTTTGGGTTTGTTAGCCTGACAGCTTTCTTCCCAAGCTGCAGCCGCTGCTGGTTGTGCCTGCTGGGCCAGCTGGGAGCAGGAGAATTCCTGGCTATATTTAGAGGGAAGCCGCAGCGTGTGCCTTGCCGCTCTGTCACAGTAACCTCTCCCTCTCTGGCTTTCTTCAAGGTAACAGAAGATGAGCACAGCTGTTCTCCTAGAGGGTCACCGAGTCTGTGACGCCCGGACGTGCTCCCAGGAGAACCGGGCGGCCGCGTGCGCACGGCACGAGGATGAGGCTCCTGGGCAGAGTGCTCCGTGTGCCACCGGGACAGGTGACAGGCACCGGGACGCGGAGCTGGGAGGCTCTTCTGGTGTGAGGCAGGGAAGGCTTAAGGATATCTTACCCTAGAATGAGAATTTGACCAGCTGGACGGCAGTGGACTAGGAGAACAGCAAAAAACACAACTCGGAATGTATTTATTACTTAAAAGTTAGCTATTCTTGATAAAATTCCCCAGATTATTGCTGCTGCTTATTTTACTTACAGATTTCACTCACTTGTTAATTTTAAAGCTACCAAACTTTTATTCAATACTGTACTCTGAGAAATGTAATTGGGTCAGGACATGCAATAGAATGAAATCATTGTAGTGTCTTAAGTACAATGGACTCACATTGTGTCTATTAAACCTTGGAAGATGTGCAACACACAACAGTGTGGTTCTCATTGCATGTTAAAGCTTTCTCGTGTCATTCACTGCAGAGCAGGAGAATCAGTGGTTCCAGGTACATGAACAAGCAGTGCTGGGGACTTGGATGTCCTTGGGTCCTACCCCTGTGCTTTCCCAAGTCACCTGGAGGAGCAGCACAGCACAGCCTGGGCCTGCCCCTGCTGCATGCAGAGGGTTCGTGCTGAGCTGCTGGCTCCAGCCAGGGAGGGAATCCACGTTCTGAACTGAACGTGAACATGCATATGAGCATGAAGTTGTACGTTCACACGCCGTGAGTGTGATTTAAGGCCCTTTGAACATGTTGGACAGAAGGATCCTCTCCTTACCTACGACCAAGAGGTGATGCACGATTCTAAACTAGCAACCAAACAGGTTTTTTTGCCAAATTCAAACGGTTCACAAACTGAAGTGACGTATGGACAAGATTTTGGAACTGTATCAGTTCATTTTTTGGGTTTGTGTTAGTCTACCATTTCCTTGGATTCCCTCAGTCCAGAGACATTAATTTGAGGTGATCTGTTGCTTCTGGTGCTGGAGAAAACAGTTCAGAGTGTCCCTGCTCAGTACAGTGTTGTCTGGCTGTGGGAGGTTGCCTTGGAGCTGCAGGATCTCTGCACTGATCCTGTTCCTGTCGGCTGGATCTGCTGCTGCAAGCACAGGGATGAACTCTCGCTGAGTTAGAGCGAGCGGGTCGGAAGTCACACAGGCTTGTGTTTTCCTGGTTTGTGCTGGTTCACACTGAGGTCTTTGAATGTCAGCAAGAGAGGTCAGAGCTTCCCGTTTCAGCAACAAAGTGTCACAAGGAGAGCTCAGCACCAAAACCCTTCTGCTGAGCCTCAGCCTAGTGCTCACTAGGGGAAACCTGCATCGCTCAGAACAGTAGGAAGGCTGTGGTGTAGAACAGGAGATGTTGAACCAGGACAGCTTTCCCAAGGCCCATTTTGGTCACCTCTGCAAACAAATCAATGAGCTTCCTGTTTTCCAAAAATAAGTGCAAGAAGGACAGCAGTATCTAGCAGGAGATGTATTCCTGCACCTTGTGTGAAGCCTTTGTGCAGTGGGTGTTTACCCAGGCTGGCAGAGGTGCTCCTGTGCTCCTGCTCCAGAAGGAACAGCCTTGCCTTTCTTAGCTCCTACCTGTCTGGCCTCAGGGGCTCTTTGTGAGGTTTTTTCCTAGCATCTTCTCGAGCTGGGCCTGGGCTGACCTGATGGCTGTGAGGTGGTTTTTGTGTTTTCTGTTCACACAGTTGTGCATTGTACAAAATTCCTGCCCAGAAGTGCTGCCAAGCGTTTGGCTGTAGCATTACAGCAAGGCGCTGCAGGGAGGTACAAGTAGCCTTCTGTTCACTTAAAAAATAATTTTAAAAGGCAAAGAAGAATAACCAGGACCCTACTCCTCACTACTCCCAGGAAAAACACTTGTCTGCTCCTGTCTCCAGTGAAGGGCTGCTCCATCACACGTGTGGAAAGGCTGCTCCAAGGTTGAAAGAGATGCCAAGGACAGTAGGTGAGTGCTGGCCATGTTCCTGAGCAGGCAGCCCATGGCACTTGGGTCCCATGAGCAGGCAGGAGCATTCTTCAGACCAGCTGTTCAGTCAGTGCTGGGTGTGAGGGATCTGTGTGATACCTTACACGTGGGGCCACTGATTTTCTCTGGGCTTGGGTCATGAGATGTCTTGGGAGGGTTTGCTCAGGGCTGGTGTCCATCCTGTAATGCTGGAGTGGTCCCCAGGGTGGAGTTGTTTAAGGGGATGTCCAGCTTTTCCCCACTGTCTCTGCAGTAAAGCCCCTGGTAGACATCAGCCCTGCCAGCTGTGTCACAGCACGGTGGGAGCTGCTGGCCTTGCCCTCTGCCCCATGGATGGGCACAGATTGGCACTGGCAGCTCGTGCCCTCCGGCAGCACTCTGCTCCTGCAGGCTGATGGGGACTGAGCGCCGTGCCAGAAACCTTCCCTGTCCTCCCCTGCAGGCTGCTGTGGCCAGGCAGGGGTCCTGCTGTCCTTGCACCTGGGTGTGTGACATTCCTGACATTGCTGTGCCCTGTGGAGAGCAAACAATGGGCTGTTCCTGCCCTGGGCTCTGCTGCTGAGAGCTGAGGGGAAATGCCAGTGCCAGCAGGCGGGAGGTTCCAAAGCTGGTTTGCTGCCCTTTGTGCCAGGGGCTGGGCAGGGACCCTCCTCCAGAGAACACTGAAAATTGGTGTGACAGGTCTCCTTGTTTTTCCTGTGTCCCTTGTGATGCCCATTGGTCTGACAGCTGTCTGTCTGTCTGTCCTAACACCAGCTTAAAGAATAAAAGAGACGAGTGACATTTCAGTGCTGCAGGTGAGTCACTGGATTTTTGACACATTACTAAGATCTGCCACAGACGGTTCCAGTACAAACATGGTAACAGAGAAGATGGTGCTTGGGAGGCAGGGGAGTGCAGGGGACACGGATCCTGCTAGGACTCTGCAGCTCAGTGCCACAGGTGGGTTAAACCCCAGCCTTACACAGCACCAAACCACAGCCCAGCTGTGGGGCTCTGTGGGGGCTGCCAGAGCTGCCCCACTGCTCCTCAGTGAAAAGATGACTCAGGTTTTGGCAAGGCTGAAAGGATGAATCTCGTAGCAAATTGCTTCTTTGCCTTGGCCATTATGCAGATAAATGAAAATAATTTCTCAGCAAGTTCAAATGCATAAGCCAAGAGTACACTGATGGTTCATTTCTTAACTGGTCTAAAAAACCTAATGTGGAAGATTCTGAATATCACTTTTAATAATATGAGGTTGGAATGGCTTAATTCAGTCTCTTACTCTGTCAGAGTAAAATCTGCATTGGGTTAAAAACCTGAATGTAACGTTCAGGAATAGTGAGTGGTCTACAGCATTCTCTGTGCTTCCCATCCAGTCCCACTCCCTGCCATGGGCAGGGACACCTTCCTCTAGAACAGGTTGCTGCAAGTCCCATCCAGCTTGGCCTGGAACACTTCCAGGGATGGGGCAGCCACAGTTTCCCTGGGGAACCTGTGCCAGGGCCTCACCTCCCTCACAGGGCCGAGTTTCCAGTATCCCATCTGACCCTGCCCTCTGTCAGTATGAAGCCATTCCCCCTCGTCCTGTCCCTCCAGGCCCTTGTCCAAAGTCCCTAGCCATTATTCAAACCTATCAGGTTCTTTTGTAATATGGCTTTTTGCTAATATTCTAGATCTATAGATTAAATTTTGGAGTCGTGGTGGGCAAACCACTGTAGCACCTGCTTGTCTTAACCTGTGATGTTTTCCTAAAGCTTCTTCCAGCTTCAAGATTTCTGTTCTCTGTTCCCTGTTTGGGCACTTCCCAGGGATCCTGGGAAGCAGTTTTGCATTGATCTGTCCTGCTCACCTGCCTGTAGCCTCACTGCAGTAATCCTTCCTGAAGTGTTCCTTCATGAGGAAATGGAGCTTTAAATGTGAAAATAGCTTTATCCTGACAAAAGAGAAACCTGCTCTTCCGGAATGTGGGAATTTTCTTATTTTACTAGATCTTCAGATTATATACTGTCCATTTTTTTATTCCTGCCTGTAGCAGAGGACTTCCAAGCAGCCTCAGTGTGTTTTTCTCTGTGTCTCAGGATTTATGTCTCTGCTGTTAGGCCAGGCAGCGACCTCAAGCATCAGTAGCAAGTTGGGAGCTGGGGTGCCCAGCCCCACACCTTTCTCATCCCTCGGCAGGGAGCCCGAGCCAGGGGGCCTGGACCATCACTGTGGCTGCCCTGGCTCCCCTCACCCCGGCGTGCCCGTCCCTGCCTGCAGCCCGCCGGGCTCCAGCCAAAGGCTCTGGAGAGCCCTGCTCTCCCTGCAGTTGATCCTTGTGCCTGTGCCTGCAGCCTGAGCTCTGGCTGCACAGGAGGGACCAGCCTGGACACGGGGAATGTGTCCCTGAGCATCGCAGGGAGTTGGGCACGGGTGCCCACCTCTCCAGGGTGGCTCAGGCAAGCACCATTAAAGGGCAGCTTGCTTTAATCCAGTCAAACATCTGGCATGTATGGAAAATATTTCCTTTCTTCTAAACTACTTTTTTCTTAAGTGCATCTTATAAAACACAAAGTTGGTCAAGTTGTTTTTAGAGCAGATTTCTGAGGAAAAGCATATAAACTGCAAGCTGGTTTGCATTAGACACCAAAACCTGGAGCATTTGGCTTTGATAAGGGAGGCCCAACGTGGCTTGAAGCAGAACGTAGCTGAAACGGAATGCTGAGGGCAGCTGAGCTGCCTGTGCAGCAGCCCCACCGCTGGCTCTAGGCAGGGAAGGGGCTGGTTTTCCTTGTGGAAGTCCTTGGTGCCGCTGCAGTAACACTGAAGGCCACCTTCAGTGGATGGAGGTGGCACGGGGGACAAAGCATTGGTCCAGAGGGGCGAGGGGTCTGGTTTGGGAGAGGAGCAGGGCCCGGCCGTGCCAGGGCTGGAGCCGCTGCCCAGGGCTCAGCCAGCAGAGCCCATCCCTCTGTGTCAGATTTCCTGGTGTCCAGCCTGGAGCAGGGAAACCTTTTGGGGCCAAATCCCCTGAAATGCAGCATCTTCCTGTGTGCTTTTGGCCCCGTTCCGTGAAGGAGTGTCCCAGGAGCTTGTCAGGTGAGGCAGGGGAGACACTGGCACACCCTTGGCTGGAATGGGGCTGTGCTGCTGCTGCTGGCAAAGCTGGCATGGGGATGGTGATACCAGGATGGTAACACCAGGTCACTCGGGCCACGTGTGGTGGCTGCTGAAGGTGAAGGTGGCTCTCCCGCTGGAGAGGCTTGGGCTGGGCAGCAGGGATGGTGGGGAGGAGAGCGGAGGGGATGGGCAGGGCAGCCCTGGTCCGGTGGGACCTGGAGTGAGGGGTGCCAGCCTTGCGGCCCACACGGGTACAGGGCCCAGTGAGGGGTGCCAGCCCTGCGGCCCCACACGGGCACAGGAGAGCAGGGCCCAGTGAGGGGTGCCAGCCTTGCGGCCCACACGGGTACAGGGCCCAGTGAGGGGTGCCAGCCCTGCGGCCCCACACGGGCACAGGAGAGCAGGGCCCAGTGAGGGGTGCCAGCCTTGCGGCCCACACGGGTACAGGGCCCAGTGAGGGGTGCCAGCCCTGCGGCCCCACACGGGCACAGGAGAGCAGGGCCCAGTGAGGGGTGCCAGCCTTGCGGCCCACACGGGTACAGGGCCCAGTGAGGGGTGCCAGCCCTGCGGCCCCACACGGGCACAGGAGAGCAGGGCCCAGTGAGGGGTGCCAGCCTTGCGGCCCACACGGGTACAGGGCCCAGTGAGGGGTGCCAGCCCTGCGGCCCCACACGGGCACAGGAGAGCAGGGCCCAGTGAGGGGTGCCAGCCTTGCGGCCCACACGGGTACAGGGCCCAGTGAGGGGTGCCAGCCCTGCGGCCCCACACGGGCACAGGAGAGCAGGGCCCAGTGAGGGGTGCCAGCCTTGCGGCCCACACGGGTACAGGGCCCAGTGAGGGGTGCCAGCCCTGCGGCCCACACGGGTACAGGGCCCAGTGAGGGGTGCCAGCCCTGCGGCCCCACACAGGCACAGGAGAGCAGGGCCCAGTGAGGGGTGCCAGCCCTGCGGCCCCACACAGGGCACAGGGCACAGGGCCCAGTGAGGGGTGCCAGCCCTGCGGCCCCACACAGGCACAGGGCACAGTGAGGGGTGCCAGCCCTGCGGCCCCACACAGGCACAGGGAAGCAGGGTCCGGAGCAGGGGTTCACTGCAGAGGGGAGCTGGCTCTGCTTCTGCGGCTCCCGGCCGGCTGGGGTGGGGATCCTGCCTGCTTTGATTCTGCTGATGACTCTTCCCCCACCCCATCATTTTGCTGCACGGCGTCGTTGCAGGAGCTGTAATGGCTCTGCGTGGTTTGGATTTGCTGCTGGGTGTGAGCTAATGAGCGGTTGGGGATCAGGCTCTGCTGGTCCGAGTGCTGTCACCGCGGGCCAGCGCCCGGCTGTGCCACGGAGCCCCACACAGCCCTGCCTGTGGCAGGTGACCGATGCTGCTGTTGACACAAAGGCACCACAGGCACCAGTGGTCTGTATCTGTATCAGTGAGGTTTCAATGAGAATCCTCATGTTACTGCGGCCTCTCCAAACCCTAATTATTTATAATTTCCACAGTTGAACCTCTGTTGCTAAAGAAAAATTGAATTTTCCCAGCGGCGCGGAGGCTTGGCTGATGAGTCACAGCGCTTCGTTAGCTAATCTTAGAGCCACTGTGAATTACTCACTGGCTGCTGATACGAAGTAGGCTGAGAAAATGCTCGTTTGGGGTGGATAATTTTGGAATTTGTGTCTCTCCCCTGGTAGGAGAGGGTGTGAGTGTGCGGGGGTTCAAAGCCATTATGTGGGTGCATGCTGGTCTCCCAAGGGGATCCTAGCACATAAAAAACTCAGAGCCTGTGCTGCTTTCTCCAGTCAGATCCTTGGGTGAGTTTCAGTGTGTGAGGATGTTTTAAATTTGGAAATAACTCACTGTGAGACCATGCTGAATTAGATGGGTCAGGTGGTTGGGGTAATGGCCCTACTGAGAGAGGTTTGCGGAGGACAGGCTTTATTCTGGAAACATTAAATGTTGAAGTTGGTAATGAGGGAGCACAAAAGTGAGTTTGGGGTGGGATTCTTGGGGGTGTCCCATGCAGGGCCTGGAGATGGAGTCCATAATCCTTGTGGCTCTCATCCACTGCAGGAGATTCTATGATTCTATGAATTCTGTAGTTTTTAGCTTTTCTCTGGAGTTGATGTTTTCTTTCAAAGTCTCCCAAAAAGGTGTCTGAGGAAGCAAGATCACACATGTTCTCTGTGAAATATCCATGTTCCCCCGGGAAAACATGATGGGATCATGAACCTGAAATCCCTAAGTGCTCCCTGGCCAGGCACATGTCCCTGTTGGCAGCACCTGCTGGGCTCTGGCAGCCGCAGGGCAATGCCCATGGGCAGCTGTCAAACTGCAGGACCTTTCAGGACCCTTTGGGGTGGTGGGAGGCGTTTCCTGGGGGAGCAGCAGGGAATTATTCCTGCTACTATAATGATTTTTATCTTTCTTTTTATTATGCCTTATGTGTGCATGCACCAAAAATTTCATCAACATTTTCCCAAGTGGTTGTTCCCACCATGGCTTGAACTAACAAAGTTTATTACAGGTAATTTTTCTCCCTGGTGCCAGACGCTGTCAGCTGCTGATTTGTGCTGCCAGCTCGGCCTCAGGGGATGGTCCTTGACACATGAAACAGCTCTTGGTATGATAATTGCAGCAATTTCAAGAAACAGGAGTAGGGGTCTGGGCAGGAATTGCCTTTGGGAACATCTGTTTCACCTTTCGGTCTATGACCTCTTTTTGAAAACATCTTTTCAATTAAAAAAAAAAAGCTTGTTCAGTATAACCCAGTCTTGGAGTGACTCACAAAAGGCTGTGAGAGCTACACAAGTGCAACTTCCCCTGTACAAATGGTGGGAAGAGGGTCAGGCCTTGGCAGGCGCTGCCCAGGGAGGTTCGGAGTCCCCATCCCTGGAGGTGTCCAAGGAATAACCGGACATGGCACTCAGGGCTCTGGGCTGAGTGCCAACAAGGGGATCGGTCACAGGTTGGACTCGATGGTGTTGGAGCTGTTTTCCAACCTCAGGGATCCTGGGATTCTAAGAGAGCTCTCCAGCCTGTGTCTGCCCCCCTCTGCTCGCAGCCTGGTAGCACCAGTTTCTGAGTTTCATGGAGCTGTAGCTGCCCCAGGTTTGTTGCGTTCAGAGACCTGAATTCCATGACTTGAATTCCATTCCAAGGGAAGGCCATGTTGCACGGGAAGGGCCCAACTCCATCTCTGCTCTGCTCTGCTAACCCCGGCTGGCTCTGGTCAGGCTCCCACGCCAGGCAGAGCCAGCCCAGAGGAGCCAGAGGAGCCAAATTTGGCTGCGTGGTGCAGTGGGGCAGGGCAGTGAGACACGGGGACCCCCGGTGCCCCGGCCCCTGTGTCAGGAGAAAACCAGCAGCTCCTGGACACAAACTGGTGTCCCCTCCTTCGAGCAGGCTACAGAAGAGCCTGGAGGAAGCTGGTGCTTGGCTGAATAAAACCTGTTCCCTAACGTTGTTCCCTGCTGTGCCTGGTCCCGGCCTCATTGCCTGTGCCAGGCGCCTGCTGCTGCTCTCATCAGGGCAGCTTTGCACCCCAATTTAATTCATCCTTGTTCCAAGGTTAAACTATTCTTCCTGTGGCAGATGTTAATTATCAGCTGTAATTAATGGGTTCCCAACCCCCCTCCACTACCGATACTGGGGCTGAATTATGACCAGCAGTTCAGAGCAGCTCATGCACAGCGGTGATGGATGCTCTTTCTTGCGTGGTGCCACCAGTGTTCCCTTTATTAGGAACCACCAATGTCTCTCTGGGAAGTGTGGAGCAGCATTCTGTTTGAAAAGCATTTTTTTGTGCAGGGCTTTGGGCTTTTCCCTTTGCTACAAGTCAGCAAACAAAACTGCTGTTTACCAGTGCTGCCCTTGCAAAACAGGACCTGCAGCCCTCTGCGTGGGGATTCAAGTGGCTGTGGCCAGATGTCAGGGCCTCCATCCTTTGGGAATTTATGGGCACAGTAATCATTCCTTCTGGAAGTACTCTGCATCTGCTGCAGAAGAAAAACCCAGTCACATTTCACACCAAGATGGGTTACCCAGGCTGCTGTTCCTGCTGGGTTTGGTTGAAGCTGAATGCAGAATGTGCAGTGCTCTGGGCAGGGGACACACAGCCCCTGCCCTGTGCCCAGCTCAGCCAGACCTCCCTGGCCCTGTCTCTATCCCTGTCCCTGTCAGTGCCACAGGGAGCAGCAGGGCTGGTGGCTGCAGCCAGCCAGGAGCTGCAGCAGCCATGGTGCCAGAGGGGGAAGGGCTGGGACTGACAGAACCGAAGGTGCAGCCTGGTCTGCAGAAACCAACCATAAAGAGAAGTGAGGTCATGCCGAGACACATCCCTGAACAATTGTGCTGTTTTCCTGTCTAGAAAATATGTTCTTACTGCTCCCATCCGCTGCTGGGGCTGGCAGGAGCGTTGTCCCTGCTGCCAGCACAGGTCCCAGCCATGCCCTCTGTGCCGGTGCTGGCACAGAATTCAGGAAGCATGGAGGGCTCAGCTCAGGGCCGCAGCTCTTAGCAGAGAGCCCACAGCAGATTCGGGGCCGTGTCACATCACATCTTCAGCAAAAACGCGCTGCCAGAAGGGATCAAACAAGATCTCTTAGAAACTTCCTTGTCCCTGAGACACTGAAAGCAATTCTGTAGTATTGCAAATATTAACGTCTACAGTGGCAACATACCCTCGTCGCACTGAATTGCTTTTAAATACAGCAGTGAGCCATCACATTCCTGATGCCTTGGAGAGGAAGTGTCACTTAGGTCAATAAACATTTGTTTGCAGCAGAACTGAAAAGCCAGACAAACACAGGGAGCCTGTTGTTCCAGTGACTCAGATCTCTGACTGAAAGGCACTAAATGAACTAGAAATCTATGCAGTAGAAATTGGGCATTTCAGACATTTTGTTTTGGCATTTGAATTGCAGTTATTAGGCCTTGTTAACTAAATCCATCTACTGGCAATAATTTGTTGCAGTGTTTGCAGTTGTCTCTATCAGAGTGTTCCGGCCAGGTCCAGCTGCAGAGGCAGCACAGCCCCCCTGTCCTGGGGAAGCACAGCACCATTGGGTTGGATCTCACCCTAGAGGAGATCCTGATAGGTGGAGGGAGAGAAAAAGGGAGCTGGAGAGGCTGGAGAGGAGCAGAGGAAAGAGTCTGTGCTTCTCCGGGGAAAAGACCAAATGATGGATTTTATATGCCCTTTGAGTTTCCCTTTGAAAGACTCAAGTCTCTCTCCCTTCTCAGACATGAAGATGGGAAGTGAATGTCTCTTTGAGACACAGGTTTTAGCTGGGTGGTTTTGTTGTGGGTGCCAGCACAGAGGGGAAGAATTCAGTGAGATATTGGAATTCTGAGTACCAGCAGTGCTGGTTCCCTCAGGACACGTTCTGAGGACTCAGGCAACACAGAAAGGAGCTGTGCAGCAGAAATCCTTGCCTGCGTTGTTTGCCGAAGCTCCTCCGAGTACAGGGAGGGCAAGGGGTTCCTCGGGGTGCTGAGGTGGGCTCCCTTCGGTCCCCGGATCTTTTTGTGAGATCTGCAGGATGTGTGCAGGAGCCCCTTCGTGGAGGCTGTCGGTGGGACACGCCCGAGCACGGGGTGCTGCTGCGGGGCCTCAGGGCACCGCGGCCCGGCTCCGAGCGAGCTGCCAGCCTGTGCCCGGCCGGTGGAAACCTGACGCTTCCTCCAGAGAGGGAATTAGGTGGAGAACTAAATTTAGATGCTGTTGCTTGGGGAGCATGGTAAGTGACAGCAGTGAGCTGCTGCTGCACTGCAGCCCGTGCCGGGCTCCTCCCTGGGGCAGCTCTCCGGCCGGCAGCCAGCAGGAAATCCCGCTGGAGCCATCCGTGGGTGACACGAGCAGCGGCCCAGGTGGAGCTTCCATAAATCACGGGGCTCGCAGTCACGGTGCCTGAGGAGAGCAGTCCCCTTCAACAAATGACGAGCAGAAAGGAGCTGGGGGCGGCTGCTGGCCGCGCAGGGAGGGGCCNGGGCCGGGCTCTCACTCGGGATCCACAGGCTCCGCAGGCAGCGGCCGGCCGGGCGGGGCCAGCACAAGGCCTGGGCTGGGGTGATTCTCCCTAACCGGGAACACGGACAGTATATGCCTGCCTAGTTTCAGGAATTAACAAATGAGGCTGCCAGCTGGCTGTGCTCCGGGCCAGCTGGGAGCTCGACCTTGGTCCCAAAACTTTCTGAGGTCCTAACCAGGAAACCTTCTTACCTTGAGCAAATTATTCCCTGCCTTTCTTGTGTTTCTGTTTCTTTTGCCCCATTTGTCACTCGCTGGACAGGCTGATTGCAGCTGGCTGGGGTTTGGGGCTGTGAATCAACCAGTATTTGAGCTGAAGCACACACAGGATCTGTTTGGTGACCAGGTCATGTTTTCTAGATAGTTTTCTGGCCAGGAGGGTTGTGCCACACCCAGCAGTGCAGGGGTGCAGTGCAGCTGTCCTGGACCAGCTTGGGCAGCTCCAGCATGAATGCCCCACAATCCCCAGGTGAGCACAGTCTGTGATGGAGTCAGTGATGGCAGGTGCTGCAGGCACAGGAGTCTTTTGAAAGGGAAAAGAAACTCTCCTCTCTCAGTCCTGCCCAGCTGAGCACTGCTCCAGCAGTAATGAGGTGGGATGTGCTGACAGGCCAGGCTGATTAGAGGTACATAAGCTGCTAGCAGGACATCCTTTGTGATGTGCCATGATTGGAAGTCCACTTGCTCCAGTGCAATCTGGCTTTGCAAGCAGGTATGGGTTTCCTAATAGTGGCCTTGGTTTTCAGCCTGGAGAAGCAGAATGAGTGGGGTTTTCCGAACAGCTGTGGCTGTCCATCCATCGCGTGTCCGCATGACACCTCGGTAGCTGGCTCCCAGGGCACTCTTCTTGTCTTCTGTCAGCCTGAGCCTCTCGGGAGCAATGGTTGGTAGCACCCCAGGACATCTCCATGCTTTAAACCTCGCTGGTGACGTGTGGGGCTACGCCAGAGGATGGAGTGGCTGCGCTCATGCCCAGACTGCACAGCCAGGGAGTCTCCGCTGAGTCACACCAGGTGCAGCTCTGGCATCTGGGCCCTCACCCCTCCCAGAGCAATCAAACCTCACCCAGAGGGAACAGAGTTCTCCCACCAGTCTTAACCTTTTCACGTGTTGCACAGACAAGTCTTGCTGCCCTGGCTGGCAATAAGAAGGGCAGAGGAAGGGTTGGGTGGCTGGAGGCAGCTGAATGGTGCCCGTGGGAGCAGGGATTGGGGCTCTTGCCTCAGGCTGGTTGGCAAGCTGCACCCCAGGCTCTGTGGCAGAGACCCCTGGCTGTGGGGCTGGAGGCAGGTGGCCTCAGGATGCCATGGGGCTGTGGGAGGTGCATGGGGTGGAGCCCTGGGAGTTTGTGTCCAAACAGACAATGGCACCACAGAGCAAATGCAGCTCAGCAGAGTCACAGCAAATCTGGAAGGGGAAACTGTGTTTACAAACAGGGTATTCATGGTGAACAGAAAAGCATCAGCTGTGTGTGTCGGGAAGGTCAGGGATGGGCCACCTGAGCTAAATGCTCCATAAAGCTCTAGCCAAGAACACAGCATCTCCCAAGGTCCGTGCTCCTGCTTGGGACTTGGCCCTAGGAATCTTGGCCGGGAAGTTTCCAAGGGGGAAAGTGTTACTCTCTTTAGATCTTTGAGTCAGTAAAGGAGAAGTTTCATGAAGTTGAGGACCACATTTGAGAGTTGATCTCTGCTGGATCTGAATCTGATGGACAATATGTTCCTGGCCACTAGTGCATTCCTGGCTGTGTTATGTTCCCATCATCTGTGGGAAGTACAGGTCTTAGACTTAAGAAAAGGAATTGAAGAAGAAAAAAAAGGACATTTCTGTGCATCAACAATGCAAAGTTTTCCATTGAAAGAATCCAAGCAGTGGCCTGTCATCTGCTTTGAAAGGGAAGTTTTCCTTCCTCAAGCAAGCAGTGGATCTCACAACTCCCACTACCACCCTGAGGGCAGGGCCGCTGTGTCTGGGCTGGCTGGGGGTCTCTGGGCCATCACACCAGCTCTCCCTTCAGTGGCCACGCTGCTGCTTCCAGCTGGGGTCCCCAGGATTGACCCTCACAGAAGGAGCATGCTCCTATGGGCTGCTGGAATAGGGAGCCCATTATTTATTTGGTGGTGTTCTTATCTGGGGCTGTCTCACAGCACCCTGTGTGCTTTGGGTGACTCATGGCTGCACTGCAACAGACAAAGGGAATTAAAAGGACAAACAGGAGGTGGTAACCCATGTGTGAATGAGGAGAGCAAAGGAGAGTTTGCTGACCAGGCAGGGTGAGTGCCAGGGTGATAGGAATGAGCCTGTGCTTGTTCTGCATCTGGATGAGGCAGCTCGAGAATTCAACGATTTTTTTAATATTCTGTGTCCTTTTATTTTGCCCCTGCTTGTTTTTTTCCATGAGATGTTGAGGTTTCATCTGTCCAGGAACTCAGTATGGAGACTATAAATAGCTGTGACAGGGTCTGAAAGCTGAGCAAGTGAAAGCAGAGGAGATTTATGACTGGGCTGGTTAAACCCTTGGCTGCTTGTGAGCACTGCCTGTATTGCAGTGCTGTAAAGCCATCCAGGAGGAGCTGCATTCTGTGCAGCTCCAGAGGTGCAGTCCAGGGAGAAACCATGCACTGACACTTGAGCTTGCTCCTTCTCCACGTGTGAAAAGTGGGGGACAGGCCACCATTCCCAGTACTCGTATTCCAGCATCCAGAGGTCAAGAGTAGGCTTTGAAATCTCTTGTTTGGCCTGATGGGGATAAGTTTTGTGCTTATCACACGTGTGCACAGCCCACTGTATAGACTTTGTGCTTTGTTTCCCATGGAGGGATGGCTGCTGGAGGGATCCACGGGATCCTCCTGGTGCCTGGGCACGGGGGTTTGGGCCGAGCCCCTGCCCCACACCCTGCTCCTTGCCCATCTCTGTCCCTGCAGCAAAGCCAGCAGGATGGGAAGCAGGGCCGTGGCGCTCGGCCGTGGCTCGCCCCTCCACTGCAGGACAGGGGCCCTGAAGTCTGAGTCATTTGCTCTGCAAATTCATCAGTTACACACAGAAATGTCTCTTTCAAATAGGCTGTGGGCACTTGGAAAGGGAAAGGGACTGTCTTTTATGTAGTTGTTTGTTTATTCATGTGTGAGGTTTGTTTGTCTCCTGGGCTTATCCCAGGCCATAACCACCCTGTTTGTTGCCATTTGCCATCAGGTGTTATATTTAGCCACTCGTATGTGATGGCAAATACACTGTGGCTTCTACTTCCAGCAGTGGCAAGTACTGTTTCTAAATATCACAGACCCTGGAGATGTATGAGAGTATTGGAAATACTGTGGTTTGGGGCAAAGCTGCAGCTCTGCCTTTCACTAGCGAGTTTCCACATGTCCCTTGGTCGAAGCTCAGTGATCTGCCATAGCAATTCCTGAGCAGCCTGGAACTGGACCTGACGTCACTTGGCTGCAGGGGGTGGGAGCCAACAGCAAAGTGCTGGGGTTCAAAGGACACACTTTCAAAGGACATCAAAAGAAAGATTTTTCTAGCAATAAAACCAGAGTAACCATCCCTCTCCACAGTACCAGGAATGTGAGACTGGAGTGTTTGCTTTCCTTAGGATTAGTTTTCCATACTGGTAGGATGTGTAAACAGACACACCGGGCACCTGGGCCAAGCGCTGCACAAGTGTCACCGTCCCACTGCTGAGCACACGTGTGCTCTACACACTCAGCTTGGGATCTGCTTCATGCCAAGCCACCAGTGTGCACAAAGTTATAGAATAACCCAAAAGGAATGGGAAGTTGGTATTTATGAGCCCTGAGGCTGCTCACCCCCATGTGACACTGGCTGTGCTGCAGTTTGTGGTTGGTGCTCGCTGTGCACCAGACCCTCCTGCCTGGGCAGAGACTCAGTTCTGCAGACCCAGTGCTGGGGCAGGAGCAGCCTGTGCCAGCACAGCCTCCCCATACTGCATGTCCATGCTGGTGGTGGTAATAATAATAATAATAATAACAATAATAACAATAATAACAATAATAATAATAATAATACCCAGCAGTTTTTACTGAAAGGCCACATACAAATGGAAGGGTCAGAATGTTTAGAACTCATAGAAGAAAGGCTCTTCTCATAGAGAATTGTATCCCTTTGAAATTCACATACAGAGAAGATTTAAGCACATAGCTTGGCTAGAATGAAAATAAAATCTTTGGCAGGATCACTATGTGTCCATTTATAGCATCTGGGGCTGTGCAGGCTCTGGCCAGTTGTACCTGCATAACCAAAGAGTCCGCACCGGGACGAACAGGATGGGCAGGGGATGGGAGCAGGGTGGGCAGGGAGCCAAATCTGACTCAGGCAGCTCAGGCCACAGGCTCACTTGGAAACACAGCTGATCCTCAGGGAAGGCATGGGTTAAAGACCAGGAAAATCGTTGGGTCATGGCTTTTTCATAAGGGTGACAAGAGAAAAAGGAAAAAACCCAACTGGGTTCTTTCTGGTCACTCACCTCCATGGCATTTACAGCCTGGGAATGACCACATGGCCAAGGGCATCCCAGCACAGCCTCTGCCCCCACCCAAGGGAGCATCATCCTCTTCCTCCTCATGCTCCTCCTCATCCTCCTCCTCATCCTCATCATGCTCCTCCTCATCCTCCTCCTCATCCTCATCATGCTCCTCCTCATCCTCATCATGTTCCTCCTCATCCTCCTCCTCAATCTCATCATGCTCCTTCTCATCCTCCTCCTCATCCTCATCATGTTCCTCCTCATCCTCCTCCTCAATCTCATCATGCTCCTCCTCCTCCTCCTCCTCCTCCTCCCAGTGAGCCGCTCCTGCCGGGCACACCAAGTGCTGTGCAGCAGGAGGGAACCTGACTAGTCCTTCCCCAAGGAGCATTGTACTTTCAGTGAAGTCATTGGTTTTGTTACAAAAAAAATAATAAATCTACCATTCTGCTTTTGTCCACAGTCCATCCCATAAAAATATCCAACCGATATATAGGAAAATATGGCTTAACACGTCCAAAGCTGTACGACACATCAAACCCCCTTTGGGAAAGGACGGGTGTTCCGAGGGCTCCCCACAGCCCTGTCAGCTCCTTGGCCTCTCAGGTTTCTTTAGCCCTGTTGTGAGGGGGGACAGACACCCACGAGGAACACAGGAAGCTCCAGCTCATGTCAAGTTTCAAGAAATTTTGATAAATAAAAAGAAAAGCTGGGGAATTCCACAGGCTTCCCCCAGGGTGGCTGGTGACCAGCTCAGCCCTGGCAAGTGCCCAGCTGAACTCACCAGGACAGGGCACAGTGCTGTCCCTACCCCTAGTGACACCCAAACACACAGCCTGGCGCTGTCACTGTTGCAGTCTGGGGAGACTGGCATAAAATTTCTGAAATGAAACAGTCTTTGGGCTTCAAACAGTGAAATGCTCCTTGTGCCTCCAGCTGGCAGCGCTCCCGGCCCTGGGTGGGGGCAGAGGGGACGGAGAGGGGCCCTGCAGTGTCCCCAGTGCTGCCTTTGCCCCACAGCACAGACAGACCCACACCCAGTGCCACCCACCCCTGCAAGAGCCGTGGGGCGCTGAGGTTCGTGTTGGGCCTTCAGCTTCCCCCGAGAGCGTCCGGCGCTGCTTCCCATCTGCTGGAGTCCTTGTGGAATTATTGTCTCAGCCACCCCTCACCGTTCAGCTGTTCTTATGAGTCATTAATATTGTGTGATTTATACAGCTGTGTTTTGGGTTTGCAATAAGCACCCAGCTGAAGGCCTAAACCTGGATTTCTGTGGAATTTCTCTGGGAGTCCAAAAACTGCTCACAGGCCAATTGGAAAGGGCAGGACGGACTCAGAGCCCAGATTAGATTGAGGGGTTGGCTTTGCACTCTTCAGGAGCACTTTATTTCCTCCTGGCCACCTTCCTCCTCTTCCAATCCATAACATAAAATGTTTTGAAGAAGGAAAAGATGATCCAGTTCACCTCATCTCAGTGAAGTTGTTGTTTACAAGAATGGAGACAAGACGGCTGTATGGAAGGGTCCCAAAACTCCAGTTCCTTGCAATAAAAATAGAATTTAGGGGACTTGCTGTGTAAAGTTGTTTTCCATAGCTATAAAAAGAAAATGGAAATGTTTCCCTTTGGTACATCTACATCCTTCCCACTAAATAAGTGATTTCCTTTTCTCCTTGCTGATTAGGAAGCTCTCCTCTGGAGGTTGGCTTTGATGTCTCAGGAAAAGAAAAATCAAATTAGCAAATCTACAGGAAAGAATTAGTATGGCCCCATTCCTTGGTCCTGGAATGAGGGATTAACCCTCTGACTGATTCCTGCTGGCTTCAAGCAGGCCAAGGAAACAGGAGTGCAGTTGGCTTAGAGCTCCCCAAGGTCAGAACACGGCTGGAATACTGCCAGCAGCGTTTGGGGATGCCACGTGCAGAGTGTCACACACTGCTGTCATTGCTGGGGGACGGGCTGGGCATCCCTCCATCCCCACTGCCACCTCCTCAGCCCCCCAGGGCGGGGGCCGGACCCCAGCTGGGCCACTTTGTGTAAAACAGGGGTCCAATGACCAACCCAAACTGCTGTGACAGGAGCTGAGGGAGCAGGAGCTGAGGAAAAGCTGTGGTTAGGATGTATTTGCTGTGTACCCTTCCTCCCTGGGAACCTCAGCTGGCATAGTTCTACCTCTCTGTTTAGGGCTGCTCAGTCACTGTGGCATGGACAAGGCCAAGTGCTCCATGTCTCCCGTTCTGGATGAGCACCATTGCTCCAAGCCATGCCCCGAGCATCCCTGCCCAGGGCAGCCCCAGCCCCCTGCACACCCTGCCCCAGGGTGCAGCCCCAGCCCCCTGCCCCAGGGTGCAGCCCCAGCATCCCCCTGCACACCCTGCCCCAGGGTGCAGCCCCAGCATCCCCCTGCACACCCTGCCCCAGGGTGCAGCCCCAGCATCCCCCTGCACACCCTGCCCAGGGCAGCCCCAGCATCCCCCTGCACACCCTGCCCAGGGCAGCCCCAGCCCCCTGCCCCAGGGTGCAGCCCACACCCTCTGTGGGCTGGCACAGGGCACTGCTCTCCGCTCCCGGCCGTGTTTCTGGGGCAGAAACAGAATTCCCACTCAGATTTGTGTGAAACACAAACAGGATTGTCCTTGACAGCCAAGCCCTCATCGAGTGCCCAGGGGTGGCTACACCACATCCCCGTTTCCAGCCACACTGCTAGGACCTGATCCCCGTCCCCCTCGCCGTGGGCTGGCAGGGACAGCAGGAGCCCATCAGCCCTCCCGAGCCAGGCAAGGGCAGCACATTCAAGGTCTGTGTGTGAGCACTGTTCTTCCATTCCCTCTCATTAAGCAAAGCCTCTGCCTTGTTTATCTGAGCTATAAATAGTTTTCCCATGTCTGCATTTGCTCTCGCTGTGGTCACTGACAGGTGGAGTTGAGGTTTGGGGATGGGGTTTTGAACCTGATGGGGTTTTTGCCTATTGCTGGTGTCAGAAGGGAGTGCAAAACCAGATTAAATACATAGAGATTAAACAGAGAGATGTAGAAATGCATCTAAAAATAACCCCTGGGCTGCATAGGGCAACAGTAATGCACAGGGCAGCGCGGGGCTGTGACGGTAACAAGTCCCGTGATGGCCACTGGTGGCAGATGGGACGTGCACAATCCCCGTCTCTGGGAGCACCCCCAGGACACTGCTGGCCCCTCCAGGCACACGGACCGTGCTGCTCGCTGGCAGCTCTGCAGCGCTAACTCAAGCCTGCTCTGCCCTCCAGCCCGTGCAGGAGGCACTGGGGTGCTGCAGACCCACCCTGAGTGGGGTGGAGCTGAGCTCAGGTGAGACCCAGGTGGTGTGGCTTTGGTGGGGGCTGATCTGTATCTTCTGCCTTCCTGCTGGCCCCTGCCCCGAGCACCTGGGAGGGCTCGGACACTGCAGACCCTGGCACACAGATGGAGCAGCTGTGGGGTCACTGGGCAGGAGGTGCCATGAGGAAACGGAAAACCCCAGAGCGGAGGAGGCCGAAGCCGATTCCTGCACATCGGGCTGTGCCTGAGTAGTGCAGAGGAATTCTGGCTGCTGGTGCTGCTGGGCGGGGGAGCCGCTCGGACAGGCCCGGGTACAGAATTAGCATGTGGGTAATTCCCTGACAGGGATTAGGAGCACATAAGGGTGGAGTCATGGAAAATGTGGAGAGCGGGCACACTGGCTGGAAAACCTGCTTGACAAGAAATAACCTTGGGCTGCTGGAGGTGGATCTTTGGGAAGTGTCATTTATGGATGGGGTGAGGGGCACAGGCGGATTAGGGCTCTGTGAACAGACTCCTTTGTCTGCAGAAATGACTGTTGATAATGGAGATATTCCCCTCCCTCTTGGGTGTGTGTGTAAGCACCACTGATGTGTTTGCACTGCCTGCTCCCTCCTGGAAACAGACCCATGTTTGGCATGTGTGTCCTGGCATGCCAGACCTCTAACTGCTTCCCCACTGCACCTCACCTGCACCTGGCTGTCACCTGGTGCCACCTCCCTGCCACCTCCCTGCCACCTCCCTGCCTCTGTAACTCATGAACCATTTTTGCAAATTCCAGCAGCACAAGGGAGGAGAAAACCCCAGGGCCCACCGAGGGTCCCACCTATTTTTACAGCTGTCACTGCACATGCAGTGTCAAACACACCTGCCATGAGTCACCCTGAAAAGCTTTCCATTCACACTTATTCACAGGAAGAAAGGTGATCAGTTTGGCTACAGCTTGGCACAAATGTTTCACAAATAAAGGCTTTGGCATTTACTAACATCCAGGAGGGACACTATATGACACATGGGGAAATGGAAAGTTTTAAATGTGGTGAGTCTTAGGAAAACTAAGGAAGTGTTTCCTGGGGTAATTTTTAAGTTGTTCTCCTGGTCTCTTGGAGCCCTTTTAAGCACTAGAAGGAGCTCTAAGGTCTCCCTGGAGCCTTTTCCTCTCCAGCTGAATAGCCACAACTCTCTCAGGCTGTCTGGTGTCTGCATTGTCTGGTGACGTCTTGAGTTTTTCTTTAATAATTTAATTTATCCCTTCAGATTTGCCCAGTTTTTGTTCACCACCAACCCAGGTTTCTCAGGTACCCTGCCCTTGAGAGTGTGAGTTGTGGCCATTGCTCTCTGTGCAGCCACAGAGCAGATGAACTCACACTGAGCACCCTGACTGCCCGTGACAGCACTGACTCCTCACGGCTCTGTCACATTTCCACACAGCACAGTGGCAAAATCCACGTTTTTATGCCACGGTTGTTTTTAGTGACTTGTGATGATGTGAAATTTACCCTCCCAGCACAGCAGGCACTGGTGGGCAGGGGGGCAGCAGCCAATGTTCCCGAGCACTGGGGCCACCTGCTCAAATGCTGCCAGGAGCTGGCGGGCACTGGGCTGTCCCGATCCCATCCCGACTCCATCCCGATCCCATCCCAATTCCATCCCATTTCCATCCCAATCCCATCCCAATTCCCAGTGTCCCTGTGCTGACTGAGGGAGTTGTGACCCACTCTTGCAAATACTTAGTCTTTAGTTTCATCTAAAGTTTTAGTTAAATCTTTATATTCCATCAATCAAACTCTGAGTGTTACCTTTCCTTGGATTTAATTTAATTCTTGCTTTTAGCTTTGTGTTTTGTAGTTACCTTACTTGCAGGAGAAAGGCTGTGAGAGGACAATGCCTGGAGGAAACATCCAGCATCCAGCAGCAGGAGCCACCTCTCTGCCCTGACACAGCATCCCTGCAAGGGCCACTGGCCACGTCCTGGGACAGAGGAGAAAGTCACAGCAAGTCTCAGATTTCTCTGCAAACTAAAAGCTGACAGATTAACAACATCTTCAGAGAGAGGAAAAAAAGGGAGCTGCATAACATATAATTCAGGGACGAAGTTTCAAAGTCTGGATGTGAAAATGAGAGCTGAAGGCTCTGAGAGGCTCATCTGTCACTGAAACCCTGCTGGTGACTAAGGAAAATGTCCAACCCAAAAATGTAAAAGTCATGAATCATTCCTGAAAGTCAGCAAATGTTTCCTAACTTGTATGACTTCAGACAGCCCTCAGCATCCTGTTTGCCACGGGCCTTTGTTCCAGGGCTGTGACTCAGGATCCATGGGGAGAGTCACCCCAAGAGTATGGAGGCACAAAGCTGAGCTTTGAAAAACTGTCTAAGGGGAGACAGGATTTTTTCCAAAGTGTACATGAGTGTTGCTGCTTGCCTGTCACTCATCTGGGAGAGGAAGGAATATCCATCCCCCTTATTTCCCAGGGCCCTGGCACGTGGCTGCTGAGGTTGGCACGGCACTAGTGTGGAGCAGCAGGTACTCACTGGGCACTGCCACACCTCAGCATGATCCCCACTGCCAGTCATGGGGGTAGCTTACTTATACATGTATTTTTATGTGAGTACATATATATACACACATAGAAACAGCTGTGTTTGTGTGCATGTGTATGCATATCTACATGTATATATAGCTCGCTGTGGTTTTACAGAAAAATGAGAGAGCTCCTGGCCACAGTGACTTTGCAATTTCAAATATTCCTATTCAGAGATGGAGGAAATAACTTATGGCTAATTTGATGGGAGCAGAAGGGGACTTCAGTTTCCTGCAGGAGTTCTGGGAGTCAGGATTGCCTCAGTGGGTCTGTTCCTCCCCCTGCAATCCACACTGAGATGGTTCAGACCTGGGAAGGAGAAATCACCGGTGGGAGCTTGGGCACCAGCCCAATGTCTCTCTCCTTCCCAAGGCCACAGTCTGCAGCATCAAATAACCTCTAAAGCAAAGGCACCTCTTCTATTGGTGGTTGTCAGTATTTCTTTCCTCATGCAGAGCACTAGAAATTCTCCATTGGGGCCAAATGAATTCCAGGCTGCTGAGAACACTCCTGCATTCTGTGGGCGCCTTGGACCCACAGGGTCTGGGAATCCCAGGGCAAAACCCAGTAACTGCTCATCCTTTGGGGAAAATCTCATGTATCATGATGACCCCAGCTGAGGGGAGCCTCAAGCTGTGCTGGGCTCCCTGTTTACAGACACCCTGACTTTACAAGTGCCAAGGAACTGATATTAATTATGGAATTGTGCTTTATAAGAGACACAAGAGGAGGTGATTCCTGCCTTGTCTTTCAGGTTGAAAAGTGATTGCTTCACATAACAGATCCTCGCTTGGGATTCATTTATGCATTTCTATTTGCTGCAGCTGCAGGAAAACCCAGCAGCTCCACAGCCTCTGCACAGCCCTGGGAATCAGCACCTGGGGAATTCTCACTTGTGGGGCTGGTGGCAGTCCCCCAGCACAGCCTGCCTGCTGATCCACTTTCATTGCCCCCAAAGTGATCATTTTCCTCCTGCTCCCCACCAAGACCCCTGATTTTAGCTAAGAAAGCCTTGCCTGGGTTCTTAGCTAAAATCCCTGGAGCCCCTACCCCACTCCAGGGTGACTCCAGGGACCTCTAGGTGTTGGCAGGTGAAGGACCTGCCAGGTGAGGCGTGAGTGGATAATAAAGGTCCCTGTGTGCAAGGGGGGAGCAGCACAGAGCCCAGTGCAAAGCCATGTCTGGGGGTGAGAGATGCCTGATCCCCTCATCACCACCCCGGTCCCCACACCAGCCTCGTGCTGTGATAAATATGAACAGAACTTATCACCACGCAGCTGGCAGGGTGAGGTGTCCTCCTGGGGAATCAATTAGAGGGAATGTGGAGGCAGTGACCATGATATGCAAATCAGGATGAATCAGAGTCAGGGAGAGATGAGTTTTGTGCTGCTGCAGCGCAGGGAGCGGAGGGGCAGGCTGCTGGGGTCGGGCCGGGGTCGAGGCACTGCGGTGAAGTGGGGCAGGGTCACCAGAAGTGTTCTTTCATCCACTCCACGTAGTTGAAGATATCTGCTCCATCCTTTGTGTGAGGGCCTTCCCACCAGCTTTTACCTGATGGTTTATTGTCATACAAGGAGCCATTGCTCATTGTGGGTTTCTACATCGAGAAATGCAAATTTCATTTCTTGTGGGAGACAGTTAAAAAATGCTCCTCAACAGTTACCCTTGTTAATAGCTCTTTAATTCTCTAATGAATATTTATGAGTGGTTGCCTGAAAGCAATGAACCTTGGACTGTATAGACTGATATTGTGTTTGAAATTAAAAGAACAGTGATTTTTATTCTCTTTTGGTGGAAAAGGAACAAGAGGAGGACAGCCTCATATTCAGAGTGGGGTTTCTAAGTTATGGCAGGTAATGAATTATTGAAACATCTCTTACCAGAGAAGTGCCTTAAGGACAGTGATTTGGTGGCATATCAACAGTGCGTGTCCATTTTGGGGACCCAGTTGTGTCCCTGCCCGTTGTGGCAGTGGCACCCCCAGGCAGCCCCACTTTTCCCCCACAGAGACCCCTTCCCTGTCAGAGCCCCATCCTGCTGAACTCTCCGTGCTGCTGCCACCAGGCCCTCCAGGGTACCTTGTGACAGGCAATAAAACCTGAGGGTTCAGGCACTGGGGCCCTGTCTTTGGCTCGTGGTTTGTGACTTCTTACCCAAAGCCCAAGATTCTCATGGCACCATGTTCCCAGATGGATTGTGTTCTCATCTGACTGCATTTCCAGTGAGCTGTGGAAATCTCCTTATTAGTATGACAGTGGCACATCCCCGTGGCTGTGATTCCTGCCTGCCTGCCATGTCCTGGGCTGAGGCTTGGCACTGAACACAGCCCCTGAGCTCAGGAGAGTGACCCAGCCCCACAACACAGCCCCTGAGCTCAGGAGAGTGACCCAGCCCCAGAACACAGCCCCTGAGCTCAGGAGAGTGACCCAGCCCCAGAACACAGCCCCTGTGCTCAGGAGAGTGACCCAGCCCCAGAACACAGCCCCTGAGCTCAGGAGAGTGACCCAGCTGCAGCCAGCACCCGTGGCTCAGTGGGACAAAGGCTGTCTGCCCCTGCAGAGAGAGCTCAGGGCTCTGGGCACTGCGGTACAGATCACGGGGATTGGTTTGTCTGGGCACCCTTTTGCTTCAATTCTCTTGTTTCTGCTGGGTTTGAGCATAAAGAAAGCAAATAGCCTTTTTTTTGGATGGATTTGAGTGTGTGGATTTGAGGAGCCCAACATCAAACACTGGCAGTGCTTTTTTCCAAGGGATGCCAGATGAGCTCACTTGCAGGAAGACTTCCAGCAACTCGCCCTGCTGGTTGCAAACCGGTTGGGTGGGAGAGCCAGGCCCCAGCTTGCCCGAGGGCACTGCCGGGGGCACAGCTCTCTGGGGACAGCCTGCCCAGGGCAGGGGTCTGTCCCCACGGCCTGGGGATGGGTCAGGCCCACAGCCCCTCCGCCCACGCCTGGCACTGCCCCCGCGTGTGGACAGCGGCTGCTCGCCCCGGCATGCCCCGCACGCTTCCAACACCCTCCTCTCCAGGCTGGGCACCCTCTGCCTGACATGGAGAAGATCCTAAGGCTGGGGTTTCACCAGAACTTTGACAAAACGGTAGAGAACCTGATCTGAGGAATTATTGGCTTCCACACTGGATCAGCTTTAAAAGAATAGTAATTTAAATCACTAGTAAATGCTGGGTTTGGTGCTCACTAAGAAAATAAGCCATGAGGGATGCAGGGAGCCTGTTTGGTCCAGTATTCTATTCCAGAATATTCTGGAGCATCCATACATCAGAATTTATTCTCAGATTTTTTTTTTTTTTTTACTCTTGAGGACATGAAAATCTAGTAAGTGCAAAGTGGCTGTTTGCAAACAGGAGCAGCACAGTGGGTCCAAAACCCATCTCCATGTTCATGATCAATGCAAATTAGGTTGGAATGGGACTTCATTAAAGGGACAAAGTCAGTGTCCATCTGAGTTTTAGACTGTGTTTCTCTGATAACATCCATCCATATTTCCTTTAAATTTACTTTATTCTCCATACTTCATGGAAAAGAGATAAGAAATAGCTGCTCTCCCAGTGCAGAACAGCACACATGAGTACAGTCACATTGGTTGTTACATATTAAGCTCCTTCATGTTCAGTATTAAAGTCAGTGGAACATTTCTCCCTGGAATAGTTTCAGTGGGAGGGTGAATCTTTCACTAAATTGTGCTTCTAAAACAGTAATTTGAAATTAAAGATTTTAAATCAGAGTTTCATGCTGAGATTTCCGACTGCTGGGACAGCTTGTTTAGCTGTTGTTGAGCTGGAGTCTTGTGAAACTGCTCCGTGTCTCCACTTCCCACCTCATTTTGGATAAAATTGAATGTCAGAATGGCAGCGTTTCCCACGGGAGATTCCCCTCTGGCTGGGTTAATTCCTTGCCATGCTGCTGAAGGCCAGTCACCACATGCCAGCAGAGAAAATGACAGTAATCCTTCCAGGCAATGCAGCTGCAGAGGGAAACTGAGGCGGGAGCAGGGCCCTTAGCACCGTGCAGGCCAACAGCACCCGCCTCCAGTCCCTCCTCCAGCCCTTCCAGCCCTCCAACTCCTCCAGCCCTTCCAGCACCTCCAGCACTTGTTAGCAGAGGCCCTGGGTCCCCAGGCAGGTGACACCTGCTGCCAGCACAGCGTGTAGGACACCCACCCTTCCCTGCCCAGCACCACGGCCCAGCACGCACTGATGGCTGACCTTGCAGAAATAATCAGGAGGAAAAACAACCTCCCCAAGCTGCCTGCCCTTGGGGACTGCTGAGCCCTAATGCCCCTGAGCAGGCCCTCGTGGGCCCTCCCCACACGTGCTCAGGAGCCCGTTCCACTGGGCCTGGCGGTGTCTGACAGCCCTGGGACAGGTGGCTGACCCAGCTGTCACGGACAAGTCTCTGCAGGCAGCTGGGTGCATCTTTCACCCAGGTGAGCTGAGCGAGCACTGCTGCACTTCAGGGTTTGTCATCTGTACCCCACCGTCCCCAGCTGGGGATCCCAGGGCTTCCAGGCTGGTTTCCACTGAGCTATGTCAGTTCTTGCTGCCTGTGCATGCTGTCTGTGCTGCTGGAGCATGGCTCCTGGCTTTAAAATGCAGGTCACTTGCACCACAGGAAATCCAGGGGGGTGTGCTTTCCAAAACCTGGGCTGCAGAGGGCAGAGCTGCTGGGAGGTTCTCCTTTATCTACCATCAAATTAACTAAATAATAATGAAAATAACAAATCAGGAAATACAAGTGCAAGAATTGCAAGTTCTCTGGAACCTTACAAGAAAAATCTCCTTTCTCTTTCAGGCTGCAATGCAGTCCAGTACCTTCTTGGAAGGGCTCAGGGTTATAAGGAAGCGCTTGAGCAGCATGTTTCTATTCAGAAATTATGAAGGCTTCCAGGGAGGCATCTCAGGGGGGTCCCAGGAACTGAGGCCACCTCTGAAAACAGGACTCAGACTCCACTTACAGAATGCGTGCCTGGGATTGGGATGGACTGTAACCAGTGAGGTCTGTGGAGGTGAATTTATGAAACTGAGAAGGCCCTTTATTGGGTTTCCTTTGTCTGGTTTATTTATTAACACACTGAGCCTTCATATGAACAGCTGTATTGATTTCTGAAAATCACCAAATAAAATTTAAACCATTTCCTAGGAATAGAAGAGCAAACACAAAGAATGCTGGGCTGTGCATGGGCAGGCTGTGACACAGGTGCTGAGCAGCTTTTGCACATGTTCATTTCCTTTTCCTTTGTTTCCACCCTCCTTGCTTTTCCACTGGAAGACTGAGTTTACCTCATAAATACTTTTCTTTTGTTAAGCTCCATCAAAGCCGTCTCAATGGCTCTTGGTATCACTGCTCAAAGTCAGCACTGCCAGGGAGGCTGGAGCCCTTCTCACCCTGCCTGGTGTTCCCTTGTGTTTCCCTGCCCAAGGAGCTGGGAGCAGCCGCGCTGCGCTGGACCTGCCGCTGCAAACACGGCCCAGAGCTGATCTGCCGAAGGCCAGCGGCGAAGGAGAGGGCAGTGACCCACAGAGCTGCCAGGGCACTGTGCCACCCTCGAGTCGCGGCCGGCACACGGCCCTGACCGTGCCCCGGGCAGCTCCGCGGGCGTCCCGCAGCGAGCCACAGCCCGAACTGCCGCGGCTGGGCCACGGCGCTGGCCACGGGCTGTTGTGGCACTGGCCCTGTGTCCCGAGCAGCTCTGGGCCTCTGGGCAGCCTGAGGCCATCCCGAGCAGGGGGAGGCGTGGTG
>VZRH01006490.1:285446-298726 GCA_013397555.1 Urocynchramus pylzowi
TGGGATGGGATGGGATGGGATGGGATGGGATGGGATGGAGAGGTGGGGTGGAGCAGGGACAGCCCCTCCACGTCCCCGGCATCCCGGCGCTCCCTGCCCAGCGCACAGCTCATGCTGCAGCAGCACTGTGCCTGAAGTGCTGCTGTCTGCATATCCTTCCTGCTGGAGAATAATCCCAATGTGCTGATGAACTGGAAAGTACTGGATCAGGAGCCCTGGTCGGTGTCCCAGCAAGAGGCTGTGTGTGACCCGAGGCACCCGTGTCCCCTGCTCAGCTCCCACCTCCTGAGCACCAAGCCCTCTCTTCCCTCAACGGGGGTGACTGCTCCACTGTGAAACACTGACAATGACCACTGATGGATAAAATATTCCCTGGACTGCAGGGGCACGTTTCTGAAGCAGAGATTAGTGTTTCAAGCACTTGACAATGTTCTGACATGGGGCTGCTGGTGTTTTAGCTCTCAGGATGGGATGGAGACACATTGGAGGGAGAAAAACAAATTAAAAAAACCCCAAACACCCCAGACTTTCAGAGCAGCTGTTGGTAGCTTAGTGCTGGTATTTCACCTGCTGGATTCTGTAAAAGGTGCAAGGAAAGGACCCAAATTTTATGGCATCATGAGGAACTTACCTCTTCCTTGTGTATTCTGTGGGTATTCAGCTTTTGCAGATGTCTGAAATCAAAGGCAAAGGCACACGGCTGGTTATTGCGGGTTTTTATCACTACCAAAAAGATCTGTAGCAGGAGAACTATTCTCACTAAATTCATGGTGCTCTTTGGCTGGGAAGGAAGGCCAGCCCTCGGGATTAAAGCCTGGATCAAATGGTGCTCCCTCTCCAATTTGGTGCAGTAAAATCTAAATATACTAAAAGGCTCTTTCTCATGGAATACATGACAAACCCCTTCAATCCTGTCATCCGCTCTGTCACTGTCACTATTTCCCAGAGCTCATTTGGGGCAGTCAGAGGTTTCTGGTGCAGGAAAACATCCTGTTTTTCCTTTCAGCTGGATCACTGGAGGGTTTCCAGCCTGTCTGGGAGCTGGATGGGATGTGAAGTGGTAGGTTTGTGCTGCCTGGACTCTTCCTTGATGCTGGAGCGACAGGAGGCTGCTCAGCTTCAGGTTTGCTTTGGTGTGCCCTGAAGGCATAAATCAGAGTGCTCTGGGTGCCTGTCTGCCAGAACAGCCCTGCCAGGCTGTGCATAACCTGCCCGACCCCGCTTTCCCCTGGCCCAGTGAGGAGAGGTACAAAGCTGCCACCAACACATTGCAGATCTCACAGATTCTTAAGTTGTCTCTGCAATCTCAGTTTTGATTCCTTGGCAAGTCCATCCTGCTGGATTTGAGTTGCACCCCATAATGTCTGGAGAAACGTGGTTCTGCTCCAGTGGTTCATCAGAACCAACCTGTGAGAGGCTGGTGGCCTGAGACTCTCCCTGTGCTCAGGAATGTGCTGTCCTGAGAGCTGTGGTTCCTCCCAAGCTGGTTGTAAAGCACTTCAAGCCCACACACCAGCCTGCTCTCAGCAGTGAGGGGAATGCCAAGGACGTTGTTTAAGAGCCGTTCCACTTGTGATGGTTTAGTCCCAGTGTAGAGGGAAGGGATGGGGAGTGGCACAGACAGGACAGATTGTCCTGCACTGCAGCGAGACCGGGATCCATGGAGCGGATCCTGGGATCTGCTCACGCCGTGAGCTCTGCGATAAGAGCTCGTGTCAGGGCCGAGCTTTGCAGAGATGTTAACGTGACCTTGTGCATCGGCCCCGGGCGTGGCCGGGCAGGGGGAGGGCCAGAGGCACAGCCCAGCCCTGCCCCGCGGGTGCCCCAGCCCCGGGAACCTTCCAGGGATGCAGGAACGGGCGCTGGGCACTGGTGATGCTCCTCCGTGGCCAGGTTCCCTTGCCCTGTCCTTACTGTGCCAGATGAGTCAGGCTCTTTGTGCTGCAGCACAATTCACTTGTTCAAAGAAATTTTGTTTAACCCTGCCATTGTTGAGGGTGTTTTCCCTCGGTCCCAGTGATCCTCACCTCTCCAGCCTGCCTGTCCCACCCCCACCCCAGCGACTGCAGCCACCCTGGGCTGAGAGCGGAGCAGGCTGCACGGTGTCACCCCTGGCGTCTCCCAGCAGGAGGACATTCTCCCAGGACATCCCCCACAGCGCTGGGGCTTGGTTTTGCTGCTGCTCGAGTGCGCAGTGCTGAATCCAGCCCAGCAGACACAGCCTGCATTAATTTTGCTGCAGTCTGGTGCATTAATACAGTAATTATTAACTATTATAAATCATTTTTATGAGATTTTGATCAATAGCATCTTGTATTCTAAAAATAGACCAGGAAGATAAGGAGGTAGAAAAACATGAGTGCCAAAGAAGCTACTTTAATTTCCTAATATATTTTGTACTGTTAATTTACAAGAAAACTGTTACTGTGGGGATTGAAGAATTAAATTGCAGCTGCAGGATGAAATTTCAAATGAGGTAATGTTTTTCTCCAAATTGTTTGGAGCAGAACCTGTGCTGGCTCTTCTGGAGGCTGCATTTCACTTGTAAAATTCAAGTACGCATGCAAAGGGCAGCACTTCAGTCCTGGCTGTGTCAGGCACGGAGAGTCTGGTTTGTTTTCATGGCTGAGCTGGATGACTGCAGGGGACAGTCAGGAGCAGGGTCCAGGAGCCCTGCTGGGGCATGAAGCAGGGATCCATGCAGGGGCAGTGGCAGGGGCTCTGCAGCTCCTGGGGATGTGCGCCTGCAGCACTGCCAGGCACTAACCCGTGTCCCCAAGTGCCACATCCACATGGTTTTTTAATCCTTTCAGGGATAAGGAGTCCACCACTGCCCTGGGCAGCTGTGCCAGCGCCAGACAGCCCTTTCTGGGAAGAAATTTTCCCTAATATCCAACCTAGACCTTCCCTGGCACAACTTGGGCCATTTCCTCTTGTCCTATTGCCTGTTCCTCGGTAGGAGAGGCCCCAGGTATTCCCATGAAATCCACAGTGACCCCAGTGAGCTCTTAAACCAGTGAGAAACCAGGCAGTAATGGAAGCTTAGAGGAGGTTTTTTAAAATCCCTGAACAGAAAGTTTCAGGGCTGTTGGACAGGGTTGGTTAGAGCTGTTGGACAAAATCCTTGTTTTCTGCCCAATAATCAAACTTGACTGAACAAATGGTTCTTTGGAGCCCCCGGCATTGGTGAGAGTGTGGGGCTGCATTTGGGTTGAAGCTGGTAATTCTCAGCAGCTGGAACACATGTGGCTCATTCCAGAAATGACCCGGGAAATGCTGCCCGTGGCTTGGCTGGAGCTCACGGCGGCGCATCCCGGCCGGGTCCGCGCTGTGCCGAGCATCCCATCTCCTGGCCGCAGCCTGGAACAGCAAGCGGGAGAGCTCGGGAGCGGCACGACGCCGCTGGGAATGCCACAGGAAAGCAGACTCCGCATTTTTGTTTTATTTACACAGAATGATAATTCTTTGGAAAATGCCGTGGTTTTTTTGTTTGGTTTTCTGTTTTGGTTTGGTTTGTGGGGTTTTTTTTTTGTTGGTTTTTTTTTTTTTTTTGTAGACAGGGAAGGGTGGTTTGGCTTCTTCATCTGACTCCCAGATCCTGGAGAAGAGCTCGGGAGCTGTCAGAACGTGTCCCTCGGGCCGTGGAAGCTGCAGAGTTCAGGCAGGGCACTGCACAGCGCTCCCTGCCCTGGGGAATTGCAGCTGAAGCTCTCCTGGGTCTGCTCGTCCCAGCACGGCGGGGGATGGAACCCAGACCCAGAACCAAGTATTTCCCGCAGAGGGTCTCCAGGAGCTCCTGAGGAGGACCTGGGCCCTCGACCTGCTGGGGCTGTGCTGGTGCCCCGAGCTTTCCTTCCCTGTCAGCTTCGCTGCTGCTCTGAGCTCTCGGCTGCGCTGCTCAGCCGCCAGCTGTGGCCAGGTGCTGACACGGGGCCGGTGGCCGTGTGTGTGTGCCTGATGTCACACCGTGCCCCGGCTGCTCCTGCTCCCACCCACCCACCTTCAGGAGGTGCCACCCCCTTCAGGGGAGGCATGTCCTGCTCAAGGAAAATGTTACGTTCGGGCAAAATTTTGAAAGAAAATTTTAACCTTTGGTGAATTTCCAAGTAGGAAATACTAGCTGCACCTTATCTTGTCCTGAGAGGAAAGGTTCACAGAGCTCCTGCCCTCACGGCTGTTAGATTTGTTATCCTTGAGTGTGACAGGGCACGCAGACTGCATCCATGAAAACAGAAGGCAGACACAGCTGGGAGGCTGTGCCCTGATGGGCACGGAGCAGCCTGCTGCCAGGATTGCCCAGGTCCTGCCTTTGCCACGTTAATGGCACCACAGGAATCCTGCTTGCATGGGCTGGTGACGCACAGCCAGCTGCACTGGTGGGTCTCTCCAGCCCCCTGGGAGCTGCTGGTGCCACTGCCTGTGCTACTGGAGTGGTCAGCAGGCTCTGTGTGAACCCAGGGCTGCTATTAGAGCTCCACTGCTGACTGCCAAACCTTGTGTGGGAGAAGGCAGCACTCCTTGTTTTAATTTGAAATGCCATGTGGAGTTTCATTAAAGCTCTTCAGTCTTGTGTGTCAGAGGAACATAAAACAACTCACGTTTTTACCAGCAAAGCCCCTGGGATCAGAAAGCAAGATGTGTGCTGTGCTGTGTGTGGGCACTGCCTGTGCCCCTGGCAGTCTCTCTCCAGCAGTGCCCTCACAGCAGAGACTGCTGTGGGTTCAAACCGCCCCATTTCCGCTTGCAAATGCTTCCAAGTGTAATTTTGTTTCTTTGGGTTTCCCAAAATGTCCCAGCAGCTGTAACCCTGCCTGTGGGTGTGTGCCTGGGAGGGGTCCGTGCCACACAGAGGCTGTCCTGAGCCACCCACTGCAGCTCGGCTGCAGGACCTTTTGGGGGTTGGGTGGAGATACGTAATTAGTGGGTTTCAGTACCTCATTTGCCTGCAGAAGGTCATTTTTAATTATCTGTTCTGCTTTGTGGCTGGAGATTCATGCCTGAAAAATAGAAAAGGGGGGTCTCCTGAGGGAGTTATTTCTGCTCCTACTTCACAGGGCAGAGCAGAGCTACGGCGATGCAGGCGCACACGTACAATCCTGTTTTACCCCTGGCCCAGGTGGGTGCTCCAGATGAGCTGCAGCCTGCAGAGGCACTGAGGAGGGATTGCAGGGACAAGGTGTTGCCTTGGCAGACCAGCTGTAGGCACCAGCCCAGTCTCAGCACTCCCTGAATGCTGCTGACCAGTCTGCAGTGCGGAGCACACCAGCTGCGGGCAGAGCCGAGGCAATCCCAGCCTGGAGCTCATCCACGCCTTTCTCCCCCTTCCCACGGGGTGGTGAGGGGGTGAGCACGAGAGCCATCACCAGCAGAGCCATTGCCACCAGAACCAGCATCCCCGGAGCCATTGTCAGCAGAGCCATCTCCACCAGGGCCACTGCCACAGCCCTGGCCTTGTCCTTGCCCTGGTCCCTTCAGCATTTCTCTCCCCACGTGCTGTGAGCTCATCCCACCCCAATCCCTGCTGAAGGTGACCCAGTGCTCCACTTCAGCTCACAAAACTGTTTTTCATGGTGTCATCTGGGAAGCAGAACCCTGGAGGCAATTAACAGTAGTTCAGGGGAGGCTGTTTGCCACAAGGGCCTCCCTCATTAGAGGGGGGCACACGTGCCCCAGTGTTCAGGTGACCCCAAAGATCCCAAGCTCACCATCCCATTCACAGCAGGCTTTATCCCTCTATGACTCATCTGCTTACTCAGTTCTAAGATGTGGACTAGAAAATTGATTATTTTGGGCACTCCCAAGATACTCTGGTGTTTTATTGCAAGGAAAACTGCTATTTTAGGGCTATGGAAACAGACCTTAAAATACTGAAAGCCAAGAATACCTTGTGTTCTCCCTTTCTCTGCTGGACGGATGTGCTCAGCCATCAGAGCAGCTCTGTCCCACCACCTTGTGCCAGGGGCACCAGCCCCATCCTTCACACACATGTCCTAGCAGAAGCAGCTGGTGTGTGGGTGAAGCACCATCTGCCCCCTGAATTCACATCTGTTCTGGAGGGCGTGGAGCAGCTGGCACAAGCCCCTGCAGTGCCCATGGCAAGGGCAGGTGCTCCTGGGCTGCCAGGCTGGAGGGCTGCTTAGCTAAACAGCACCCTTTCCTTTTGTGTGTGTGCCTCCTTGCACAAAAATGTACTTTATTAAAATACCTCTGCCCATGAGAGAGCAGTGTATCCAGGGAATGCAGAGGCTGGCTGGCTCTGGTGCTCGTGCTGCCTGCCCACAGGTGGGAACAGCCAACCTGTCCCTCAGTGCCTCTGCCCAACAAACCCCGAGGCCAGGCCAAGGAAAGAAGGCCCTGGGGACAATATGAGGGGCTTGTTCCAAGGGCTGCACACACTGGAAAGAGAAGCAACAGAAATAAGGGCTCACTTGCATGCCACTGTGCTATTTGCCCAAGGTTCAGGAGCCGGAGTGTTTCTGACGATGACAAATTCCTCCCCCACAGCAGTGCAGATCTCTGCCCCCATTCCGTGCTCCCAGCAGCCCCAGCACCGTGCCCAGAGCTGGCAGCTGCTCCCCAGGGCTCTGAGGAACAGTCCCTGCTTCTGTTAATGTGAGCATGGCAAAGGGCTTCTCCTGAGGTGAGACCCGCCCTCACAGACACATCTCATCACCTGGGGCAAAACTCTAGTGAAACATCAGGCCCGGCACTCAAACACCTGGATTTTGCCAAAACCCATCCCTATAATTTCCTATGACACACTTCTGTAATTCCCTCCTTTCCCACATGAGATGGGAAGCAGACAACTTTACCTAAGGGTCTGTAGGAGTGGAGTCAGGAGCTCTGCGGGGCCAGGCCGTGTTTGCTGCAGCCCTGTGCAGCAGCCCCTGCCCGGCCGGGCAGAGCTGCCTCCCGCAGCCCCCCAGCTCCGACAGCACCGCTGCCCCTTCCTGGGGCTGGCCTGGCACCTGCTCACGCCTCAGAAAACAATTGTGGGATAGAGCTCTGTGCTTTTGAGCTGTGTTTGATATCATCAGTGTGCACTTCTCTCTATTTTAGAACAAAATTTGTCATGCTGTTGGGTTGACTTTTCCTTTAATGTCTTCCACACCCAATCCATTGGAGGGGTGGATCTGACTTGAGAAACTGTTCTGTCTGAGAAAAACCACCTCCAGTTCCAGTTAGATGTGATCTCTCCATCCATTATTATGTTATTTCTCACTTACATTTTCACCATGCAGACGTTTATCAGTAGCACATGGTAAAGCAGACGTGAATCTAAATCTCTCTGTGAAATGTGATCCCACCCAGCCCCAGTTCCTGGGGGCAGAATGATGGCAGGAATGGGGAGTGCTCACAAGCGTGTGGAGCACGCACACCTCAGGGCAGCTGCACTGCACTGCAACTCTGATGCACCATGAGCTGAAAGAGCTGGGATACAACGGGGGAAAATGGGCTCACCCAAGCCAGGGAAGAACCAACTGGGTCAGGAGTGAAGGAGCTGCTTCCCCAGCTGGGATATGGCATCTGTTCATAATTTATGTGTACATTCATATACACAACACTCAGAGCCCACCGTGATTTATCAACATGGACGAATTAACCCCATTCCTTCAGCCCTCGAGCAGCAGAGTGGTTGGGGCAGCTGTAAAAGGGGCTCCTGTGAAATGAGACCCCATAAAGAACATTCCCTCTGCCAGCACGGGGCCACCTCCTGACGGAGCAGTGACAGAGAGCCCGTGTGGTCACTGGGGCTGCTGGCCACGTGTGGTCACTGGGGCTGCTGGCCACGTGTGGTCACTGGGGCTGCTGGCCACTCCGGAGGGTGCAGGAGATGGGATGGAGGAGGAGCCACAGGAGCATGTGCTGGGAAGGGGCAATGAGAGAAGCAGTACCTCCCTTCTTCAGTACAGAAACAGCACTTTGGAAAAGGCCTCTGCTTTGAGATGCAGCTCCAAATGATGAACATTCAGAATTTTCTTTCCAAGAAAATTATTTTCTCCTTAATAATGGTTTTCTAAAACCCATGGGAACAGTGAGCTGGTACTCCAGCAGAAAAAGGCTCAAATGAATAAGCATTTTAATAAGAATTTTATTCCGTGTCATAAAAAGAATTACATGAAAACCCCACCACTTAATGTGCAAGAACTGCATTTACTACGGGCAATTGAAGAAGAAATAAAATTCAACTTCAACCTCATTTTGATTTGCAAGTTATGAGAAATGTTTCTGGAAGGAGCTAATAAATGTGATGAATGCACCCAGCAGTAATTGATCATTTATATAAAAAATTCTGGCAAACATTTAATTCCACTATTCATTAAAATGTTGCCCTTGCATGACATAATCCATAAAAATGATCTATCTAATAACCGAGATGTCAGGGAGCTGAGATTGAGGGTGAAGGTAACCTGGGATTCCAGGAGGCAGATTCCAGATGCTGATTCTCAGTGGGTTAGTGTGAGTGGTGGCTGTGTCTCACACACAGCTCAGCCCAGTGTGACAGATGAGGAACAGCCTCTGTCCCCCAGGCTCCAGTACATTCTTTTTAAGCACTTCTGTACAATGCAAGGTTTGTGGTGCTGGGCAGAGCAAACACAAGGGCTGGACACGTTTTTCCTGGTCAGCTGCTGGGCTGCATTGTGAGCAGTGGCACATCCTGCCACAGCCCTCAGCGTGTCCCCAAGCCCCCACTTCAGCCCAGTGTGACCTGAGATCCCCAAAATCACTTGGGTGAGATCCCCAAAATCGCTTGGATGTCTTGTCACATTCCCCGAAGGTTTGGCTTCCCAGGAGGTGCTCGAGGGGCCTGCCCAAGCTGTGGCTGAGGAGATCTGCCAGCAAACCACTCCTGGGGCTTCAGTGTAGTCAGAGGGGTGTCAGTGTGCCAGATCGAGGTGTCCTGCACGTGGGAAGGAAGGGCAGTGTGGGCAGTGTGGGCAGTGTGGGCAGGATAAGGTGCGGGTGCACGGATGCTGCGGTGGGACGGGCAGTGCGGCTGGGCCGGGCAGGAGCAGCAGGGTGGGCGTGGGGCACTGCTGGGCAAGGCTGGGCTCAGGGCACGGTGTTGGGGCAGCACCAGCTGATGCTGGGGCAGAGCTTCTCGTCTTGGGGTGTTCCCAGGGCTCCAGACCCCCCAGTGCTCCCAGGCCCGGGGAACCCCGGGTGTGTCAGACGTGCCCGCTGCCCTTCCCTGAACCAAAATCCTCTGTAAGGCGAGCAAGCAAGCACTGCCTGGTAATTCTAATTAGTTGGAATGGCAGGAAAAAAACAAAACCAATTAATGACTAATTGCAGAGCTGCCCTAATTTAGGGAGTGATGATCTGTTTCTGAGCAGATAAACAAAGGCAAAGGCTTTGTCTTTGCTGGGAGCTGCAGTGCTTTGGGGAGGGACAGATCCTGTGGCTGAATTGGAGAAGAAATTCAGCATTTCAATATGAGATTTTTGGCCTCCTGTTTGTCTTTTTTTTCCAGTTTCTCTTCCTAGTAATCACAAAAGCCGTGTGGATGTGGCCTCTGGAGACATGGGTTACTGGGGTCCTCAGCAGTGCTGGGAGAATGGTTGGACTGGATGTTTTGAGAGGGACCCCCAAGGACCACTGAGTCCAGCTCCTGGCCCTGCACAGGACACCCTGTGCCTGAGAGCCTTGTCCCAGCACTCCTTGAGCTCTGGCCACATGGGCCATATCAGTCCTCATTTCTCCTTAATGAGAGGGCAGGTTTGTTTTAACAAAATTGGTTTCTTCTTAGTTAATTCTGTCATTTCAGAGCTTTATGAAAAGCAAACATGACTGCCCTTTTGAAGCCACCATTTATATCATTATGCAACCATACTGCAGAGCTCTGTTACAGAGATTTTATGGTTTTCAGGACAAATCCTTCCACACGTAGAAACATGCATTCCCGAGAAATGTATTTGTTTGAAGTCAATGTTTTCTGGAAAACCTCAAGTCAGTTATGAGGATTAAGTGGATCATTATAATTTTGATGATAGTGTGGGATCAAGGGGTGTAAAAGACATTCTCTGAAGAAAGCTTATTGCTGGGGCATTTCAGGCCGAGGTTGCAATGAAAGTTGACCTAATTAGACAATTTATAGATATTCAGTTACCTAATTTAAGTTGGCTGCAGTTTAAGTGCCAAAAAAATATTCCCTTTTTACCTCCCCTCTGCCAAGTCTTCTCTTTAGAAATTTATGATGTTTTAAAACACCACTAGAGCAGCATTCCAGGTTTATTTTTCAAGGCTCCTTCATTTGAAAGCCATCACAGTGCATTTCAAACAAGGTGGAATTGCAGTCTCTCAGAGGTATTTTCAGGTAGCAGAGCAGATCAGGAAATCAGCTGCCACAGCTCACCCTGTGTGGAGTGAAGCACCTGAAGGCACAGCAAGGGGTCCCAGGGGATTCATTATCTTCAACCCATTTCATTCAAGGATTCTGGGGGATTCCAGAGTGGTTTGGGTTGGAAAGGACCTTAAAGACCACCTAGTTCCAAAGCCCTGGTCCCTCACCCGCTCCTCATCAGACTTGTGCTCCAGACCCTCCTCCAGCTCTGTTGCCCTCCTTTGGACACAGGTTTAGCCCTGGGCTCCTCCTCCAGCTCTGCAGCTCTGGTCCATTAAGTCGTTCAGATCCCCTTTCCAGTGCCTCTTTGTTCATTTGTGTTTAGGGAAGTAAGCTTGGGAGTCAGGCTGGAAACGGGCATGAGACATGGACTAGTGTAATTTGGAGGTCCTGACAGATACACTCGACCTTGTGAGCTCGGTGTGGTTTCATCAGCACTGGCACTGTGGCTGCTGTAACCTTCTCAGGTAACGTGTGTGCAAAGGGCAGAGCCACGTGAGGAGGGGAAGCAGGCTGTGTCACTGGGGGAGCAGCCTGCTGCAGATGTAAGTGATGTGCCTCGTTAGTCTATTCAGCGACCCTGTTTAAAATCAGCCTTTTCCTCAGCAGAAGGAGCTGGTGGGGCCATGCAGTCTCTGGCTGCAGGAGCTGCAGGAGCTGCTCCAGCCAAGAATGCTGCCACAGACCTTTCTGATAAGCAGCTATTCTGTAACATGATCTCTAACATTTAAATGCTGCAAAAGCAGCAGCTGACAGCATGGATTAACTCAGCACTAATGCTAATAACGAGCATTATTTCCTCTGCACTGCAGTGTGGGGGGAGCCAAGGCCAAGCCCTCCTGTGGCCATAAGCCCGGGGTGCTTGGATCCATCTCCAGTTTGATGGCCAAGGGGGAAAGCAAAAGAAACCCTGGCTGATGTTTTACTCCAGCTCTCCCAGAGTTAGGTGGCTGATGGGAGCACAGTGAAACAGCAAAGGGCAGCTGGGCTGAAATGGGATGGAAGAGCTGCAGCCCTGGAGCAGCAGGAGCCCCTGGCAGAGGCTCCTCTGTAGGAGAACAGGAGGAATGGCAGGAACAGGAGGAGCAGCAGGATTAGGAGGCCTCTGCAGTGTCTGGCTGGAGGCCCCAGGGGCTCTGTGTGCCCAACACCCCAACGCTGGGGTCAGCAGCACCTTGTGGAGATGGGACTGGTGCTCTGCCTGCACTCCCAGCTGACAGCTCAGTGCAGCGTTGGGACAGGGGTGTGCTGGAGGCAGGAGGATGCTGGCAGCAAGCAGCCAGGCCAGGAGCATTGATTTCCTGAAGCTGTCCAGCAGCTTGCATGGAATCTGCATCGTTTGGAGGCATTCTGTAAACAGACAGCTGTAATTTTTCTGATTCTAGTAAGACACCTCAAAATTAGATTTTGTATTTTACAGCTGTATTGGTAGTGCAATTTACAGTGGGAATATCCATTTTGTTCTGAAAAGTTTCCTTTTTCATTTGAGGGCTTGGAACATGGCAGCCACTGTGGAAGACCTAGATTCAGAAAAGACCTGGAAATTCTGCTCTGTCCCTCAGCCCCGAGGGAGGTGCCTGTCTGAGGGAGCTGAGGCCAGTGGCACTGGTACCTGCTTGGCCAGAATACCAGGACACAGCGAGAGGGAACTAAAAGCAGGCTTAATGCTGAAATATCCAACTGGTGTTTCTAATCTGCAGGGTATTACATTGATCCCCCAGCAGCGTGTGGGGCTGTAATCCCTTTATGTAACCCTTGAGGAGCAGCACTTACCCCTGCGTGGGGCTCTGCCCCCCAGCCAGGAGGAAGGGGCATTATCAGACACTGGCTGGGTGATGTGGTGGGAAAGAGGCAGAGGTGGCTGTGGAAGGAAATGATTCCCTGGAAGTTTATTGAGGTCTCTGAAAGGGTCAGTGGGAGAGAGGGGGTGCTGTGTTCGAGAGCGTGCACCTGGATTTCAAACAGCTTCTTGAGGTTCTGCATCCACAGCCTACAGCTGATACCAGCTGCAGCTCCCAGTGGGGAGACAGTTGGTGTTAAAGGAAAAAAAGGTGAAACAAACAAAATGAACTGAACCAAACCAAAACAAACAAAAAACCACCAACCCCCCAAAACAAAACAAAAAAAACACAAAAAAAACCAACTGTAAAAGAGTGGGAGTGAGGTGCCACTGCTTGCTGACCATGACACAGTCATATGGGTACCCAAGCAAAAAAACAACAACTGAGAAACTGCTCAAGTGGGCAAAAAGAGAGGCAGAGTACAGGAAGATGAGAGAAGTTAGAGGCAGCAGTGGGTTGTGGGGTGGCTGTGGGCAGTTGTGGAAGAAGTGAAAGCTGGTCAAACACCAGCGTGATCCTGAGCCATCATTGCAAGGCCAGGTGGAATTCCAGGGAAACGCTGACTGGGAAGTAGCTGGACTGCTGCTTTTCTGTCTGTTCCAGGACATCATACAGTCACAAAGTCATGGTTTTTTTGCCTGGCCCTCAAAATGCTGTATTTTATCCCAAGTACCAGGCCTGAGGGCACAGCTTTCTGTGCCCCAGCCAGGGGCTCCATGCACTGATGCTGTCATACATCCTTCTGTCTCCTGGCCTGTGCCATCTCTACCCCTGTGACTGTGCTGAGCACCTCTGGTAGAATCACTCACGCATCCTGCTAGAACATTTGTTTTTAGGCCATTGTTAACAAGTTTGCTCCTCATGCACTATGTCCACGTCTTTCTCTTCCTAAAAGCCTGGAGGACGCTCACAATCGCGCTGGCGTGATGCGAGCCGAGGCTCTGGCAGACCGTGGTGCTGTGATTTCGGGAGATGGTGTGTGGATGACTCCCCAGGCTGCGGGGGCACGGCGCGGTGCGGCAGCCCGGCAGAGCGGCGGGGCCGGACGGACGCGCCTTGGCAGCGGAACGCGCCCGGGCTGCCGCAGGCAGAGG
>VZRH01006490.1:299313-317953 GCA_013397555.1 Urocynchramus pylzowi
GCCCACCGGGACCGCCCACCGGGACTGCCCACCGGGACCGCCCGCCGGGACTGCCCACCGGGACCGCCCGCCGGGGCCGCCCACCGGGGCTGCCCACCGGGGCTGCCCGCCTCCCCTTCCTCCCCTCTGACCGCTGCCCTGCCCCTCCCTGCCCCTGTCCCCAAAACCCCTGCTGTCGCTGTATCTTTTAGCCTCTTTTTGTGCTGCTTCTTCCCAATGGGAAGGGGGACTTGGTAAATCTCCCAGAACCGATGGAAGCTCTGGTTCCCCGGTAAATCTCCCAGAACCGATGGAAGCTCTGGTTCCCCGGTAAATCTCCCAGAACCGATGGAAGCTCTGGTTCCCCGGTAAATCTCCCAGAACCGATGGAAGCTCTGGTTCCCCGGTAAATCTCCCAGAACCGATGGNGCCGCCCACCGGGGCTGCCCACCGGGGCTGCCCGCCTCCCCTGCCTCCCCTCTGACCGCTGCCCTGCCCCTCCCTGCCCCTGTCCACAAAACCCCTGCTGTCGCTGTATCTTTTAGCCTCTTTTTGTGCTGCTTCTTCCCAATGGGAAGGGGGACTTGGTACATCTCCCAGAACCGATGGAAGCTCTGGTTCCCCGGTAAATCTCCCAGAACCGATGGAAGCTCTGGTTCCACTGCAGATCTCCCACAACCGGTGGAAGGTCTGGCTCCCCCCTTCAGCAGAGCAGGAGTCGGGAGTCCCGTCCCGTTGGAGGCCAGAGCTGCTGAGAGGATGCTGAGAGATGCCTTTGCAAACAGAGCACAACCCTTTGCCCTCCCCAGCACACACTCCCATGGACATAGGAAAAACTGCAGCCAGGTTGTGTCTCCAAGGATGTTCTTAGGTGAAGAGCAGACACTGCTGAGCTGCCAGGAACAAGTTTGGGCAGTAAGTGTTGAAGCCTACCAGGGTGACTCCGCAATAGGATGCTGTTCCCAGCGCTGCTCCAGGCACACACGGCCACAACAGCTGAGGACAAACCATGAGGGGTTGATGTGCTATAGACAAGGAATGGGCAATAAATTGCCAGTCAGAGCAGGTTAGCTGTCACAGCAAAACCTTCAGTGACTAGGCTTTTCTTCTTTTTTGAAAGTAACAGCAAATTTTATCTCCAAGAATTTACCTTCCATGGATTAGGGGTGTGCAAATCATAAAGGGCAGGAGAGAGGGGAATCACTCACTCCCACCCTGAGCTCAGTCCTGACACCTCAGACTGCCGTGAGCAGGGAGCGAGTGCAGAGGGCGAAGAACAAGTCCCAGATTTCTTCCCAAATCTGTGGCTGGGGCCAGGCCTTGTGCTCATATCCTGCTGTGTCCCAGCGGCTCCAAGAAAGGTGTGACCGAGTTTTCCTCTCACACACTTGATGATTTTTTTTCAGTAACTGTAAAACGTAGCAAAAAGCATAAATAACACCATAAACTCTAAGGGCAGGCCATTAGTCATCTGAAAAGTGTTATCCCCCTTGAAACACTGTGGAGATTGTCTTAGCAGAACACTTTGAAGCAATACAAATAGTAATGCCAATTCTTAGGATGCTAACATAGATAAAATACCGTTTTTCTCACATCAATATAGATAAACATGTCTTGAAAAGCTATACCACTAAAGGTTAAAAAGTGAAATTAACTTGTGCCTATGAAAGTCACTTGTTTTAATTTATGTTTATTCTTTAAAAACAGCCATAAAAAGCTTCTTGTCATAATTTATTCTTGAAATGAGTAGTATTCCTCCGAAGTTTCCATAGTTACAGATGTTTCTGGGTTTGTAATGTTTGCACAATTGACATTTACTGCACAGTGAAAACCTCTGATTGATTTTTCTACCTGGAGAGCAGAACCCAAGTGCCGGGTGATACACAGGGTGTCCAATTGCCACGTTCTGGGGGACCTGGTGCTGGAGCAGCAAAGGGCAACGCTCATAAATAATGTACAGTCACAAGGTAAGAGTGTCAGCAGAGAGCAGCGGTGGAGGGGCAGCTCCACCACCCCCTGCGAGCCCGGGTGTGCAGGGACTGTCCCACGGGTGTGGCACTCCTGCAGCTCTCGCTGGCACCAGGCAGTGGCACAGCCCTGCACCTGGCACCCAGCGCTGGCGCCACACACCCAGCACTGGCACCCCACACACTCTGCACTGGCACCCCACACACTGCACTCTGCACCACACACCCAGCACTGGCACCACACACCCAGCCCTGCACCTGGCACCCAGTGCTGGCACCCCACACCCAGCACTGGCACCCCACACTGCACTCTGCACCACACACCCAGCACCGCCACCACACAACCAGCACTGGCACCCCACACACTGCACTCTGCACTGGCACCCCACACTCTGCACTGGCACCCCACACTCTGCACCAGCTGCTGTGCTCCAGACACCAGAGTGCCAAGTTTGACTGACATCAAGCATTCCCAAACTAGGAATCTTCCATCTGAAATAAAGGAAATTGTGCAGAGAGAGAGGAAAGCATGGAGGAGGCACAAAGAAAACCTGGCAGGTGCCTGCAGCGATGGCACAATCCAATTAACTCAGACACAGCTGGAGGGTCCTGGCTCCCACCCTGCTCGTGCTGCAGGCTGGCTGGGGTGGTGGAGAAGTCCTTTCCACAGTTCATTCAGCGTGGCTGGGTGTTTGTGAGGCTGGTGGGTGAACGGAAGGTCTAAACTAGCAATCCAAAAGCAGCTGGTGCAGCCCCTCCCGACAGCCAGCACTGTCCCCCACTGGTGTCTGCCCCTGTCCCTGGCTGTCACTGCTCTCTGCCCCCCACAGCCAAACAGCCATTGCTGCTCACCCACAGCTGTGCCTTGGAGGGAGTTCAGCTGACCAAAAACACTAGCAAAGGAAAAAGTATTTTCACTATTAATTTTTTAAAATGCCTTTTTAAAGTGTTGGCCCTAAGTTAGCTATATTGACAGCCATCTCTAAGTCCTAAAAGTGAAGATATGGATATATAGTGCATTAATTTTCTCAGTTGCCTTGTTCCATCTTCAAAATAACAGGAAATGATGACGCATGTTGGGGAGAAACAGCATCAATTTATACTGAGAAAAGTAAATCCATTCTCAGCTGCTGTAACTCATGGGACTGTTACTTCCATAAAACATATGAACTCTTTTTCTCAAACGTAATCCCATATTCTAAAAACCCCTGCACTAGGATGTTCTTTTTCCTTCTTCCCTGGCTGTTTGATTGTTTTCAATTACTTCTAATCAGGCAACAATGAGATCAGGAGAGAAGTATCTGGAAGAGAAAACAAGGTGGATTAAAGCATCAGGGCTGTAGCAAATCAGAAAATATTAGGAATTCCAGTTTATAGTCCCAGAGGCTACTGCTGCAGAGAACTGCAAGAGCAGTTTAATGGGCTGATGTGAACGCCATCAGGTTAAACTTCTTGTCTGCCTAAATCCATTTTCCTCATCTCCAGTTGTTACCCAGATACTTCTTTATTTTTTGCTGTTTTGAGGAGATTCAGACCATGATATAAAAGGATTTTATGTAAAGAGCCATATGGTGTGATTTGGGGGGTAGCTCCTGGTGAGAGGGTGCTCGGGGCTGTTCTGGGCTCCAGTGACCAGGCACCAGGGCTGTCAGGGTTTCCTGTCTGCCAGGGCTGCAGCCCTAAAGGTATCCCAGCCAGCCTTTTCCACAGACCTTATTCCTTGTAAAGCTTTAATGATAACAGAAATTCCTTAAGAAAACTGAAATTACTTCTAAAAAGTATTAAATATGGCTGAAAAAGTGCAAAAATCTGAGCTGGATTCGAGGGTACTTTAAGAATTAAAAAACATTTTTCACGTAATGGTGACAGGATCTTATTTCCTGCATGGAGAGTTTCCTGGGAGCCCACAGGGCTCATAAACTCAGTGGGGTTGGATATTAACCATGACCATACAGCCTAACAGAAGGAATGGGGAACAGGAGCTGGAGTAAAGGTGTTCCCATAGACAGCCCTGGTAGAAAGTGAAAAAAACCAACACAAAACACAAAAGGTGATGGGAACCAACCTTGTGTGCCAGGCAGCGTGAGAGCTCTGGACAGTGTCAGCAGAGTGAGCAGCACTGGAGTTTGATGTGGGAAAAGAAGAGGGAGAGACACAAAGGGAGGGGCAGGAAACTGCTGTCCTGTGGGTGTCCTGGGGGGCTGCAGCAGGGCTTTGGCCAGTGCCAGGTGCTGGCATGATGCCATGTTTTAGACCTCTCCTCAATCTCTTCATTGTGTATTTTAAAATTCAAGCTCCAGAGTAATCAGCAGCAATATTGCCAATAACAGCGAAGGCTAATTAGGATTTTCCTTTTCTTATAATTTATATTTTTCAGCTCCTATGCTTTAATTGTAGCTGGCAATTCCACAGACCAGGGGTCATTACGTGGGCTGGGAACAAGCCCAGGTGGGCTGAGTAAAATGGCAGCAGTGGCTGCTGTGGCCAGTGCTGGCCCCTCGCTGCTCCAGCTGCCGCCCTCGTCCCTCCTCACACACGGCACGTGGCACGGGCTGGGCTCCAGGAGGGCTCGGGGCCCCACCGCCCAGCTAGCAACGTCTGGAGCATCTCCAGTCCCACTTTCCCCACTGTTTCAAGCCTCAGATTTCAACCAATGTTTATTTAAATTGGTTGGTCATAGCAGAGTTAATTTGTTTGAAGGCTGAGCCAGAAAGTCTTGGCAGCTGGACAGGAAAATCTCAAACAAACAAACAAAACCTCCTTAAACTGTAGGCAGTGCTTAATTCTTCAGTCTTAAGTACAAAACACCTTAGAGAAATCATCAGTTCTGTAAGATTAACGAGGCCAGAGCTGTTCCTTTCCAAGGTACAGCCTTTGGGTTTTGGGTGGTTGTTGCTGTGGGCACAGCACCGGGCTGGACCCGCTGGGCCCGAGTGCCACAGAGCCCCGGGCACCTTCCCCATGGCACAGGCCATGAGCTGGGGCAGCCAAGCAGAAGCACAGAGAATCTTTTCCTCTGCATTAATAAGAAGAAAAGAAAATAAAAGCATGACCAGCAGGTTGCTGTCCGTTCTCCAGGAGCGCAGCCTCGCTTTGGCGATGGATGTGAGTGCATGCACACACAAAACTGAAATGGGAAACAAGCAAGTGAAACTGGCTAGAAGAAAACATTCGGTATTTCCCTTTGGAATGTTTTCTACACAAATACCCAGCTTGTGGATTTCATGCTGATTTGGTTGCTGGTGCAGACTGAAATTGATACACTCTGATTTTACACCGAGGTACTGAGGAAGTGCTACGATAGCCAGTGAGGTAGGGGAGCTTTTCCAGAAATCCCTGCCCATCTCTGCCAGTGCTGGGATGACCCTGCTTGGCACTGGGCACTCTGGGGGGCTCCAGCTGCTGCTGCAGGGTTGGGCAATGCCTTGGTTTCCCAGACTGTGCTTCCCTCCCAGGCCAGGACCAGCTCTGAGGGTTTTAGCTGGCATGTGCTAGTTGAACATGTACTTGGGAATACCCAACAATATGGACACAGCAGAGTCCCAGAAAGTTGGTTCTGCCATCAGCTGAACTCACCGCTGAGTTTCCTCATGCCTAAACCCATCCTTTCCTGTCCCAGGTGAAGCACACAGGGTTTGTTCTCTTTGCTGCAGGAGGCAGCCTGTCCCCTGTCCCTTTCTGACATCTGTGGGAGTGCTCCAGGCCGGCCCTGTCTCCTGGGGTTGGCTCGTCAGCCTCAGCAACCCACTTCACCACCTGTGGTTTGTGGTTATCATCCACCCTGTCGCTGGGACTGGAAGCCCTGCTGCCCTGCCCTTACCTGCCAGGCCAGTGGCCACCCTGGGCAAGGCCAGCCTTGCTGGACAGTGGGCAGTTCCCCTCCTGCCCCACTGCCAGGGCTGGCAGAGCTTGCTGCTCTGCTGCAGTGGCCCTGGGGGTTTGCTGCGGGGGTGCTACGGCAGAGGGGAGCATGGGCTGTGGGGGAGGGTCCGGGGAGCACTGAGTGGTGACACCCCGGTGACACCCCGGCCTTGGACTGCCCGGCCACGGCTGGGGCAATGACATCTGCAGGGTGGCACCAGCTGTGGCCAGGCCAGCGTCTTGCCATGCTACCACATCCTCCCCACGCAGCTCTGCGGCAATCCTGCTCCGCAGACGCCTTAGGGGAGAAATCTGCTGATGCTGGAAAAACCCCGCAGTACTTGGTGATGCAGACAAACATCTGTCAGGATCCAGACTGAGAATCCCAGTCTGGTTTTACCTCTGCCCCGAGACACTTGAGCAAAGTTTTCAGAAGGAGAAGACTAATAAATCAAGACCATACTTCTGCAGGCCCTTCTCGAGGGAGCGGGTTAAAATTAGCAAGGAATGTGGGCCGGAGGAGCCGTCCCTCCGCCGCAGCGCCCAAAGCCACGGCGCCGCGCCCGGCCCGGCTCTTCCAAAAAAGGCCAGAGCCAGGTCTGGGCCCCTGGCTGCCCATGCTCCCCGGGTACCTGGGCCAGGTGCTGCCCTTCCCTCTGAGAAATGAGCTCCTGCCAGCGGGACGAGAGGCTGACTCCAATCTAAATATTGGGAAAGGAGTGGAATGAGGCATCCCTGGGTCCTTGTGAGCTTCAGGGTTTTTTCTACACATCACTGACTATTAATGGATCATTCCACCCAAACAGTTGAAGGGAGACTGCTGAGACTACCAGGAGCTCCCTGTCTCCCAGAGAGGAGCGTGATGGAAGGAGCACCTTGGCCATGACAGCAGCCACAGCATGCAGCGAGGTCAAGGAAGTGTCCTCTGGATGTTCTAGAGCAAGGTCCTACAATCCCAAGCATGCAGTAAAAATCAGGGCAAACCATGTCATTGCAATCCCGATGGAGCCAACAGTATGTTTTGGGGAGGCAGGGACAGGCCAGGTGGCATGGTGCTCAGACAGCCCCAACACCAGCTCCCAGCGCAGGGAGGGCAGGAGGGGCCCCCAAAGGCTTCCCAGAATTTACTACTTCTGCTTGTAGGGAATTGAGCATTAAAAAGGATGTCTGGCTGCTGCCTAACGTTGCTGTGCAGGCAGCAGCAAGGCCCCGGCTGGCACGTCCTCCTGGGCACACAACAAAGCCACCGCGACGTGCCCCCACCTCATGTCACACGGAAGAAGATCATCTCTGCTGAGCAGACACCCGTTTCAAAAACTGCATGCCAGACTTCCCTGCTTGTTTCCAAGTAATAAATAATCTGTACTTTAAAAAAAAAAACTTTAATTTTTCTTAAGAAAAGACAGTGATGGTGGCATGTTCACCAGGAACAGTGTTCAAGGCCAGGTTGGACAGGGCTTGGAGCAGCCTGGTCTCGTGGAAGGTGTCCCTGCCCATGACAGGGAGTTGGAATGAGATGAGGTTCAAAGTCCCTTCCAACCCAAACCCATCTGTGATTCTCTGATTAATTCCATGCCAGCTGTCGGTGGCCAGGTGGCAGTGCCAGCTGCTCCCTGTCTGCCAGCCACGTCACACAGCTCACGAGACAGGGGAAGAAGAGCTGGGGTGAGTAAGAGCAGGATCTGCTACACCCCTCCACTGTCCTCTCCTGCTGCTAGGTCTGTGTGAGCCGTGCAGGGGTGGCACCGTCCTTCCCTGTCACAGCNTCTGCATTAATAAGAAGAAAAGAAAATAAAAGCATGACCAGCAGGTTGCTGTCCGTTCTCCAGGAGCGCAGCCTCGCTTTGGCGATGGATGTGAGTGCATGCACACACAAAACTGAAATGGGAAACAAGCAAGTGAAACTGGCTAGAAGAAAACATTCGGTATTTCCCTTTGGAATGTTTTCTACACAAATACCCAGCTTGTGGATTTCATGCTGATTTGGTTGCTGGTGCAGACTGAAATTGATACACTCTGATTTTACACCGAGGTACTGAGGAAGTGCTACGATAGCCAGTGAGGTAGGGGAGCTTTTCCAGAAATCCCTGCCCATCTCTGCCAGTGCTGGGATGACCCTGCTTGGCACTGGGCACTCTGGGGGGCTCCAGCTGCTGCTGCAGGGTTGGGCAATGCCTTGGTTTCCCAGACTGTGCTTCCCTCCCAGGCCAGGACCAGCTCTGAGGGTTTTAGCTGGCATGTGCTAGTTGAACATGTACTTGGGAATACCCAACAATATGGACACAGCAGAGTCCCAGAAAGTTGGTTCTGCCATCAGCTGAACTCACCGCTGAGTTTCCTCATGCCTAAACCCATCCTTTCCTGTCCCAGGTGAAGCACACAGGGTTTGTTCTCTTTGCTGCAGGAGGCAGCCTGTCCCCTGTCCCTTTCTGACATCTGTGGGAGTGCTCCAGGCCGGCCCTGTCTCCTGGGGTTGGCTCGTCAGCCTCAGCAACCCACTTCACCACCTGTGGTTTGTGGTTATCATCCACCCTGTCGCTGGGACTGGAAGCCCTGCTGCCCTGCCCTTACCTGCCAGGCCAGTGGCCACCCTGGGCAAGGCCAGCCTTGCTGGACAGTGGGCAGTTCCCCTCCTGCCCCACTGCCAGGGCTGGCAGAGCTTGCTGCTCTGCTGCAGTGGCCCTGGGGGTTTGCTGCGGGGGTGCTACGGCAGAGGGGAGCATGGGCTGTGGGGGAGGGTCCGGGGAGCACTGAGTGGTGACACCCCGGTGACACCCCGGCCTTGGACTGCCCGGCCACGGCTGGGGCAATGACATCTGCAGGGTGGCACCAGCTGTGGCCAGGCCAGCGTCTTGCCATGCTACCACATCCTCCCCACGCAGCTCTGCGGCAATCCTGCTCCGCAGACGCCTTAGGGGAGAAATCTGCTGATGCTGGAAAAACCCCGCAGTACTTGGTGATGCAGACAAACATCTGTCAGGATCCAGACTGAGAATCCCAGTCTGGTTTTACCTCTGCCCCGAGACACTTGAGCAAAGTTTTCAGAAGGAGAAGACTAATAAATCAAGACCATACTTCTGCAGGCCCTTCTCGAGGGAGCGGGTTAAAATTAGCAAGGAATGTGGGCCGGAGGAGCCGTCCCTCCGCCGCAGCGCCCAAAGCCACGGCGCCGCGCCCGGCCCGGCTCTTCCAAAAAAGGCCAGAGCCAGGTCTGGGCCCCTGGCTGCCCATGCTCCCCGGGTACCTGGGCCAGGTGCTGCCCTTCCCTCTGAGAAATGAGCTCCTGCCAGCGGGACGAGAGGCTGACTCCAATCTAAATATTGGGAAAGGAGTGGAATGAGGCATCCCTGGGTCCTTGTGAGCTTCAGGGTTTTTTCTACACATCACTGACTATTAATGGATCATTCCACCCAAACAGTTGAAGGGAGACTGCTGAGACTACCAGGAGCTCCCTGTCTCCCAGAGAGGAGCGTGATGGAAGGAGCACCTTGGCCATGACAGCAGCCACAGCATGCAGCGAGGTCAAGGAAGTGTCCTCTGGATGTTCTAGAGCAAGGTCCTACAATCCCAAGCATGCAGTAAAAATCAGGGCAAACCATGTCATTGCAATCCCGATGGAGCCAACAGTATGTTTTGGGGAGGCAGGGACAGGCCAGGTGGCATGGTGCTCAGACAGCCCCAACACCAGCTCCCAGCGCAGGGAGGGCAGGAGGGGCCCCCAAAGGCTTCCCAGAATTTACTACTTCTGCTTGTAGGGAATTGAGCATTAAAAAGGATGTCTGGCTGCTGCCTAACGTTGCTGTGCAGGCAGCAGCAAGGCCCCGGCTGGGCCTCACAACAAAGCCACCGCGACGTGCCCCCACCTCATGTCACACGGAAGAAGATCATCTCTGCTGAGCAGACACCCGTTTCAAAAACTGCATGCCAGACTTCCCTGCTTGTTTCCAAGTAATAAATAATCTGTACTTTAAAAAAAAAAACTTTAATTTTTCTTAAGAAAAGACAGTGATGGTGGCATGTTCACCAGGAACAGTGTTCAAGGCCAGGTTGGACAGGGCTTGGAGCAGCCTGGTCTCGTGGAAGGTGTCCCTGCCCATGACAGGGAGTTGGAATGAGATGAGGTTCAAAGTCCCTTCCAACCCAAACCCATCTGTGATTCTCTGATTAATTCCATGCCAGCTGTCGGTGGCCAGGTGGCAGTGCCAGCTGCTCCCTGTCTGCCAGCCACGTCACACAGCTCACGAGACAGGGGAAGAAGAGCTGGGGTGAGTAAGAGCAGGATCTGCTACACCCCTCCACTGTCCTCTCCTGCTGCTAGGTCTGTGTGAGCCGTGCAGGGGTGGCACCGTCCTTCCCTGTCACAGCAGTGCAGGGGTGGCACTGCCCTTCCCTGTCACAGCAGTGCAGGGGGTGGCAGTGCCCTGTCACAGCAGTGCAGGGGGTGGCATGGTCCTTCCCTGTCACAGCCGTGCAGGGGTGGCACTGCCCTTCCCTGTCACAGCCGTGCAGGGGGTGGCACTGCCCTTCCCTGTCACAGCCGTGCAGGGGTGGCACTGCCCTGTCACAGCCGTGCAGGGGGTGGCACTGCCCTGTCACAGCCGTGCAGGGGGTGGCACTGCCCTTCCCTGTCACAGCCGTGCAGGGGTGGCACTGCCCTTCCCTGTCACCGCAGCAGTGCAGGGTGACGTGGCTGTCACGACACGCCCCAGCCCACAGGAACCTCTGCAGCTTTTGCACAGGGGTTGGCACAGCCCACGTTTCTCCCCTCCAGGAGCTCAGGGCAGGAGCGCTGGGGCAGGCAGTGCCCAGCCCTGAGCAGAACCCAAGGGCTCCCTTCACTGTTGCCACTCTATTTTAAGAACAGTGGATTATTGTTAATGCATTTCTTGTGTTTGGTTTCTATCAGAGTCAGTTTGTTTAACTAGTAGGCAGATTTATTTACTGAAAGGAGGAGGAAAGCAGCAGTTAAAAGGATACGGCAAATCCAGCAAATATTAATCTTGTCCCCAGAAAAACCACTGGCAGCACCTTGGAATTTTTTCAACTTTTCTACAAGGTCTTTAGATTGTAGTCAAAATAATGCCTTAATCTGCACATTCCCAACTCCAAGGTCTGGAACAGGAAGGGCTTGTGCTGAAGAACAGTCTTTGCTGTAAAATGCAATGGAATTCATTGAGCAACTCAGGAACAGATGCCAAAAACGTAATTCCCATTTATCTCAACAGGAGATTCCTTACTGCTGCTCAGGGCCTACAGTATAGGCACTTTTCCAATTTAAAAGAAAATATCTCCAGCAAAAGAGATTTATATAATATAAATAATATATTATGTAATTCCAATAACAATAATTCCAATTTAATTTTGTCTCTTCACTTTTACCAAAGAGAGCAGTTCCCTTCTGTTTCTTGGAGACCATCAATATGAATATTATTCTGAAGCTAAAACTGACACTGGCAAACTTTGACCATTCTGACAGTCCCACAAAAATGAGACTGTTGATGTGATAACACACAATTACTGTAATTGATTAGGGATTAATGATTTATAGAATCACAGATTCTCAGAATTTGGGTTTGAAGGGCCGTTAACTCGTTCCACCCCCTGCCATGGGCAGGGACACCTTCCACAGCCCAGGTCGCTCAGAAGTAGCTGTACAGACAAGCACAGGATGTTTTTCTGCCTTCTGTGAAGCTGTGTGACGGCACAAGGTTTGAGCATTACTAAAACACCCCTTCTCTCCGGGCTCACACACCGGGGCCGGGCCAGAGAGGGGTGGGACGCTTTCTTAACCATTTCCCTTCTGAGTGCCCCAGGACACAGCTTTGCATCTGAGTCAGCATCCAAGAAAAGTGAAATTAAATTGTTTAGAACATAAAACAGCCATTTCTTTGCTCACAGAATTTGTCAGAGAGCTGCCTTTCTCCTTCATTTGTTTTACAAAATGTTAATTTTGCTTAACCACCAACACACAGCATTTTATAAAAGAGAACCATTTTATTCCCATTACAATGTTTATGTTAAGAGGAAGAATGAGCAGCTTTGTGGCAAGAAAACATCTGAGTTTTCCAAAGAAGAGAAGCAAGCTGGCTGTCACGTATTGTTTTGCCATTCTCCTATTTGCATGTCAGCATGATCTTTGTTAAAGGTTTGCAAATGAAACAGTTGAGATCCATTTTTAGGCCCCAGCTGAGGGCAAGAAGCCCTGGCCAGGGACACCACAGAGGCAGGGGGACACGGTGCCACTCCTGCTCACGTGCCATGGGCAATGCCAGGGCTCACCCATCTCCCTGCAGCTGCCAGCGTGCTGGGCTCTAAGGAGCACGGATCTGCCCTCAGCCCTGTTTTAGACGTAGACCTAAGCAGCTGTCTGGTATCACCTGTCATAACCTGTCCCCAGAATCCCTGCTCTGTCTCACCAGAGGTTTTCTGGCTGCTGTGCGAGCTGTTCTGCTCCCTCCACAGAGGGACAATGTTTTCCCAAGGGTGAAGGGCTCTTCACACTGCTGGCCCCAGGTGTGGGACCATGGCTCAGGATGCAGACAGCATGTCCATGTCCCTCCTGTCCTGGCTCAAGGCTCTTGCCATTGGGAAAGCAGATGGGAAACATTCCTGCCATCTGCCACCACCGTGGAGCTCAGGGGCCGACCCTGCCCTGCCAGTGGCACCCACCCAACAGGGCTCCAGCATGACACACCAGTGGGGACACTCGCCCTCCTCAGGACTCAGTGGATTTTGAACATCCACCTCCCCCAGGAAGTCCAACAACTGGCCTTGAGCTGAGTTCAGTTGAGTTTCAGGCTTCTATTTATTCAGGGCAATAGTTCTTATTTCTTTGATGCTTCTCTGTACTCATCTTTTGTACATTCATTTTACCTTCTTCCTGTTTTATATGTTCCCTAAAGCCACCAAATAAGAGACATGATGGATTTGGCTTGCTGAACCCTAGTCTTTCTGTCCATCAAACACTTGCTATCTTCAGAACCCAACTGTTTCTCACCAAAAAAAAGCAACTGAAAAGTTGCTTACACTCAGCCCTTACCTGTCTCCCTGTGCTCCCCATCCTCACAGGATCTCTGCTCCAAAAGGACAAGATTGATGCTTCCTCCTGTCACCTACATCAGGCCTCTCTTCCTATAGCTTCAGGCACACCAGGAAATGTAAAACCCTGTCTGATCAGGATTAGGCCTTGCTCTTTCTTGAATCAGCTGATCATTAAAGGAGACTTTTTAATCAAGACACATTAGTGATTTGAGAAGTGAACCATTTCCTCTTGCAAGTACAGAGCAGCACTTGGGATGACATCCATCTGAAAGATGCACTGACCTTCAGAAACCCAGTAAACTCTCCTGATAATCCTGATTATGTGCTAATATGAGCTGCATTTTTTCTGCTCTCTTCCACCCTCATTATCTCCTCACACCCTTTAGTTTCCCTCCCTTCACTGTGTTCCTCTCCGAGGAAGGCTGTGTTGGGAGAGCAGATTAAACCTTTACACAGGTACTTGGGAATAAACCCCTGTGAGAATTTGCTAGCTTCCAGCAGTTTTAGCACATCTCTTGGAAAGTGCTGTCTGTGTGTGAAATACAGCAGGCACCATCCCAGCTGATCCAGCAAACTCCATCTATGGAGAAGTCACCTTCTTTCTGTAAGCATATTCAGTCCTTTTGATATCAGTTTTTGTTTGCTTCTTTTGTTTTTTCCTGTTTGCACAGGCTGGTTACTCTGAAAATCAGTCCCTGAACAACACATCGTGGGAAGGCTGGTTGTCTCTGACGGAGCACCCAGACACCAGCCATGGCTCTACCAATCACCAGCACTCCCCTGGGGAAAGGCATCTGTCACTCCACTCTGTTTAGTATCCCTTCCAGCAGAACTAACACAGGCATCTCTGCAAAGTTTTTTTAGGCCTCTTTCCCAGTAGCTCTTTGAAGGAAAATACTCCAGCAGCTGAGCAGCAGCTGGATGCAGAGGCATGTAAACCAGCCCTGAGAGTGCCAAAACAAACGAGCTCGTACAGTGGGAAAGCTCAGGCCTGCATCCCAGGGGTGAGTCCTTCCCTCCACAAATCCCTGCCAACAGGCACATGTTCCCTGCAGCACAGTTTGGTTTGCATTCACTCCACTGGATGCTCTGAAAAGCCAGATTCCCTGACACTCAGGTGCAGTTCCCTCCCCTCTTGCTTGTCTCCACCTCCTGAGAGAACACAAAGCTGAACAGAAAGGAATGTGGTAAGGGTAGATATATGTTCATGCATTAAAAAAACACATAGGAAAAAGAAACAACATGAGTCAATGGTAAAGTAGTTGCAGAAAAGAGCACAAAAATTATCTCCATGGCAGCACCAACATCAAAGGCTGTGTGTGATGGAGGGGCACAGAGGGCACCATTAGACACAGATGAAAGCATACCTGGGGGACACAAGGGAAAGCAGCAGAGCTGGGTCACAGCAGATTGGGGTCTGAGGGGTCTCCCCAGGCACTGAAAAGCCTCATTGCTTGGAGGACAGTCACAAGAGGAGAACAAGCAAGGCTGAACTGCTGCCTCCCTCTGGGAAAGGGGGCTGACCACTTGGCTGAGGAGCAAGGCAGTCTCTGCAAGGTTCTCTTCCCTGCCCCAGCCATGGATGAGCTTTTGGCTCTGGTGGTACATTTTATGACCTGTCTCCTGTGGAAAACCCCAAGGAAAAAGGCAGGAGCCCAGTGGGTGTGACAGCGAGCCCGTGCTCTGTGGGCACCTCTCTGGGGCTTCCTTTGTCCGAAGCCAGGATATCAAACTCCATGCCCCACATACTACATGAGGATGGCATTGGTGCTCACAGCAATGTGGGTTTGAACAGAACAGAATTGTTTAAAGAATATCTGGTTTATATAATTCAGAGTTTAAAAAAAAATTCAAAATGCAGAAGAATGGTTATATTTGTTAACATCAGTGGAGAGGTAATGGCGTATCGAAAAACTCAGGGGAAGGTGGGAGGGGCACAATCTAGGAATACGTGGATCTTTTTGCCAGAACCGTGGGTTGGATGTTCCTATTTAAATATGTTGTTAACATCTTTATATAATTAATTTCTAAGTTGGTCACCATGGCAGCAATGGCAGACTCACATGAATGAAAATAGACTTCGGCACAGATGAGACCACAGAATAGCTGGATGTTGTTTTTGCCATTTCTATTGGTCTTGGATCCACTAGTTCCCAAGAGAGTGAGTTTCCCCAGCAAGGGCTGATTTCTTTGCCAAGCTGCTGGGAGCTGGGCACTCTCTGCCCGCCTGGATCACCTCCCAGGCATGGCACAGAGCTCTTTTTCATCACATTGAACTTAGGATCCAGACTCAGCTTTATTGCCGTCTTCCCAGGTTTCTTTCTGCTGCTGATCAGCAAAGATGAATTTGCTCCCACAGCACCACAAAATACCTGCCTTGTTTAGTTGGCACCTGTGTAAGGAGTCAGTGAGCCCTCATCCTGTACCCTCCTAAATCCACAAATAAAGAGAATCCCACTAGGTTCTGGAAGCAGAGGACTGGTAATCCTCAGGGACATCACCCAGCACTCAAAACATCATTTCCAAACCCTTCTGCCGGGGATCTAGAGGAGAACAAGGCAGGAGGAAGCTGATGACAGCACAGGACTATGGTGTCAGCTTTGGTGCTGGCCTCTAACCCCCTCAGCATCCCTCCCCATCAGCTGTGTCAGTCCTGTTTTCAAGGATGGAATATTCACAGCTGGACAGAGGAGAGCACAGACACCCTTTGGAACAGCTGAGTAGCCGGACATTAATTGAAACAAATCTAGGGATATTAAATTGTCTGTGACTGGTTAATGACACTGCAGAAAGCTTGCCAGTGAGAGAACTTTAATGTTGCCATGTACTTGTGGCACTGGCAAGGACGGCAAGGACAGACCTGGATACCAGGATGTTTCTCGCACAGAAAGAAATCCCCAAGCTGCTCCTGGGGTCCTGTAGGAAAGTGTCTGATGCTGGGGCCACCTCGCAGGGCCATGGAGGGGACACCAGCAGCCTCTCTGCTGACACCATCCGAGTGCCTGGAGGGAATGGGGCTTCCTCTCACTCTCTGCCTTGACTTTCTCCTTGAAGGAAACTTGGTGGAATATTTACATATGTCTATGTTAACTTAAACAGAGAGTGGAAGTTTACACCAAAAGCAAAGAGAAACAGTTTTCCAATGAGGCTTTTTGCTGAGCCTCATCTAAATGAACCAGCCACGCTTGGCTATCCAGGGAAGGTCCAGGAGGGAGCTCTTTGCTGGGGGCACAGGATGCTGGGGATTTCAGTGCTGCACTCAGAAAAAACAGATTGAGATCAGACTCATCAGGGATTAGGTGAATAAAATGCTTTTGTTTTCTGCAGAGAGAGAGGCTGGACATTCCAGTCATTAGGCAGAAGATAACAAAACAGCCAAAAAGGAAGGTGTTGTCAGCCCTTCATCCATTCCTAAGCCACTGATACTGAGTAGCAGCAGCAGCAGCAGCAGCATTTCGAGACTGTCAAGGATGGGTTTTGGGACAGAGATTATCTCAGGACAACTCACTGCCAGTCTCAGGGCCTCGTTCCTCGGCTGGCTTGGGCACCTCGGGGTGGAGGAGCAGCTGGCCCATGGAGCACACTGCTGGTCCCGGCTCACGCTGCTGCTCACTGCCGGGTGCTGATGTGGGGGGCAGAGCAGAGGTCGGGGCTCTCTCGGGCACTGCAGCCAGGTGAGGCCAGGCTGTGCCCCCGTCCCGCCAGCCCACAGAGCCCCCCGGCGCAGGCTCCGCTCGTGTTCTCACCTGTGGCCTTGTGGCTGGTGGTTTCCTCCCTGCTCGGTGTCGTGGCAGGGGTGCACACAGCAAGTCCCCAGACAGCCAGTTATGCAGCCAGGGGGGAAAAAAACAATATTTGTTTATTTCACATTTTATAACTTGTTCCTAGAAATTGAAACACAGCTTTTATCAGAGGTAAATTTGCTTCCATGACCATGAAGGTTTCTGCCAGAGGCAAGTGCCGTCTCTCTAGGAAGGGAAGTTCAGCCAAAGGCTCTTCTTGGCTTGGTTTGTTTTCCAGACCCACTGCACTAGTTTTCTAGTCTTTTGACCAATTTCCATGTAATTTGATAGGGACTGAAGCACATTAACCAGCTGCAGGTTCCATTGAGGAGAGGAGGCAGGAGGTCCCGCAGAGATGAGCACAGCCAGGAGGGAGCCCAGGCACTGGCGCAGTGGACACCGCTCTGAATGGACAGATGGACAGTGCTCCAGACAGATGGACACCACTCCAGCAGATGGATGGACAGGCAGCGCTCTCCAGCCCAGGCTCAGTCCCTGGGCAGGGCGACTGCCGGGTTTGGAGCTGCTTCTCATTTGGCAGTGTGCTGAAGGGCTCGGGATTAACGAGGTGATAGCTCGGGCTCCCCAGCACAGCGGCTGGGCCGCAGCCCAACGCACAGAAAGTGAAGAACCAAACTATTTACGTTCCAGTTCCTACAGCTATTTTTAATAGAGCTTCAGAGACTTGCTGTATTATCCTGCCTTTTTAGCGTCTGCTTCTTTTCTTAATCTCATTTCCCCTGCCCTTTCTTTATCTTTGGATCAATTTATACCATCCTTTTTATCATGCTCTAATCAGAACACACTTTATGATTTCAGATAAATGTAGTCATGGTAATTTTCCACTCCATTTAGGTCAAGTCAGGATGAAACAATTTTTTAAAATCTTATCTAGTAACCACCAGAAATGGCTCCTTGTTAAACTATCTGTCCCCTTGCATTTCTAACTTCATCAGACTGTAATGTCAACTGTTAGTGTGTTTTTTTGGGTTCTTCAGGAAATTTGTTCTGCACTGAAAGCCAACCTGTTAACCCTGGAAGAAAGGCAGGGCGGCCCCTTTCCCAGCAGGGATGCCTGGTGAAGCTCTTCCATCCCTTGGTGACAGGACTGTTGGCATGTTCTGTGATCTTGGCTGGGGCTCCACTTGCTCTCTGCAGCCAGCTGAAATCTGCCTCACTCTCCTGAAGTATTTGGAGCAGGACTTTGTTAGCTTTGAGTGACACATGCTGTCTGAGCTTTAATAACATCACTGAGAATAATAATATCAGCTTTGCGCAAGCTCACAGAATGTTAACAATCATTTCATTTCATATTGCATGATTTCAAAAGTATTTATGTGCCAAAGTGTCACACTGCTCCTCTATTCTGTCCTCTGAGGATAGCATTGGCTCCAGCTTTGAAGTGCAAATACCAGCCCCAGAGCTCCCACTTCCTTGCAAAGGTTAAGATCACATTTATCTGCTGCTCCTGGCTGTCTGGAGAAGGGCAGGAGCTGGGGACTGGGATGAGGGCTCTGGCACAGCTCAGTCTCAGTTTGGCTACAGGGGGCTTTGGAGCTCTGCTGGTTATATTGTCCCCTCACATTCAGTTCATATTCTGTTTACAGTTGAGGGGCTGTTTTATTGAATATTGTAGCTATTGGCAAAGATAAATTTGAGACTTCTGAGGATGTGTGATGTGAGGACAGAAGTATTTGGGATAAACATTATTTTAAAACCTCACTGTAATTAGGGTAATTAAACATTTTGACTTTAAAATCATAATTGGACTGTTCACCAGGGTGCTCTGAGGATGGACAGTGGAGCACGGGATCCTCTGCAGAGGAGGGCTTGGACAGAGTTTGGGGCACCAAGGGAGCTTTGGGCAAGGGACAGCTCCTGTGCCAGGGCACTGGGCAAACCTGGCCTGGCCCGCTCGGTGGGCACAAGGGCAGGGGACGGAGGCTCCGCTGTGCGGGGAGCGCCGAGGGCCCAGGGCGAGCCGGGAGGATGCGGGGCCTGGGATGGGAT